>OX244042.2:15667349-16256827 GCA_945859785.2 Tridacna gigas | reverse complement strand
TGACAATCTGTTATTGTACGGTCGGCTCCAGTGTTAGTCGCTGGCAGAGAAATTAACTTCAAAACCAACCTGCGAGGTCACTCTATCTTTTGTTTATTTTTTGTTTGATTTTAAAATTCATCTCTGTCACCGACTAACACTTGGGCCGATCACACAATATACAGATTGCCATCATCACAATATTTTCCATCCTTTTAAATGGTATGATTTTTATTTAAACGCATTTCAACACTTGCATTGATTTTTTGGCCGCTATCGAGCCTTTAACAAAATCCTGTGACCTGTGTTTATCCAGTGATGGTATATTTCTCTCCAGTTTCCATAATGATTTTATCCGATTGAGCCATATTGAAATTGTCAACTGCAAATGCTTCGAATATGGACAAGTTCACTTTTGTTTTTGGTGTGGTAAAGAGTTATTGTTCGATGTGTCAGTGTGTGTATAGCATTGTGGGGAAAACGATGGTGGCCATCACTTTCTCCATTTTCCACAATGTTTTCAATCCTTCCAAATTCAATTGTTTGAGCAATAATTACATTAGATTAAATTGTCGACCGCATATGTTTTCAATTTGGACACGTCTACATTTCCTCTCGTGTGGTAAAGAAACAATGCTCGATGTGTTAATATTTTGAATGATTACCTTTTACCAGTGTCGCTTATCTCCCTTCCCAAAAGTTAGCCTGCTAGTAACATATTACGAATTTAGTTTGTAAATTATTACAATGTCATGTTTTCCTATATATGTATTGTAATCATGTTGTACGACCAGGAGCTGTAGAAGCTTACGTCAAATAAAAGAAAAATCTATAGATACTATATACGATACTGAGGCGATGCGCCGATTCGTTAATTAACCCTTTCCCAAACGTCAAGTTTTGGACTGGTCCAAATTGAAAGAGTTTGCAGACGAAAATTTTAAATTTGATGAAAATGGCAGAAAGTTCTCAAAAAGGGTAGAAAACACTGGGAAAAGGAGAAATTGCTCGTTACGAGCAATTTCTCCTTTTCCAACAGTGTTTTCAAAAGACTTCTACTGCAGACACGTGAAAACCAGGGCTTGTTTGGGAAAGGGTTAAGCATTGTTAAGCGTTCGATGATCGACCAAAGAAAATTTCGGTGTTCTATGATGCACCAATGGAGCTGCAAAGACCTGTGATACAACCAAACTACAAACCTTCTGCAGTGCTGCGTATCCTACTCTCTCTTGGTGCACCGGAGAAAATTTCATTCTCTAGAAAATGTCCGGCGTAAGCCGTCGTCTCAGCCAAAAAGAGGCTTATCAGTAACAGGATGCTGGTTGTTAGAATTTGCATTGTTCTTTACTATAGTTTCTCTGTTGTTCTTTACTGCTGTTGTTTTATGATGCTGGTGCTTCTGCTTCCGTTGTTGCTGTTTTTTTGTTCACTTGTATTATAGTCCTGTGTTCTTGTTCTAGTTTGTTTGTTATCTTGATGTTCTTGGTAGTCTGAAAGAGGCAGTTAGACGTACAGCATTAACCCTTATCCTGTTAAATAAAAGAAACGAAACTTTCAAACCAATAGTATAAACCCAATTTTTCCTATTTCAAAGGTATTATTTGTAGGAAATATATCTCCTTATCGGACAGTATAGATCGAAGACCAGGCTGCACGTTCTGTGCAGTCTGATCTTGATTTACACTGTCCGCAAAAAGTCAGTGGGTCGCGATTAGCAACTAAAGGGGTTAAAAAGTTAGACAATACATCTTTAGAGGTAACTTTTCAAGAAGGTGCAGATATAAGTGAATTTGAGCTACACTGTCCGATTGACTGATTAATGGATTGACTGACTAATGGATTGACTGATTAATCGACCGACCGATCGACCGACCGACCGACCGGTCGGTCGGTTGGCCGGTCGGTCGGTTGGTTGGTTGGTTGGTTGATTGGCTTAGCAGGCTGACCTGAGTGAATACTCTTTGCAGATGCGTTAAATCTCCTTTTCACGGAGCACAGTTCAGTTCTATTTAATTACGTCGACAGCTCATTCGTTAATTTGTTTCCAGAAATTCACCAGTTCTATGCTGGAGCTCTGGAGCGCCTTGCTCAAGGACACTCTTCTGCGATCCCGAGCAATCAAGTCGATTACTAACTTCTTCATGAACCTGTTCCCAGGTTTCGCGCGTATCTGGCTTGGACTCCAAACTGCCTTCTTGTTAAATCCATAGCCTCAAGGGAACATCAAACCCGGATTTCCAGGTGACAAATCTGACACCCCCACCCACTAATCCATTTAGAAACTTTACAAAACATTCTGACAAATGGAGACATTGCCCAATGGAGTCGAACGATTTTGCCATTTGTCACGACGGTTTCATGTATTAGGCCTTATTCTTAACAACTTCCTTTTTGTTATCTTTTTTTTTTTCATAACTCTTTTCTTTTTTTACCTGACGACAAAATTTTAGACCTATCCAAAATAAAATTAAATAAAAAAAAAAAAGAAAGCAAACGACGTATTAACTCTATACCAAACGATAAAATTTTTTAAAAAACTTGTTCAAATTTAAAGAATTTGCAAACGACATTAAATTAAGCTGAAATCATGATGGTAGTTGTCTTGTGGAAGTGTAAAAAAAGAAAAAAAACATTGTGGGAAAAGGAGAAAATGCTGGTAACCAGCATTTTCTCCTTTTTCCACAATGTTCTTTTAACCCTTTCAGAGACAAACTTTATCGTTTGAGTCATACTTAATTTTTCGTCTGCGACAACTTAGGAATAGGACGGATGTGAAATATTGTTGGTTTGGTAAAGAGTTGAAAGTCAAAGTTATAAAGTCAATTTTCGATACATAAAATAAGAACTATAATACCTCATGGGTATAAATTTCACTTACTTTTGCTGATGATAAAAAAATCTTTTTTTTTTTTTAAATTGTAATTCCCAAATTCAGCGTTTAAACCGTAAATCACCACGCTTAGTTTCTTACTGAACCAACGTTCACAAAGTTCGATATTTATACACGACGCCATTCCCCCCCCCTCCCCCCCCCCCCACACACACACCCCCCCACACACACATACTTGAAATGTCTCAATAATTGTTTGAGGAGCGTTTGACATTTGACATCGTATTTGCAAGTCTGATTCAATTTGATCAACGCGACCAATAAACCGATTCATGCATTGTGACATTTATTTACCTGCACCACGCACATCTGTCTTGTCAAGCCACTGACTTCTTTTCCAAAAGAATAAACCCTTTTATTTCTTTGATTTTAAGGACTTAGAATAAAAGGTTGTGGACACAGATTCAAAATTCTATTTTTAGGAAAGAATGTATAGATTTCAAAATGTTACTGATGATAAAATACCGAAAGTAAAAAAAAGGAGTCCACTCTAGTCATCCAGGTATGTCTGCAATCTCTTGTTGGCAGGCAACGCTGTATGTATTACTACACCTAGTGCGCTTTTCATTGAACAACAATGGTGGAAATGCAGAGGACCGACCTAACATGCATTTGTAGTGCTTCTTGGTATTCTGCCACACCTCAGTAGTCTAGTCCAAATGTTTAAGCGGATTAACCCTTTCCCAGACGACAAATTTTTGGGCTGGTCCAAATTGAAAGAGTTTGCAGACGACAATTTTAAATTTGATGAAAATGGCAGAAAGGTCTCAAAAAGAGTAGAAAACACTGTGGGAAAAGGAGAAATTGCTCGTTACGAGCAATTTCTCCTTTTCCCACGGTGTTTTCAAAAGACTTGTACTGCAGACACGTGAAAACCAGGGCTTGTTTGGGAAAGGGTTAAACCTTTACCATCCCGAGTTTTGAAGACCCTAAGGTGACCTTAAAAAAAAAAATGTGGAAAAGGAGTAAATGCTGGTAACGGGGCCTGACTTGGATCGATACTTTTCTCAAATGCATTAAGCCCTCTTTCCACAGAACATGGCTCAATTCATTTCGGTTGTTTACCGTTGACTAATGCTAACGAAGTTTTGCGAAACTGATGTAAAACGCATTTGAAAACATGGAGAGAAAAGGAGGAACGCTGGCTTCCGAAATGTTTACTACCCTTTCCGTGGAAACCTAATCTTGGCATGCTTTCAATACATCGAGTCTAAAACATCCTAGTCGTGTAAAGACTCTTTTCTTTAACAGGCGACAAGATTTTATCCAAACTGAAAGCATTTGCAGACGACAAATTAAGTCACGCCAATTGCATTCAGTGATGTGGTCGAAAAATTGTGGGAAATGGAGAAAATGCTGGTAACCAGCATTTTCTCCTTTTCCCGCAATGTTTTCAAAAGTCTTCTTCCTGAGGATCGTTAAAACAAGGGATTGTTTAGTAATGAGTAAATCTCGTGAGAATGAACGTAATTTCCTTATTCCTTATAATTCCCAATCAGGATATTAACGTATCGGTAAAATCGTGAACATGTTTCCTTATTCAGAAGGACTTTTGCAGGAAGAATCCTCAAAGAATTAATAATTAAGGGCGTAAGACTTTTAATTCTAATACCATTGTCCGATCTACGCCATCAGCGCTAGTCACGCGGGGATTCCCCCGGTCAAAGCATTGCAGAGCCCCCAGCTTAACCAAATGTTTTTGTCAATCAGAACTTGTGTTACTTTCTGGATCTAGAACAAGTTTCTAGAATGCTATTTCGAATGGGTGAATAATGATCCTAATCTATGAAGAAACTCTATATAAATGTCACTGTCAATTTATTTCTTCTTTGCTTTTCTTTAGCTTTGATTGCGTCAATCCTTCACTGATTTAATCCATTATTTTATAGATCCCGAAACATCGCGGGAAAAGAAGAAAATACTGGATTGCATGTTCTGTGTGCGGCATAGCCCTAAAGGTTAAGCTCACCGCAAGAGAAATACTACCAGCTTTTGAAAATATTGTGGAAAAAGGCCACTTTTTCTTTCTTTTTGAAGATTTCATCGTGTTCTACGTACTAGTTGTCCCACAGCGTTCGCTCTTTACCCGAGATACACGACCGGTTTTTGAACATATACTTGGGAAAGGGCACTCGTCACAACTAGGCCGATTACGTACCTACATCTAACCTGCTCCGTATAAAGGAGGTTTCTTTTTTGAATTGCCAATCACATGATCTTAAACATGGCGTCGTCCCTGTAAATCGCTTAGCAACGACATGAACAACCATGGTGAAGTTATTGACATCGACCTGACAATGAAAGCTCCCAACTGAATTGATGAACCAGACAAAAAATTGAATGTACAAACTGTTTGCCGAAGGAAATATTCTTAGAGTGATATCGATAGAAGATTGTAACTCGTGTTTTTTCTTTTTTAAAGAGGAGCCTTACAATTTTAATAACGGTAAAACGATGTACTTCCGGCGAAGAGCTGTGCCTACCAAGCTACGTGATATAGACCTTTTTACAACGCCGTTCGTAGTCAGGGAAATACGATCCCAGAATTCCACTTTCCGCGCATGCGCACTGTTTGTAGGGCAAAAAGTTCAATATCGCCACTATTGAAAGTTATTTTCACACGTAATGTTTGGGACTTGTCGAAAGATTTTATTGATAAAATCTGTGAAGATTAACTGTGTTACAGGATGCTGTTATCATGCTGTGCATCAGGATGTACAGACAGATTATTGAATTAGTATCTGGCTTAACCCTTTACCATACAATCCCAAGTTTTAACGACCCTGAGAAAGAGGCCTTTTGAAAACATTGTGGGAAAAGGAGAAAATGCTGGTTACCAGCATATTCTCCTTTTCCCACATTGTTTTTTATCCTCCCAAAGACAAATTTTGGGTCACATTTATTTTGTCGTCTGCCGAGGGACCTGATCATCGGATCACCCGAGTTTTGCCAAATGAGGAAAGGGAAGGTATCTTGTTGACTTTTCTCCATTTCCATTTTCCCACGTTGTTAAGCTTATCATTAAAAAAAAAAAAAAAACCGACTCTCTAATTTCTCCCTACCACTCAAAACAGACATTTATTTTTCCTCTTTGCCAAATATTTCTCCTTTCTATCGTTTGTACAATAGTGTTACATTTAGTGTACAATGGTATTATATCTTGAACCTTAGACTGCTGAGTGCGACTCAAGGACCTTTTCCGGACAGTGTAGATCAAGATCAGACTGCACAGTCTGATCTACAATGTCCGCTTTGAAAGTTTCATTTAACTTTTTTTAGCAGGTTAAGGGTTAAATCTTTACCAAATGATAACATTTTGGACTTGTCAAAATTGAAAGCATTTGCAGACAACAAATAAAATAAAGCTGATGAAACTATCCGATATGTCTTTGAAAGGGGAGAAAACGTTGTGGGAAAAGGATAAAATGCTGATCGACAACATTTTCTCCTTCTTCCATAATGTTTTCGAAAGGCTTCATTCTCAGGGTTGTCAAAACTCGGAGTTGTGTGGTAAAGGGTTCAAGATATATTTATACTCGTTTTCAGCCATTTTCACCCATTGCATCTTTATTTTATGAAACTATGATCATTCTTATATCTTCATGCCAAATGTTGCCTCTGACGGCTGAAAGGTTGCGCAGATTATGACGGATAGAAAATTGACTTCAGTTTTTGGCAGGCTTCAAAGAAATCAGTGTTGTCGTTTCCGGTTTTAAATGAGGGCAAATCTCTTGAGTTTCTACACCCTTACACCATATGTATTGGTAATTTGTCTATGTTTACACAACTGACCAAATTCCTAGCCATTTTACACTTTCAAGTTTTAACAGTGTTTTTTTTTTTCCCCTCTCTCTCTCTCTGGCTGTAAGGATGTATCTTTAAATTCAGCCTGCGCGATAATGGATTTTAACCTGCAGAACTTAACACCCTCTCCTTTAACAGGGCAAGAGGTGAATTTGTTGTTGAATCGGTTAAAGGTTACAATTTCATTCCCATGGGAACGTCTTGTCCACTCAAAGTTGAGAAAACTGTAATGTGACAGATTGACGTCCTTTTCCCTCATGCAACTGCCTCTTGGCACCCATAGAGGCGAACAGATCGTGACAAAATATGAAATTCAACCCCGCATCCCCTTTTAAGCACTGAAGTAGTGAAACTGACGATCAGTGGAAAGTTCGTTGCAATTCCCTTCCGTTGAGAACATTTTATCCAATCAACGTTCAGCAAACAAACACGTGAAAAAAAGCTTGAACAAGACTGGACCATTGTAATAGTCACTGGCGGAGGAATTAATTAAAAACTAGGTCAAAGTTTTCAGGTTACCAATGTCTATCTTTTGTTTACTTTTCACCTGACTTTAAAATTCATTTTTCTACCAGCGTCGAACACTTGGACCAACCACATAATAACAGATTGTCATCTTCACAATATTTTCCATACTTTTAAATGGAATGGCTTAAATTTACATACAGTTTAGCACCGGCATGGTTTTTATGGTCGATATTGGGCTTCTGAGAAACCGACTATCAGTTCATTGACATAGATATGAGCCACGCTCTGTGAAAAGGTGGCTTAATGCATCTGCAAAAGGTATCGATTCAGGTCAGCCTGCGCAGTCCGCGCAGGCTGACCTGGACCGAAACTTTTTGCTTTTGGTCAATTTCTACATGTCAAAGGAACACTGTATCTCATGAATCAGTTGATTGTTAGACGCAATGGATTTTATGAATCCGCAATTATATGATGACATGTTTGGAGACGCATTAAGCCCCCTTTTGGTAGAGTATGACTCATATGTATAAATCGTGAAAGGAATGATCAAAAAAATTATTGCCGCATTGACCCAGGCTACTTTTATACCGAGCAGGTTAAGGAATCAGGGCCCGGCTTCGCGAAGAAAAACTCAAGTCTTATTTTGCTCGAATCCGCTAATAGACCCATTTTCCTGCATGAGCGAAGTTCGTCGTTGAAGAAGCTTTTCACTAACAAGCTCGGCAAAATAATGGACTTTTAGTCTGTTCACAGAGTGAGGTCCGTTATTTTGCTGAGCTGAGTCTGAGACGGTATGTAAGCCCAGGATTTGAGAACGTTATCAAAGTCTGTTAGCCTTGGTCCAGGCAGCCTGGGTCCAGGTAGCGTGGGCTCCAACCCGACCATATTTGTTTTCCTTTTATATATTGAAAAATGGTCCAGGCAGTAATAATCTTTTAAACACTCTTTATCGCGGTCTCCTTTCACGGTCCATACATAGTTATTAAATTGTTTCTGACAAGGTATCGTCCGAAGATATAAAATGAAAACGTGATCGGGCTGGATTGATTGATTGATTGTATTGTGTTTAACGCCGTTTTCAACATTATTTCAGTTATATCGCGGCGGCCAGTGCACCTATCCATGCTTTCCTGGAGTTTCTTTTACCAGTACTCCGCACAATATTCTTTCCAAGCCACTGGCTGCTTTCCCACATAAGATCGGGCTGGAACCCAGGCTAAAAGTCTATTAATGTTGGTGAAATGCGCCTCAATAATCGAACTCAATTTGAGTCAGTCACTGACTCAGTCAGTGGACCTGAGCAAAACTCTCGAAATCGAGCCCGGGCTAACTTGGGATCGGTTTCGTCCTGTATCTTGTACTATACTATTATACTATCCCGTACCATAAATTTACAGCCCACCAAGGGCGTCGCCCATATAAGTAACCGGTGGTGACGATGAATAATATCAAAACAAACAAATCTTTCAACACAAGAACTATCCCAGAATGTAGAAATTCTCATGTATTATTCATATGGTCATTTAATTGACAACGGTTTGAGACGGTTTATCTATAGATGTCCCAGGATATCGGCAAACGCGTGAAAATATTATTTTGAACCACGACATAGGAGAGGCAAATTGACGTTTCGAAATTTAGCCACGCTCTTTGAAAAGGGGGGTTTAATTTATTTAAGCATATTTTATTCAGTATATTTCCATATGTTACATCGTGTACAACAAAGCATTACGAAAAGGATTAGAACGGAAGCATAAAAGCTTATATAGTTCTTCTCCCTAAAAACAGTCATGTGATATAACAAGTGCAGTAAGTCAAATAAAATGAATAAACACCAAAAATTTAAACTGATAGTGAAGATTTCAGGGAGTGATTGTAAGAAAAGAAGTATAAAGAAAAGGGGGGGGGGGGGGGAGGTTAATGCATCTGCAAAAAGTATCGACCCATGTCAGCCTGCGCCATCTGCACAGGCTGACATGGGTCGATACTCTTTTCTATTGGTCAGTTTGCTACATGTCCAAGGACCATCTTACGTCAGGATTCATGGGGTTGTTAACCCTTTACTGCACAATGACGCCTTTTGACGCCCCTGGGAAAGAAGCATTTTCTCCTTTTCCCACAATGTTTTCTACCCTATCAAAGAAGAATTGCACCATTTTAGCCAAACTGAAATTGTCGTCTGCAAATGCTTTCAATTTGGAGAAGGCTAAAATTTTGTCGTCTGGTAAAGGGTTAAACAAAATAGATTTTATGGATCCAGGATAATGTGATGACTTCTCTGATATATTGCATGACGGAGATGCGTTAACCCTTATCCTGCTATATAAGGTCTAGTGAGGTAGAGCGTCGGCTTCGTAATCAAAAGGTCCTGAGTTCGATACCCGGGAGCGGATGTCAACTTTGGGACTGTTCATTGGCCCACACATTCGGCGCAAGTACTGGTGTAGCTTCCAGGAAGCAGAATCGAGAGAGATTAGTATAAAGTTGTAAGAACTTGTTTCTCAATCGATGTAAAATAAATATGTTTAAACTAAGTCTAATGAATTTTTTAAACCGATAGTAAAAAGCCACCTATTTCAATGCTATTTCAAAGTTATTATTTAAGCAAAAATATCTCCTTCACTCCTGATCGGACAGTAAAGATCCATGATCAGAGTGACGTTTTTGCGCTGTCTGATCTTGATCTATCTACACTGTTCGTAAAAGGTGTTTGAGTCGCGCTTAACAACCTAAGGGTTAACGGATTTTGAGTTGAGATCTCGAAAAATGTTTGCAGAGGGCAGTTTTTCACCCTTTCTGCGTCAGAGGCGAAAACATGTGCTTTTGCGGACGGCATAGATCAAGATCAGACTGCACAGAACGAGCATTCTCATCTTGGATCAATACCATCAGCTTTTTTCACCGAGCCTTGAAGTTGAAAACACTTTCTGATTCTCACAGGATCGTATTTTTAGCTGTCAGATGAGGCCGAGTTTATAGGAGCCATGCTCCGGCAAAAGGGGGCTTAATGCATCTCAGTGATCAATGATACCAATCAAGCCATCACATAATTATGGATCCAAAATAGCCACTTTTTTTAACAAACTACTGAATCATGAGGTAGACTGGTCCTTTGGCATACATAAAATTGACCAATAGCGAAAAGTTTCGGCCCAGGTCAGCCTGCGCAGACTGCGCAGGCAGACCTGGGTCGATACTTTTCGCAGATGCATTAAGCCATTTGCTAAGGTGTTAGTAAGCGCCAAGGTAGCTCAACGACTGTATATTGGTGTAATGAATGGGAACGCGCATAGGCCCGTTTAGGCCAGCTGAATATACGACGCTAACTCTAGCACTTGAGGTAAGCAGGACATAACGAAAATATCTCTGAAAATCATTATAACCAATGCTATAGAGAATGACAATAAAGGCCTTCAATTTACAACAGGATCTCCTTCTACAATTTGAACTTCAACTGGTCAGATGAAATTTGGCCTACTGCATTACACACGCTTTAAAAAATACATTCCAAGCAGAGTCTAATCGTAAACAACATGAGATAAATGTCTGAATATCTACGCACAGAAGCAGATGCCTCATGTGAACCGACCAAGAGCTATTCGGTGCATCTGTCTAAAAATTTCTCACATACACTATATTGTTCAACAGACGCAGGGCTGGAGAGGTTTTAAAGATGAAAATTGACGTTTTCAAAAACAAAAAAAAAACAAGAGGACCATGATGGTCCTAAATTGCTCACCTGAAATGCAACTCAGCTCAACACCATAATGCTATATGCCAAATATGAAAGCTCTAGCCCTTATGGTTTGGGACAAGAAGATTTTTAAAGATTTCCTTCTTTATCTCTATGTGAAATCCGAGAACCCACAACATAGGGCCATTTTCAACACTAGGGCCATAATTTGAAGTATTTCGGTAGAGGGCCACTAGATGATGCTACATGCCAAATATGAAAGCTCTAGCCCTTACGGTTTGGGACAAGAAGATTTTTACAGATTTCCTTCTTTATCTCTATGTGAAATCCGAGAACCCACAACATAGGGCCAATTTCCAGACTAGGGCCATTATTTGAAGTATTTTGGTAGAGGGCCACTAGATGATACTACATGCCATATATGAGAGCTCTAGCCCTTATGGTTTGGGACAAGAAGATTTTTACAGATTTCCTTCTTTATCTCTATGTGAAATCTGAGAACCCACAACATAGGGCCATTTTCAAGACTAGGGCCATAATTTGAAGTATTTTGGTAGAGGGCCACTAGATGATGCTACATGCCAAATATGAAAGCTCTAGCCCTTAAGGTTTGGGACAAGAAGATTTTTACAGATTTCCTTCTTTATCTCTATGTGAAATCCGAGAACCCATAACATAGGGCCAATTTCCACACTAGGGCCATAATTTGAAGCATTTTGGTAGAGGGCCACCAGATGATACTACATGCCATATATGAGAGATCTAGCCCTTATGGTTTGGGACAAGAAGATTTTTAAAGATTTCCTTCTTTATCTCTATGTGAAATCCGAGAACCCACAACATAGGGCCATTTTCAAGACTAGGGCCATAATTTGAAGTATTTTGGTAGAGGGTCACTAGATCATGCTACATGCCAAATATGAACGCTCTAGCCCTCAAGGTTTGGGACAAGAAGATCTTTACAGATTTCCTTCTTTATCTCTATGTGAAATCCGAGAACCCACAACATAGGGCCATTTTCCACACTAGGGCCATAATTTGAAGTATTTTGGTAGAGGGCCACTAGATGATACTACATGCCATATATGAGAGCTCTAGCCCTTATGGTTTGGGACAAGAAGATTTTTAAAGACTTCCTTCTTTATCTCTATGTGAAATCCGAGAACCCACAACATAGGGCCATTTTCAACACTAGGGCCGTAATTTGAAGTATTTTGGTAGAGGGCCACTACATGATGCTACATGCCAAATATGAAAGCTCTAGCCCTTACGGTTTGGGACAAGAAGATTTTTACAGATTTCCTTCTTTATCTCTATGTGAAATCCGAGAACCCACAACATAGGGCCAATTTCCACACTAGGGCCAATTATTTGAAGTACTTTGGTAGAGGGCCACTAGATGATACTACACGCCATATATGAGAGCTCTAGCCCTTATGGTTTGGGACAAGAAGATTCTTAAAGATTTCCTTCTTTATCTCTATGTGAAATCCGAGAACCCACAACATAGGGCCATTTTCAACACTAGGGCCATAATTTGAAGTATTTTGGTAGAGGGCCACTACATGATGCTACATGCCAAACATGAAAGCTCTAGCCCTTACGGTTTGGGACAAGAAGATTTTTAAAGATTTCCTTCTTTATCTCTATGTGAAATCCGAGAACCCACAACATAGGGCCATTTTCCACACTAGGGCCATTATTTGAAGTATTTTGGTAGAGGGCCACAAGATGATACTACATGCCATATATGAGAGCTCTAACCCTTATGGTTTGGGACAAGAAAATTTTTAAAGATTTCCTTCTTTATCGCTATGTGAAATCCGAGAACCCACAACATAGGGCCATTTTCCACACTAGGGCCATTATTTGAAGTATTTTGGTAGAGGGCCACTAGATGATGCTACATGCCAAATATGAAAGCTCTAGCCCTTAAGGTTTGGGACAAGAAGATTTTTACAGATTTCCTTCTTTATCTCTATGTGAAATCCGAGAACCCACAACATAGAGCCATTTTCAACACTAGGGCCATAATTTAAAGTATTTTGGTAGAGGGCCACTAGATGATACTACATGCCATATATGAGAGCTCTAGCCCTTATGATTTGGGACAAGAAGATTCTTAAAGATTTCCTTCTTTATCTCTATGTGAAACCCGAGAACCCACAACATAGGGCCATTTTCAAGACTAGGGCCATTATTTGAAGTATTTTTTGTAGAGGGCCACTAGATGATACTACATGACATATATGAGAGCTCTAGCCCTCATGGTTTGGGACAAGAAGATTTTTAAAGATTTCCTTCTTTATCTCTATGTGAAATCCGAGAACCCACAAAATAGGGCCATTTTCCACACTAGGGCCATAATTTGAAGTATTTTGGTAGACGGTCACTAGATCATGCTACATGCCAAATATGAACGCTCTAGCCCTTAAGGTTTGGGACAAGAAGATTTTTAAAGATTTCCTTCTTTATCTCTATGTGAAATCCGAGAACCCACAACATAGGGCCATTTTCAAACTAGGGCCATAATTTGAAGTATTTTGGTAGAGGGCCACTACATGATGCTACATGCCAAATATGAACGCTCTAGCCCTTAAGGTTTGGGACAAGAAGATCTTTACAGATTTCCTTCTTTATCTCTATGTGAAATCCGAGAACCCACAACATAGGGCCATTTTCCACACTAGGGCCATTATTTGAAGTATTTTGGTAGAGGGCCACTAGATGATACTACATGCCATATATGAGAGCTCTAGCCCTTATGGTTTGGGACAAGAAGATTTTTAAAGATTTCCTTCTTTATCTCTATGTGAAATCCGAGAACCCACAACATAGGGCCATTTTCAAGACTAGGGCCATTATTTGAAGTATTTTGGTAGAGGGTCACTAGATCATGCTACATGCCAAATATGAAAGCTCTAGCCCTTAAGGTTTGTGACAAGAAGATTTTTACAGATTTCCTTCTTTATCTCTATGTGAAATCCGAGAACCCACAACATAGGGCCATTTTCAACACTAGGGCCATAATTTGAAGTATTTTGGTAGAGGGCCACTAGATGATACTACATGCCATATATGAGAGCTCTAGCCCTTATGATTTGGGACAAGAAGATTCTTAAAGATTTCCTTCTTTATCTCTATGTGAAATCCGAGAACCCACAACATAGGGCCATTTTAAAACTAGGGCCATAATTTGAAGTATTTTGGTAGAGGGCCACTAGATGATACTACATGCCATATATGAGAGCTCTAGCCCTTATGATTTGGGACAAGAAGATTTTTACAGATTTCCTTCTTTATCTCTATGTGAAATCCGAGAACCCACAACATAGGGCCATTTTCCACACTAGGGCCATTATTTGAAGTATTTTGGTAGAGGGCCACTAGATGATACTACATGCCACATATGAGAGCTCTAGCCCTTATGGTTTGGGACAAGAAGATTTTTACAGATTTCCTTCTTTATCTCCGTGTGAAATCCGAGAACCCACAACATAGGGCCATTTTCAACACTAGGGCCATAATTTGAAGTATTTTGGTAGAGGGTCACTAGATGATGCTACATGCCATATATGAAAGCTCTAGCCCTTAAGGTTTGGGACAAGAAGATTTTTACAGATTTCCTTCTGTATCTCTATGTGAAATCCGAGATCCCACAACATAGGGCCATTTTCAAACTAGGGCCATAATTTGAAATATTTTGGTAGAGGGCCACTAGATGATGCTACATGCCAAATATGAAAGCTCTAGCCCTTAAGGTTTGGGACAAGAAGATTTTTACAGATTTCCTTCTTTATCTCTATGTGAAATCCGAGAACCCACAACATAGGGCCAATTTCCACACTAGGGCCATAATTTAAAGTATTTTGGTAGAGGGCCACTAGATGCTACATGCCATATATGAGAGCTCTAGCCCTTATGGTTTGGAACAAGAAGATTTTTAAAAATTTCCTTCTTTATCTCTATGTGAAATCCGAGTACCCACAACATAGGGCCATTTTCAAGACTAGGGCCATAATTTGAAGTATTTTGGCAGAGGGTCACTAGATGATGCTACATGCCAAATATGAACGCTCTAGCCCTTAAGGTTTGGGACAAGAAGATTTTTACAGATTTCCTTCTTTATCTCTATGTGAAATCCGAGAACCCCCAACATAGAGCCATTTTCAATACTAGGGCCATAATTTGAAGGATTTTGGTAGAGGGCCACAAGATGATACTACATGCCATATATGAGAGCTCTAGCCCTTATGGTTTGGGACAAGAAGATTTTTAAAGATTTCCTTCTTTATCTCTATGTGAAATCCGAGAACCCACAACATAGGGCCATTTTCAACACTAGGGCCGTAATTTGAAGTATTTTGGTAGAGGGCTACTAGATGATGCTACATGCCAAATATGAAAGCTCTGGCACTTACGGTTTGGGACAAGAAGATTTTTACAGATTTCCTTCTTTATCTCTATGTGAAATCCGAGAACCCACAACATAGGGCCATTTTCCACACTAGGGCCATTATTTGAAGTATTTTGGTAGAGGGCCACAAGATGATACTACATGCCATATATGAGAGCTCTAGCCCTTATGGTTTGGGACAAGAAGATTTTTAAAGATTTCCTTCTTTATCTCTATGTGAAATCCGAGAACCCACAACATAGGGCCATTTTCAACACTACGGCCATAATTTGAAGTATTTTGGTAGAGGGCCACTAGATGATGCTACATGCCAAATATGAGAGCTCTAGCCCTTACGGTTTGGGACAAGAAGATTTTTAAAGTTTTTTCTCTCGGTTGCCATGGCAACCAGAGTTCTTCATGGAATTCAAATCTTTGAAGTATTTTGAAAGTGCATCACCTAAGGATCATTTCTGTGAAGTTTCACTGAAATCTGTTGGGTGGTTTCAGAGGAGAAGATTTTTTAAGTCATTGTTCACGGACGGACGGACGGACAGACGGACGGACACACGGACGGCCGGACGGACGCCGGACAACGATCGATCACAATAGCTCACCCTGAGCACTATGTGCTCAGGTGAGCTAAAAACCACACACACACACACACACACACAGACATAACTCGAAAAGGCTTCTGTAAATCTCTGTATCTATAGAACAGAAATCACATCGTCTGCCAGTGAACTATGCTTGGAATGTACTTTTTGAAGTGTGCGTAATACAGTAGACTAAATTTCATCTGACAAATTGAAGTCAAATAGTATGGTAAGAGCTCCCGCTATAGATTGCAGTCTTCATTGTCATTCTCTATAGCATTGCTTGCTAAAATTTGATGAGATTTTTGTTATGTACTGCTTACTTTCAGCGCCAGAGTCGAATAGGTGTTAATGGCGCTGTTAAACCTGTGTAAGTGTATTAAAAGCATAATAATAAACTTAAAATTCACTCGATAAGTCGGATTTTTCCTCTGGTACAGAATTAAATGTAAGCAGGGTATACAGATGAACACAATAAAATGTTAACTTGTTTTTATTTTCATACATTATTTGCAATTTAAAACAAAGTACTTTTTCTTGTTTATTAACCCATTCTCACTTAAATACCGGGTTTCACCTACTTAACGCGTCGGGGGTGCCGTGCATAACGACGACAGGGTGCTCTTATCTCATAGTCGATTTTCCGAAATTTAGCCGTCATATAGTAGAGCAAGTATAGTACTTTAGTAATAGCACAAACCAGTTTACACGTCATACATATTTATTGATCAGAAGATGTCAGGAATGTTTTAAAATGACGTCGACTACTTTGACAAGACCATAATTCGCCGATATATAAGGATAGGGGAAAAATATTATTTGTTTAGTGTCCGAATATGTAGAAAATTAATTATCATTTGAGAAAAAAAAAAAAAATTGTGGTCGTCATAAGTTTTCCCTTGTTGTCCGAATGTATGTCCGACAGAAGAAGGGTAAAAGACTATTCGACAAATTAAGATCTATTTCGGCATGTTTTCAATTTTGAAATATTAGTGTTTTAATTATCCTACCTATTTGGGTCACCTATTCCGTCTATCTATTCTGTCAACAAGATTTCATGCTTGTCACGGGTACACAAATGTTTGCAGTAAAATTTGGATGAGAGGTATGATGTAACGTGCATTCCAAGCGAGAGGGTCGTAATGCAAGCGTTTGTTGTACATATTTACATTTGCTCTGCTCCAAGAAATTCATACCCGGTGACTGCCAGTCCACACAAAATGATTACGCAATAAGCCAGTATCATGCATTCTTTACGTTAGCTGATAGTGCCTTTTAGCGTTTAGTAATGGTTGTTTCTAGAACACCTGGGCAGTCGTGTCAATATGTTTTATGCAGTCAGCAGAAAACAAGTTGGGCTGTTTTCTAATAAAAAAAATCCTTGCAGCCGAAATAAAAAAAGAATGCATAGTTTTACATATAAATGGATTACCGATAAATAAAGAAACGACGAGGTTTAGTATTATTTATTATTTAACAGATCTATCTTTTATAGAGCGACAACCATTTCCCGCATATTCACAGAAACTTAAAACTGTATAAGGTAACGTTACGAAAAGAAGGAGAAACTGCTGGGAAAAATTCAACCCTTCAAGAACCTTTCAAAACTTCAGTTGCTTTGCGACCTGTGTTGATTCCTTATAGTCGACTGAAGTGCACTTACGTAATACAAGATAAACCAAAACAACAAACAGCCGATTTTTTGTATGTATATGAAAAGGGCGTTTGTATATAGATTCGGGGGCGTAAGGACGGGATGAAAAGTGGGCAGGGCGGCGCGCCGTGCTGTTCCGCTCTAGAATAAACACAACATACCCCTCTTAGTAGCAGAAGCTTCTTGTCCAGTCATAGTTGAATTTAGCTTTTCAATAATACGGAAAACAATGAGGAAAAAGAGGTACTAATTGGCGTGATTACCCTAAAGTGAAAATAGCCGTTAAAAGTAAACAAAGCGGATGTTAAAATGCATTTAAATGTAAATGTAAATGCCTGATTTTAAAATTTGTTTTTCTGCCAGCAACTAATACTTGGACCGACAACACAGTAACAGATTGCCATCTTCACAATATTTTCCATTCCTTTGAATGGTATGATTTAAATCTAAATGCATTTTAACATCTGTGTTTTCTTTGCCGCTATTGGGCCTTTAACTATCTCTCTTCATATTGAACACCACAGAGTTTCAATATTCATTTCCCAATACCTCTTATGCTATCTAACTCTTTCTCTTTTTTAAAGGTCTTTCTTGTTTAATCTTTAAATCCTCCACTTACGAAGTAGAGGGGGGCATACTGGTTTCATCATGTCTGTCTGTCTGTCCATTCATCTGTCCGTCCGTCCGTCAATCTGTCCATCTTTTCGTTTCCGTACTCTAACTAAAAAGCCGTTTGACCTAGGACCTTGAAACTTTATACAAGTGTTGCCCATGACCCAAGAAGGCGCCCTATTGTATTTGGGTTACATGAGTCAAAGGTCAAGGTCACGGGTGAACTTTGTTTAAAAATCGTTTCCGTGCTCTTACTCAAAAGGCATTTTACCTAGGACCCTGAAACTGTATACAAGTGTTGCTCATGACCCAAGGAGGTGCCCTCTTATTTTGGGGACACATGGGTTAAAGGTCAGGGTCACGGTCACGGTCATGGGTGAGCTTTGTTTTGATAATATTTTCCGTTCTCTGATTGTGCTGATTCAGTGACAAGGTGCTGGTGTGGGGGCGGTATTTTTCCGCTTCGTGACAATTCTAGTTCGGTACAAATTTGCAGTTTTGTTGTGCTGTCACAATTTTTATCTTTCAGTGTAGGTATGCGTATAAGTTTTGGCATGTTCTGCGATCACACAGTGTTAAAATTTGCTGTTCGAGGGGTCTTTATGCGACTGCTAATTCTCCAGCCTCGCCTTTCCAAACTTCTGAGTTGTGTTGATTTACATTCTTTCCTTAATTTTTCATACATGAGTTGTTCTCTCTTCTTTCTTTTTTTTTTGTTCTTTTCATTTATACAATTCTAAACATCTAAACTAAATGTTTCTGCAGTTTTTCGACGGATCATTTATATAACAAACAGTAAACCGCTTGTCATAATGTCTGTTGTCATTATTACCAGTTTTTGGTATCATATTGATGTTTTACCTGATTGATAGTCTCTATCTCTTGTTTGGTCTTTTTCTTAATGAATGAATAATCATTTTTCCCACGTAATTGTCCTGATTTTCCTGCATGATTGCAAATTTAGATGCAGACTTCTTCCGCAATATTTTTCTTCATATCCAAACAACTGATAAGATAGATAGATAGATAGATAGATAGATATTTTTATTTTTCACTTGTACATGTACATGATAGTGTACATCATGTTACAGCATCCTATGTTTTTCAGATTAACAATAATCACATATATTAACTGGATTCCAATAGATACACACCAACTCGGATCATACCAGAATATGTGTATAATGTGTGTGTGCTCCTAACCGTCCAATCGGGGAATGCGTCAGATTACTAATTTAATTTGACATGTTGATAATTAGGGGGTCTGGAATGCGAATTTGAAATAAAAACCAAACGGGGACCTCCCCGTTTGGTAGGTGTTCCCCGGTTGGTTGGTGTGTATTCTCACAAAGTTCCCCGTTTGGTCTATTTTACAAACACATACACACACAGACACACAGGCGAAAACAGAGACAGAAAAGACAATAAAGATCAACATTCCAAAAAGACATATTGCTGTGTCTTGTGACAGTTAACATGAAAAACGAACCCAAACATAAAGAATTGTGACTCTTTACGATTTATTTAACTCTTTACTAAATGACAAAATTGTAGACTAGTCCAAATTGAAAGCATTTGCAGACGGCAAAATAAATGTGATTGAAAAATTGCAATTTGTCTTTGGAAGGATAGAAAACATTGTGGGAAAAGGAGAAAATGCTGGTTACCAGCATTTTCTCCTTTTCGCACAATGTTTTCAAAAGGCTTCTGTCTCAGGGTCGTTAAAAGTCGGGATTGTGTGGTAAAGGGTTAAAAAAAAACTAGGTTAAAAGTTGCCAGATCGCTCGATCTTCTGTTTAATCCTACTTTTTACCTGATTTTAAAACTCATTTTCTGCCAGTATCTAACATTTGGACCGACCGTACAAGAACAGACTGTCATCACAATAAATGCCATACGTTGAAATGGCATTTAACCCTTTACCAGACGACAAAATTTTAGCCTTGTCCAAATTGAAAGCATTTGCAGACGACAATTTCAGTGTGGCTCAAATGGTGCAACATTTTCTCCTTTTCCCACAATGTTTTCAAAAGGCTTCTTTCCCAGAGGCGTCAAAAGGCATCATTGTGTGGTAAAGGGTTAGATTTAAATGCATTTAGCACTTGCATTGTTTACTTTTGGCCGCGACTGGGCCTTTAATTCTTTACCAAACGATGAATTTTAGACCGGCCCAAATTGAAAGAGTTTGCAGACGACAATTTCAAATTTGATAAAAATGACAGAGAGTTCTCCAAAAGGGTAGAAAACACTGTGGGAAAAGGAGAAATTGCTCGTAACGAGCAATTTCTCCTTTTTCCAAAAGACTTGTACTGCAGACACGTGAAAACCAGGGCTTGTTTGGGAAAGGGTTAACTCTTTACCAAACGATAGAATGATAGACATGTCCAAATTGAAGGCTCTTGTACACGACAAATTGAATGTTGCTCAAATGATGGGATTTGTCTTTGAAAAGCTAGGAAAAAAATGTGGGAAAAGGAGAAAATGCTGTTTACCAGCATTTTCTTCTTTTCCCACAATGCTTTCAAAACCCCTCTTTGCCAGGGTCTTCAAAACTCGAATTTAATTGGTAAAGAAGAACAAAATATTCTGCGTATCTCAATCTCTTATGCTATTCGCGATGACAGTATTAAACCAAGATCAGCCTGTGCAGTCCGATCTAAGTTCTCTTTCTTCGAAAATTCTCTCTTCCAATTGATTGTTTCATTAGAATATTTTTCTTTCTTTGCAACAAAGCATTCATGCACATGTATGCCAAGGCCCCGTAGCTCAGTCGGTAGTGTACAGAACTTGAGAACAGGAGGTCGCTGGTTCGATCCCCGGCTTGGCCAATTTCTTTCCGAGGATTGATGATGGTCATTGCGACAGGATTCATTCCTCTCTCACCGCTGACCATTGTTTCGACTATGGTTATGTGGGAAAGCAGCCAGTGGCTTGGAAAGAATATTGTGCGATATAACTGAAATAATGTTGAAAACGGTGTTAAACCCCATACAATCAATCAGTCAATCAATCATACACATGTATAATGCACAATTCCATTTTAAATACATGAATGCGAAATTATGCGTAACTTATGCATACCGAAAGTTTTGCAGTTTGGTGCATGATTGATTGTTGATTGTATGGTGTTTAACGCCGTTTTCAACATTATTTCAGTTATATCACGGCGGCCAGTGCACCTATCCATGCTTTCCTGGAGTTTCTGTTACCAGTACTCCGCACAATATTCTTTCCAAGCTACTGGCTGCTATCCCACATAACCATAGTCGAAACAATGGTCAGCGGTGAGAGAGGAATGAATCCTGTCGCGATGACTATCATCAATCCTCGGAAAGAAATTGGCCAAGCCGGGTATCGAACCTGCGACCTCCTGTTCTCAAGTCCTGTACGCTACCGACTGAGCTACGGGGCCTTGGCAGTTTGGTGCATGAGGTCACCCCGATAGACATTCGACGTACTTTCATTTAAACATGGATTTAAGCGAGTACAGTTCACTTTATGGTTTTTAGGCAAAAGTAAACTGCCATTAGTTGCTTCAAACGACCATTACTTTATTTTTCTAACGATACAATATAAGCTGTAAGAATTTGTTTCAAAATCGTTCTAAAACAAGTAAGTTCAAACCAACGTGATATTGTTTTAAATTTCTGTCTCCGTAACAACATGAGTAAAAGTCGAAAGCCATTGAGGCCTGTGGCTGAAAAGCCTTTTAAACTAGAATCTTAAGAACTACTTAAAACATCAAACCTAGTACGTGAGTCAGACACTCTTAACCCTTTACAAAAAAAAATCCCGGGCTTTCAGTACCCAGACAGAGAAAGCTTTTGAAAACATTGTGGGAAAAGGAGAAAATACTGGTAACCAGCATTTTCTCCTTTTCCCACAGTGTTTTCAAACCTTTCTGCGACGAACCCTCTCATTTAAGCTGCACTGAATTTATCGTCTTAAAATACTTTCAGTTTGGAAAACTAGATTTTTTTTTTCATCTGGAAAAAAAGAAACTGAGTACAGTTTTTGTCAAGAAATGTTGTCTGAGTAGAGCATTACAGCGCTTTCATCTGTGTGGCAAAAGCCTACACGTTCCCGTCCTTCCTGGGTTTTCACCAAATCTAGGCTGGGACTTTGCAGTGCATTGCCCACAGAAACTCCCACACACCCAGCACCTCAACCATGTATAGCGCCTACCACCACTGATTCCTGGAGCTAAAATATCTGATGACTTAATCTATTGAGCTACTTAACTCTTAAGCGCGACTTAAGGACCTTTTGCAGATGGTATAGTCTGATCTTTGGTCTACACTGTCCGATAAGGAGATATTTAAAAAAAAAAAAAACTTCGAAATAGCAATATTTGGATTTTTAATATCGACTTGTAACTTTTATTGTAGTTATTTAACAAGTTAAGGGTTAACACTTTACCCAACAATCTAGTGTTTTACCGACCGAAAATATTGAAGGAAAGAAGAAATTACTGGTTACCTGCATTTTCTCCCCTTTTCCCTCATTGTTTTCTATTCTTGCAAAGAGAACAAACATACTCTGAAAACCTTTTAAATTGTCGATAGCGAGTACTTTCTTTTCCGACATAATTTCGTTTCGCTTGGTAAAGAGTACAACCTTTGCCAGACCACAAAATTTTAGCCTTTTTACCGAACTGAAAGCATTTGCGGATGAATTTAAAGGTTACTCATAGCATTAAACTAGTCTTTTAAACGGTATAAAATATTGTGAAAAAAAAGGAGAAAATGCTGGTTGCCAGAATTTTCTCTTTCCCCACAATATTTTTAATGTCCCTGTTCCTCGGCGTCGTTAAAATAAAAGATTGTGTGATAAAGGGTTAAATAACAAAACTCAGACGCCTCAGACACACTTGTGTATAATAGATTAGATAAAGATGACAAGTTTTGATAATGATGTGCCCACGAGGGCTAATTGTCTAAACGTTTTTTTTTTCGGCATAGCTAAATGCGCTGGCTTTCGACCTACTTCTTGGTACTGATAAAAAACACGCGTCACAACTCGGCCGATTCCGTACCTACATCTAACCTCGTCTGTATAAGGGAGACTTCCATTTTGAACTACCAATCAACTGATCTTAAACATGGCGGCGCCCCAGTAGATCGCTTAGCAACGACATGAACAACCACTGTGAAGTTATTCACTTCTATCGATCTGTCGATGAAAGCTCCTAACGGAATTGATAAACCACGCTAAAAATTGAATGTACAAACTGTTTGCCGACTGAAATACTCTTAGAAAGATAACGATAGAAAATTTACTCATGCGTTCTTTCTAAAGAGGAGCCTTACAATTTCAATAACGGTAAAGCGGTGTGCTTCCGGAGATGTGCGAAATGTACCGTGTAGGTGCATATCAAGCTACGTGATACAGCCGAGGGATTTGATCACCGGATCACCCGAGGTATGCCGAATGGATAAAAAATAGACGATAATTTGCGATTGGTCAAAAATATGAACATGTTTATTTGGCGGGCCCCTTCTGGCATAATTGACCACACATAATTTATGAAACCAACACCAACAAGCATTGCTACTGCTAATCGATACCCCGGGGCCTTGATTCCTACCATCACAAAATAATGTAGTAGAGACTGGTTCTTTTCTGGTGCTATTTTGAAACTTAATATTTTCATAAGCATTACCCGATAACCCAATACTACTTTTCAACAAAATGGAAAATAGTGAGGAAAAAGAGGCAAGCGCTCGTGAGGTTACTTTTCATTATTTTGCTTTATATTGAGCCACAAAAGAGTTTCAATATTCACATTCCAGTGTCTCTTACGCCGTCTGTTTCTTTTAACTCTTTACCACATAATCCCGACTTTTAACGACCCTGAGAAAGAAGCCTTTTGAAAACATTGTGGGAAAAGGAGAAAATGCTGGTAACCAGCATTTTCTCCTTTTCCCACAATGTTTTCTATCCTTCCCAAATCAATTTTTGATTTTTGAATCACCTTTATTTTGTTGTCTGCTAATGCTTTCAATTTGGACCAGTCTGAAATTTTGTCGTTTGGTAAAGAGTTAAAGATATTTCTTGTTTCATTTATAAATAACGAACACTGAACACCATTCGCTCAGATGAGCACATTCATGTCAAGGCCGACTACAGCAGATTAACTTTTTAGCAGATGGCCAAACTTTAGACTCGTCCAAATTGAAAGCATTTGCAGACGACATAATTTGTTAACACAATGAGGAGAAAAGAATTTTAAGAGCATGGGGGGGGGGGGGGGGGGGGAATTGCTCGCAAAGATCGATTTCTCATTTTCCCGCAGTGTTCTTCCATAAAATCAATAATTTATGATCATATTTCAACTAGTTTGTTTAAACACATAACTTAATCTGGATCTCTGAAAAGTACATGTATTTTTATTAACTTTTATTCTGCAATTTGTCACCTTTGCGAGCAGTGAATTCAAAAATCAATCTACACTCGAATCTTGGTCTGCACTGTTCGCAGGGGTCACAAATGTTATTGGATGTAAATAATGATTGTTGTAAGGATAGAGGGAGGATGGCCACGACCTTCCCTATCCAATATACGTGGCTAATAAAGTTTACAAAAAGAAATTCAATTTGTTTGTTTGTGTTGGAGTCTTAACAGCTTAGGTCATATCACGGCGGTCCATGCACCTACGCATACGTTTCCTGGCTTTCTCACACCAGTACTGACACAACTTTCTTTCTAAGCCAATGACTACTTTTCTCACGTGCATCAGAGGTCAGAGGCGAAAAATCGCCGGAAAGAAAGTTTGCCTTAACCGGGTATCAAACCCGCAACCAACAGGTGACGAGTCAGATACGCTAACCATTGAGCTAGCCAGCCGAGCAGACGATATATCAGATGTGGCTAAATTGTGCAGTCTGATCTTGATCTACACTGTCCGCAAAAGGTCAGTGAGTCGCGCTGAACAGCCTAAGGGTTAATAATCAAATTAACAAAAAGAGAAAGCGCCTCTCTTGCTCTCTGGCTATCTTTTACCATGGCATTTAGTTTTTTTTAAAGTTGTCGTTCTTATTTAGCAAGAAAAACTACATATCAGAAATGCTTTAAGTACCCGAAATGTCAATGGACCCATATAACGTTCGGAAATAGGTCTACTTTTAAAATGATTCACAGTCAAATTTATATTTAAACCATACCCCAGCAGCACGTTTTAGATTCGATAATGTATATTTTGTACAAAATTGATCTCATTTTATTCATTGATCAAACTGGATCACATGAAATTGAGAAAAACAGGAAAGCCGCCATTATTGTGCTTTGCCTGAGCCGATAACGTAGTGGTAGGGACAGGTAATCCAGACTATGTCCGATGACGCATTTCCCTTTACCACACAGTCCTGAGTTTAACGACCCCGAAGAAGAATGCTTTTGAAAACATTGTGGGAAAAAGAGAAAATGCTGGTAATCCAGCATTTTCTCCTTTTCCCACAATGTTTTCTTCCCTTTCTGAAACAAATTTGTCATATGAAACGCATTTAATTTATCGGCTGCTAATACTTTCAATTTGGACTAGTCATTTTTTTTTTTCGTTTGGTAACGAGTTCAGCGGTTACAAATTTTTGCTATTTGTACACTTTCTGCAAGTCAAAGCACCATTCTACCTCCAGACTCAGTCAATTGTTTGACAAAATAGATTTTATGGAGCCAAAATTATGAGCTGACTTGCTTAATATAAAGCATCACAGAGATGCATTAAATCCCTTTTTGCCAGAGTATGGAACACACACACACACACACACACACACACACACACACACACACACATATATATATAGAGAGAGAGAGAAGCCTTACACTTCGCCAAGTCCAACATTAGGTACTCGGGAACCTCAATTTGAGCCTACCTAACAGACAAATTGTATAGACTTGTAACCAAGCGAACTCAGATAGCAGGGTGGCAAATGGCAAAAAAATGCTTATAATAGGTAATTTTCCCCATTTGGCGCGATATTTTCAGAAATTATTCGTTCCATAATGGTATATTTTAAACATTGTTTCATTAATGAGACGTTTAAAGTGCTTCTTTTCATATTTGGACGATTATTGTGCATAGTAACGTCTCAAGTTCATTGTGAATTTTCGGGAGAAAAGCTACAGCGCCGTACTGACTTTTTATTTCGTCAATTTAATCTGTACTGCATCGAAACGCAATTAATTTTCAGCGACATGAGCATGAACACATTATTAAGCGTTTCATTACCTAAAGCGCTTGTAAAAGTCATATACAACATGTAAATCTCGCGTAAATAGGAAATTAACGAACTTTATCGTGTTTGGCAGTCATTTTGTGTCTATTTTGGGAAAAGTAAACCCCGTAGAGTGATTTTTAAGATTAATCACACTTTTGTTTCTTATGTTAAGCGCTTAAATTGAAAATCTTTGTATGATGAACGAAGAATTATTGAATATGCAAGCAACAGGTATATTCAAATTCCAGTTTTGTTGTCAATTTGTGAAAATGTGAGAGTTTAACCCTTTCCCAAACAAGCCCTGGTTTTCACGTGTCTGCAGTACAAGTCTTTTGAAAACACTGTTGGAAAAGGAGAAATTGCTCGTTACGAGCAATTTCTCCTTTTCCCACAGTGTTTACTACCCGTTCTGAGACCTTTCTTCCATTTTCATCAAATTTAAAATTGTCGTCTGCAAACTCTTTCAATTTGGACCTGTCCAAAATTTGTCGTTTGGGAAAGGGTTAAACATGCGCACAAAACCTGTGTGGAAATTTTTCCCATCCTTTTCGCGATCGTCTCTGTACCCGGATTCGACCTAACAAAAACTAAAATGGCATTTGGGGACAGTTACCCACACTAACTTTAGACTTGTATCGAACAGGTCACAACTGTTCATTATTCATCTTTTTATTTTTTCTGTATTTTTTATTCATGGCATCCACATTAAGTATTTACAAAACAACAAAATTTTAGACTTGTTCAAAATTAAAATCAGTCGCAGGGGACAAGTTAAAAGAAGCTTTTAAGATAGAATTTTTCATCGAAAGAGTAAAGAGCGTTGTGGTAATAGGTGAAAACGCTGGAAACCAAGATTTTCTACTTTTACCACAATGTTTTCAAAAGTCTGATTGTTTGATGGAGGGTTGAACAAATATGTGTCATGCTCTGTCAAAAGGCAGTGTCGGCGTATTTCCGGCGAAAAAATGTACCGTGCCGGTGTATATCAAGCTGTGTGATATAGCCGAGGGACTTGATCAACGGATCACCCGAGGTGTGCCGAATGGTGCAGGTGTATATCAAGCTGTGTGATATAGCCGAGGGACTTGATCAACGGATCACCCGAGGTTTGCCGAATGGTGCAGGTGTATATCAAGCTGTGTGATATAGCCGAGGGACTTGATCAACGGATCACCCGAGGTTTGCCGAATGGTGCAGGTCTATATCAAGCTGTGTGATATAGCCGAGGGACTTGATCAACGGATCACCCGAGTTTTGCCGAATGGTGCAGGTCTATATCAAGCTGTGTGATATAGCCGAGGGACTTGATCAACGGATCACCCGAGTTTTGCCGAATGGTGCAGGTCTATATCAAGCTGTGTGATATAGCCGAGGGACTTGATCAACGGATCACCCGAGGTTTGCCGAATGGTGCAGGTCTATATCAAGCTGTGTGCCTTGCTATGGATTCTGGTATTTCTGATGTCATCATTAGTGGGGATTTTAACCTGAATGTAATGAACCAACACTATTTCCGTAAAGTTGAATCCCTGTGTAATGAACATAATATGATTCAATGTATTGACGAACCGACTCATTTCACAGAAAATTCTGTATCTACGATTGATCTTCTTTTCGTTACTAATAAAGATTCAATCCTAACAACTGGTGTTGGTGAACCCTGTCTGGATCTTACCATGCGTTACCACTGTCCTGTTTTTGGTGTTTTTAATTTCCTGAAACCAAAGTTTAGAAATATCCAACGTACGATTTGGAAATATGACCAAGGAAATTATAATGAGCTCAGAACCAGTCTTTCAAATTTTAATTGGGACTTTATATATGATAGTGACATTAACACATATGCTGAAAGAATTGCAGGTGTCATTACTGATAACGTAAGCAAGTTTATCCCCAGTAAGACAATTATCGTTAATCCACAAGAACCACCCTGGATGAATTGTTCGATCAAAAAAGAAATTCGCCGTCGTAAAAGACTATATAAAAAAGCAAAACTATCAAACAAAGTTAATCACTGGTCAAAATTCAAATCTGTCAGAAACAACGTGATCTCTTTAATTCGCCAGAGCAAATTAAACTATTATGAACGACTGTCTTTGAGGTTAAAATCTGGTTCTCTGTCTCCTCGTGACTGGTGGAAAACCCTCAAGTCAATGATGTCTACACAGTCTTCAACATCCATCCCTCCTCTCTTTGACATTTCTAAAGATTCTTTGATCATCGACGAATATGAGAAAGCAAATTCATTGAATAATTATTTTGCTAGTCAGTCTTATATAGATGATTCATTCAATGAAGTACCCGATGAACGTTTCTACGTCATAAATGATTCTTTAGATTCAATCAATGTCATGCCATTTGAAGTACTGGATGTTCTGAAAACACTTAAAACGGGCAAAGCCTCTGGCCCTGATGGCAAAAATAATAAAATTCTTATTGAAGCAGCTGGTCAGCTAGCACCACATTTATGCGATCTATGTAATTACTCATTGAATACTAGTACTGTCCCATCTTCGTGGAAAATATCCAATGTATGTCCCATATTTAAGTCGGGTGACCCTTCTCTGCCTTCCAACTACAGACCCGTTTCATTACTAAATAACATAGAAAAAGTCTTAGAACGAATCATATTCAAGCATATATATAATTATCTAAAGGATACAGATTTTTTTACTCCATATCAGTCTGGTTTTATGCCAGGTGATTCTACTGTTAATCAAGTAACTTGTCTTTATAACACCATATGCAAAGCCTTAGATGATGGATTGGAATTCAGAGTAGTATTCTTTGACATAAGCAAAGCATTTGATAAAGTCTGGCATAAGAGCTTGTTATTCAAGATGCGAAGAGCTGGTATTAGAGGTAAATTATTGTCCTGGTTTTCTGATTATCTTTCAAATCGTTTTCAACGAGTTCTTATACCAGGTGGTATCTCTGACTTACGCCACGTGCAGGCAGGTGTGCCCCAAGGATCTATTTAGGACCTCTTTTGTTCTTAATATATATTAATGATATTGTTGATGATATTCGGGCAAACATTAATCTCTTTGCAGATGATACCAGTCTATCGATGGTTGTATCTGATCCAGCTGCCGCTGGAACTGTATTACAAACAGATATCGATACAATCACTCGTTGGGCGCAGAAGTGGTTGGTCAAGTTCAATCCAGCAAAATCAGAATCCTTAGTTATATCTCGAAAACGTTTTAAGACTAACCACCCTGGTCTGTTTATGTCGAATACCGAAATTCCACCTGTCACTAGTCATAAACATTTAGGCATATTTCTTTCTAGCGACGGGTCTTGGGACTCCCATATTAGTAAATCTATCAAAAAGGCATGGAAAAGAATTGGAGTCATGCGTCATCTGAAAATCCACCTTGATCGACTTTCACTCCAAATCATGTACTTTTCTTTTATTCGACCTATTCTTGAATATGGTGATGTCATATGGGATAATCTTTCTCAAGGGTTGAAAGATCAACTGGATAAAGTACAAAACGAGGCTGCACGGATCGTTACCGGCTGTACTAAATTAGTTTCTATCATTGATCTATACCAAGACTCTGGTTGGGAAACATTAAGCCATCGACGGCGTAAGCACAAACTCATCCTTTTCTATAAAATGGTCAACGGACTTACCCCAAATTATCTTAATACTCTTGTTCCATCTACGGTTGGCAATTCTTGCAGTTACAATCTTCGTAGGCCCAACAATTTGAGAAACATTACTTGTAGAACGAGCTTGTACAGCGCTTCATTTTTGCCATCTGTGATTAATGATTGGAATTCACTTGCAGATGATACTAAGAATGCAGAATCATTGTCAGCTTTTAAATATCGTTTAAACATGGATAAACCTTGTCCACGGAGGCTTTATTTTTTTGGCGAAAGGAAAATTCAAGTTATACATGCCAGACTACGCAACAGATGCAGCAGTCTCAATGAACATCTGTACTTTAAAAAACTAGTGGAATCCCCGCTCTGTAGATGTGGTGCGGTTGAATCGACTAAGCACTTCTTTTTAGAATGTCCATTTTATAATAGCCAAAGAATTAGTCTTAGTTTCAGTGTAAACGCTATAACAAACTTAACGCTCCAAACCATTTTATATGGGGATGATAATCTTAACCTGTTTGATAACCAAAGATTATTTGCCGCCGTGCACATCTATATCCGTGATAGTAAAAGATTTACCAAATGATATCTAATTCTTATGTTTCCTATGTAACAGTTGATTTTATACCCGATCTGTTGCATAAATTCAGATCATTTCATTACCTTTTCTTTTAAACTTAAATATTGGTTTGGACCACTTGAGTACGATTTGCTAACATCCTTATACGATTTTGGCTCCCTTAGTTTAAAGCAATCATTAGTTCTGTCATTTGTTTGGTCTAGCTGGAGGTTTCTATAGCTAGTAAATAGGTGTCTTCAATTGAAATATTCACCAAAACCACTCCACACCCTTTGGATATTCACTATGTTTTACAACTTTTTCTTTCAATTGCGTTCTTTGTCAGTGATTAGTAAGGATATGCTAATATAATAACCTTAAGCCGGATCTAGGAGAAGAACTTTATAAGCTTAGCTTCCGTTCTTATCCTTTTCCTCAGTATATTTATCATATATTTGTATTTCCTCTTGTTTTGTTAAATTTGTATCTAATACTGATGAATAAAATATGTTTAAACTAAGCTGTGTGATATAGCCGAGGGACTTGATCAACGGATCACCCGAGGTTTGCCGAATGGTGCAGGTCTATATCAAGCTGTGTGATATAGCCGAGGGACTTGATCAACAGATCACCCGAGGTTTGCCGAATGTTATGATAGGTGTGATCAGGATTGAAAAATAGTTCTTAAAATTTCAGACCGTTTAACACTTTACCCAAAACATTCTGTAGCTTTTGAATCTTGAAGAAGAAGCCGGCAGCTGAAAACATAGCGGGAAAAACAGAAAATCTTGGATAGGAGAAAATTCTGGTGACCATTATTTTCTCCCTTTCTCACTGTTCTCTACAAATTTATAACAGTACTCGTCATTCAAATGAAAGTTTTTGTATGCCGTTTGCAATATTTTTTAAAAAAATAGACGAGTGTAAAATTTTGCCGTCTTGTATCCCAATTTTTAGTTTTAATGGTCCTGTTTATTTAGCAAAAATTATCCAAAAAATGCTTTTTAATGTGTGTGTGTGTGTGTGTGTGTGTGTGTGTGTGTGTGTGTGTTTTTTGTTCGCTTTTTTTTGTCAGAACATCTAGAAACAGAAAACAAATAAATAGAGGATATTTGGTTTTTTTTTTTTCGGTGAAAGATCGAAATTTGTTTCATCTCGTGAACATCATCGGTAATATTTTCACGAGTGGCTGCCACTCGTGAAAATATTACCGATGATGTTCACGAGATGAAATAAATTTCGATCTTTCACCGAAAAAAACAAATATTCTATTTATTTCATGCTTCTAATGCCTTTTTTTTGTCGAGACTTCCATAAAAATCACTACAAACTCCCCGTGGTCGGTATTCTCACTGGTCGTACCCGTGTAATATCGAAAAATATTTTCACCGCTACTTCTCGATATCCTACCGGAAAGCATGAAATAAAAAGGAGACCTTGAACTAAGTTCAGACAGTAAGTTCTGTTTCATCTGATCCCGATTTGCAACGGTGCCCTCAAAGCACCTGAAGATCGTCTTGAAATTCGATACAGGCATAATAGACAACAAGAGCCAACCAAAATTGTTTCAAGGGGATCGAAAGCCTCTGTAAACGCGATTAAATTTTCTAAAGATGTTTTCCATGTTTTCTTTTTTTTTTTAAGTTGAGTCCTTTACAAAATACATGAGCCATGCTCTGTGAAAAGGAGGCTTAACAGCCATTCCAACTTTTTGGGTACCAGTTGCATTTTCAGTTGTCTTTAGTCATATTTCGAATAACAGGTCTCGTGCAAGACGGTCACTTTGAATGTTTTATATAAGGCATATGATCTACTATTTATTTAAACTAATTTACAGTACTTAGATTCCCTGACAGTGAAATTGTATGGCCTCAGATGTACGAAAAACCGCTGTTTGCCTATGTCGCTGAAACAGGTGGTATACGCAATGGTAAATTACAGTAAGCTGTTATGGAACTAGGAAGAGAGTATCGATGCCATACGTTAATCATATGTTTTAAATTTCGTTTTAATGGTCATTTATTGGGAAATCTTACAGTTTGAATAATTCTGGCACAATTATCGATTGTCGCTCAAATTACTATAACCTCCGTGACTGCTCTGTTTGAGGTGAAATATGGAGTAAATGATGTGTTTCTGTAAAACTTGAGTAATTTATAAATAACCTCTACATGTTATCTAAAGTTCAGAAAACATGTTTGCCTTTTATAGTTAAAGAAAAAAAATTGAGAGTAGAGCAAAGTACCCTAATGTCGGCATACCCGTGATTTCGACACCCCTAACTATTTATGTAGTAAAATATATTTTCACTTCATCTATTAATCGCTTCATCCGACAAGATCATGACGTCAAAATATTTTTGACGTCATGATAATATCTAAGTTCAAAAGGCGCTCACCTTATCGGACATTTTTGGTTCGGACCGATTTTTTTTCTTGGAAAAGTTTCCAAAAAACTTGCCGTTAAGACATTCCATAAGGACAGGACTTTACGAAAAGGTAAGTGAAATTGAACATTTTTCATCAATTCAGTACTTGCAGTATTGAAATAGCCCTGTACGATGTTTATTTCGATGATTTGATGTTTAGATTTTCTTTTCGAGCCTGGAATAAAGTTTTAGCAAAGGTGTCGAAATTAGGAAACAAAAGTGAAAGGGGTGCCGTAATTTCGCCACCCGATTTTATAATATATATAATAAAATTCCTTAATTAACCATAAGAGGTCTTGTGGCCCCGTGGTAAAATACATAGGCCTTTTACCACAGTTCCGGTTATGTATTGTCGGCGTGGGTTCAATCCCGATGGAAGAAAACTTTTTTTTTTTTTCAATCTTTTGGCCGTTTTAATCATTCACTGAAAGAGTGCACACCATAAACAACAGTTATTATTTTATTTCTTTTTTCGAAAGTTTTTTTTTTTCCGAATGTACGGCTTGACTGAAAATTAATTTTCCCGATATGTTAACTGAAGGGAAGAGATTAGTCTAAAAATTGCTTTTACCACATTGTGTCTCCAAAGTCTTACCAGATTACTTACAATAGGTAAATTAACCGGTCCTCAAAAGAAAATATTCAAAATTTTGTGGAGGAAGAAAATGTCATTTCGTTGATGGACGTCTTAACTCTTTACCACACGAAAAAATTTTAATTTAATTTGGCCAACAATTTTCAATGACATATTTTCAGTTTTGTCACGACAACAGTGATTTATTACAGCGATTCTGTGGTTTCACCAGCACTACCTTCAGTTTGAAGGTGTCTGCTCCGATGCTATTTTTGTTACTGGTCTTCGCGAGACCAGTAACAAAAACAACGTCGGAGCAGACTGAAGGTAAACCAGCACTAGCTAACTTAGGCTCGAACCTGTTTCCCACGGCATCCCTTGTACATTACGACGTTACTTTTACCGAGCATACCTAACATAAAAGACCTTAACCAATAATATTCTTTAAACCCCATGCGAATTCCTGGAGCTGAAATCATGTCAGAAAATGAGGAAACCCTATTTACTTTTTTTTCTATCTTCAACGTTTTCAAAAGCCTTCGCCATAAGATTTGACAGAATACCTGACTGCGTCCCTGGTCAAATCGCACAAATGAAAAAAAAAAAAAACGTTTGTCCCTCAGCACAATTTTTATATCATTACAAATTACGGATAAAACGAACTCGTTTACATACCCGAAAACTTGCAATGGTTGCTTCCCTTGTGATTGGTAAATGGCGGATAACTGTCAAAATCACATGTTTGCAGTAATCTGCATCTTTTTTTTCAAAACAAAACAAGGGTGTCGAAATTACGGTCCCCATGTCGAAATAAAGAACCATACCCTGGGTTACGTTTATATTGAAAATATCGTGCAGGAATCGCACAGATGACAATTCGAAGCATAAAATGTGTCGGGATGTTATCGTTCTTTGTCAAGGTATGTCAAAATTAGGTCATCTACAAACGGTATTTCGTATGATAAAAATTTACTATTAACCTGTCGAAATATGGGTACTTTGCTCTATCAGGGATTGCTTGGGTGCTAAATTTGTAAAATCTTATTTAACTTCCGTGATTACTTTAAACAGAATTTCTGAGTGTTTATTCTTATCCTGATTAAATTTTCATACAGGTCAAAGTCCAATGTAGACAGCACAAGTGCTTCCTTCGGCAGGATTATCTTAAATCTGACTAAATCTGTCCAGAATATACAAAATCTTTAACTTCCGTGATTGTTAACCTCCGGTACAAAATCAATACTTTTGCTACATCCCGCATTGGTTTTTACGACTTGAGTTATGATAATGTACACCGTTGACGTCATCGAGATATATTGCGTCATAGATTACGTGTCAGAATATTTCTTTTTTTGCTGGTTTTAGAAGTGGCCGCATGATCTGACGAAGGTGAGTGTTTTTCTTCCAGATTTACCATATATTGCGTCCGATAATTGTGTTATTGAACAAAGCTGAATCGCCATTTATTGATGTATATAGTTTCTTGATTCATGTGCAACCTTTTAAAGTGTGTGCAGCTGCACAGTCATCTGAATATTGTTGGTTCTTATATAAGAACTAAAATGTAACGGAAGTTAAAGTATATCGAGTGAAAACAAAAAGGTAGTATAGTGCATTGTATTTCAAATTATAAAGGTTGTTCAAATAATTTGTGACAGATGCAAGCCTATAGCCAATGATTAAATGCCAAATCGTGAAATAAAGTATTGTAAATTGGCTTTTCATAGTGTGGGTAACGGAAGTTAAATGAAATCACCAAATGTATTATAGTTACGCCCAGAGGCGCTACTTCAATACAAATACTATAGAAACATGCAATCAGTTGTTTTGCTGGCACAACATAAGATTGAGTACTAATATGTATGCAGTTTGGGTGAACTATTACATCTTTATCCTGTAACGGAAGTTAATTAAATGAATTAGAATTTAACTTGCACTTCAGGTTCTTATTTGCTAGATTTTTATAATGAAATACAATATCTGTTTATTCCATTACAGAATGCCGATGTCAAGGGCTGAAATACAGAAAAGATATAGGGAAAAAAAGAAAAAAGAATCAGGAAAGTTCATGAGGAATGAGAGAGAAAGAAAAAAAAAAAGCATACATACCTATCAGTATGTTGAGTGAAGCAGAAGCAAAGAAAAGACGCACAAACACATTGAAAAGGGTGAAACGGCACTATGAAAAGAAACGAAAAGAAACACAGAAACTTTTAAACAGTGACACTGTACAGACAAGGCAGACAAGTAGTAATACTCTGACAATCAAGATGAAATTTGAGAAAAAGGGACAAAGGAAAGTTGGAGCAAGTAAAGCTGCCATGGCAAGAGCTGTGAAAGATGTTCAGGATCTAAAATCACAAAATTACAAACTGGTAAGAGAGAAAAGGCGCATTCAAAAGCGATTAGAACGAGCACAAAAGAAAACGATGGAAAACAAACAGCCTAAGAATCCTGGGATCAACAATGATGAAACGCCAGCAGGGAATCAAGTTACTGTTGAAGAAGAGTTGGCAACCGAATCCGGAAGTTTGAATACGGATTTGATAGATACAGTTATTACCGGTCATAAAGGTCTAGATGTTAATTCGGTACGAGCAAGTACAAGTGAAAATACTTTTGACATTGTTGAGAAAACACCACAAGTTGCTGATAAAAATACAGTATCGACCAAGATCGCTAGTCAAACTAAGAACAACCTAACACCAAGATCAAAAGCAGATAAGGAGTTGAGAGATTCTGGATTATCACCAAGAAAGCATGTGAACCTGAAAAGAAGGTTGTTGGAGTTCCATGTTTTAAAAGAGGAGGTGAAATTGACGAAGGCTATTAGACAGAGCGGAATGAAAACAGCTAGAAAATACAAGTGTTTACGGGCATTTGGAAAAATGTTAGGAATGAGTAGAAGAAGTTTTGGTGAAAAGAGGAAATCTAGGTCATCTAGTAGAAGGAAGTTCCTGCAAGAAAAGGTACAAGCATTCCTTGAACGGGAGGACAACTGTGTCACTATGCCTGGCAAGAAAGACCAGAAAGATAAACAGCAGAAACGAATATTAACTGATTACCTGCATAATTTATACTCCAAGTTCCGCTTAGAAAATCCAGAAACAAAGATATCGCGATCAACATTTAGCAAAATGAGACCAAAGTACATATTATTAGTAAATTTCTGCAACAGAAATACTTGCTTATGTTCCCGCCACCAGAATATTGCTCTTAAGATAAAGGCAATTCAAGAAGTTACAGGTACTAAGAATCCAGATGATTTTATAGCCAAAAATACAGATGATGAAGTACAAGAGAAGTTACAAAACATTGATAAATCTAATGTCACATTTACTGAATGGAAAAGACAAGAAGACAACGGAAAACTCAGATGGAAGCAAGTACAAACAGTTGTAACAGTAGAGAACTTTATTAAAATGTTTATGCAGGATGTTAGGGATTTCCGGGAACATGTAAACCGAGTTAAGAATCAGTACAGTCAGATGAGACGTCTTCGGGAGAATTTAAATGATGGCCACGTTCTTGTATGGATGGACTTCGCCGAGAATTTTACGTGTGCAGCACTTGACGAAGTCCAGTCTGCATACTGGACCAGTGAACAAGTTACATTACATACAACAGTTGTATATTTTCCGAAATCCCATAACAAGTCGCACAAGAGTGTGGTCGGAATATCTGACCTTAATATTCATAATGCCGGAATGGTCGTTTCAATGGTCTCAAATCTAATTCCAATCATTAAATCAGAGTATCCAGAACTACAATATGTACATTATCTTACAGATTCTCCAACCTCGCAGTACCGCAATAAGAGTATCTTCGAGTTCTTGACCAGACACAAGACGTTGTTTGGAGTAAACGCAAGGTGGGACTTTCTTGAAAGCGGGCACGGGAAAGGCCCCTGTGATGGTTTAGGGGGCAGCGTCAAACGGTCTGCAGACATGGCTGTGAAACAGGGCAAGGTAATCATACAGAACGCTAAAGATTTCTACGCCTGGGCAGGAGGTCAGTCTGAGACAGATACATCTGTGTCGTACTTCTATGTATCACAGGAAACATATTTCAATTACGCCGACGAAATGAAGGAGAGAATTACCAATCTGAAGGCAATCACAGGAACTTTTAAACTTCATTCTGTTGTACCTGTTGGTGAAAGTAAAATTGCAAGCCGTGATCTATCTTGTAATTGTGAGTCATGTCTGTCTGATGTCCTGAACACGTCCTGTGAAGGGTGGAAAATACACGAATTAAACAAGCTAATTAAGACTAGTGACAGTAAAAGATTTGAAGAAAAGGTTCAGAGAAATGAATCAAAAGAGGTAGAACTTTCAGAGAATAATACAGAGGAACATCCTGATGATGCACGAAGCACTGATAACACTGATAACACTAACAATGTAGAACCAACAAGAGTAGACATCGGTGAATATTGCGCTGCAGTATATGAAGATGAGTGGTACATTGGAATAGTTACAGACATCAACGATTCGGAGAGAAAAACAAAAATAAATTTCATGGAAGAAATTGGAACACTTGAGATTAGTTTCAGATGGCCATCCAAACGAGATGAAATCTGGATACCGAGTGACGACATTATGATGAAAATACCAGAGCCCTATCCATCCGGATCCCGCAGACGACTATATAAGTTGGGGACGGAAATTATTGATCTTATTGAAACTATTCATGAAAACAAACTCAAATAATTAACTTCCGTTACTACATTTTGTATACACTTGACTGGGAGAAACTTCTTTAACCCACTACCACACAATCCCTACTTTTGACGACCATGAGAAAGAAGCCTTTAGAAAACATCGTGGGAAAAGAAGAAAATGCCGGTAACCAGCATTTTCTCCTTTCCAACAATGTTTTCTACCCTGCACAAAACAAATTTTAAATTTTCAGTCACCTTTATTTTGTCGTCTGCTTTCAATTTGGACAAGGTTCCTAAAATATTGTCGTATGTTAATGAGTTAACAAACAGAAAACGGACTTTGTAAGAATCTATTATAGTGTAGTTAATTGCTCTAATCTCTGTTGAGTGCAGAATCCTGTTCCCGCCATTGATTATTAACTTCCGTTACTTTTTGTAGTTTGTTGTTACCGCATTATGATGCAAATACATCTATAACTGGTACCTGTTTTTTGTATTACTCCTGAAAGTTTATACTTATGTCTTGCTCGAAAAAGTAATGGTAGACAATTTATCATGTTATCATGTCTTTTGTGAGAAACGCGGTCTTGCACGTTTTTTTAAACCATTTGGTTGTTAAAAACGGATATTTTCCTTTCTGTCCGCTCCGACTAAATTTTGATTTTTTCAGTGGGTTTTGTGTCTCAAAATATGGCAAAATGACTGTATATTTTAGTGCCCTTTGCAGAATGTCCATAAATTGTCCTCGGAGTGATAGGAGGCTAACCAAAGTAGTATCCTTACATATTTAACCCCCGTTACTAGGAAATCTACCGCACGAATTCAATATCATATATTTCTTTGACGGTTCATAGTTGGCAAGGAGTAAACTGGAATTAGTCTACTGATATGTTATATTTCCTGGAAATGATAATTATTTTGCATTCCGATGACATCATTTTTTCAACCTTTTCCACTGTAAATGGTTACCAAAATCTTGGAATGGGTGTTAATGCATCTGCGAAAAGTATCGACTCAGGTCAGCCTGCGCAGTCCGCGCAGGCTGACCTGTGTCGATACTTTTCGCTATTGGTCAATTTTCTGTATGTCAAAGGACCAGTCTACCTCATGATGAAGTCGGTTGTTAAAAAAAGTGGCTATTATGGATCCATAATTATGTGATGTCTTGCTTGGAATATTATGCATCACGGAGATGCATTAAGCCCCCTTTTTCACAGAGCATGGTACACATATATCCTGTGCTTAATGACCTTCGCGAAAAAAAAAAAAGAAAAACCTTTTGAAAACATCGAAAGAAAAGGAGAAAGTGCAGGTACCCATAATTTTCTCCGTTACTCAAGGTTTTCTTTCTCTTTCTCAGACATATAGGTATACCATTCCAACAATGTCAAATATGTCTTCTGTAAATGCTTTCAATTTGATAAATTTCTAAAAGTTTGTTGTCTGCCATTTACCAAACAATCGCGAATTTTCTGAGGGAGAAAGCTTTCATAACATTGTGATAAAAGAAGAAAATGCTTATAACCAGCATTTTCTCCTTTTTCTCACAATGTTTTCTACCCTATCAAAGACAAATACCTCGATTTTAGCAACTTGTGATTTATCGTCTGCAAATGCTGTCTGTTTAGACGGGTCTAAAATTTTTTCGTCTGCTAACTACGTGTACTTCACTGTCGCCTTCGACTACTTTTGCGAACGGTGTAGATCAAGATCAGACTGTACAAAACGTGCAGTCTGATCTTTGATCTACACCGTCCACTACCTGGGTCCGTATTCACCAACCATTCATAAGAAATTTTGTCTAATTCTCAATAATTTTCAAGATTTCAAAGTAACACATCTTCTGATTGGCTAAACGATTGGGTTTAGCCAATCAGAAGTTGTGTTACTTTAAAATTTAGAAAATCTTAAAGGATGATATTTCCTACTTTATCAACGACAAATCCCTGATTTGAACATTATTTCATATGTCGTCTGCAAGTTCTTTGAATTTAGACAAGTCTACAATGTGATCGTCTAGTAAAAAGTTAACTCTTTACCAAACGACAAAATTTTAGACAAGACCAAATTGAAAGCATTTGCAGACGATGAATTAGATAAAGTTCGAGGATGACTTCCGTCATTGAAAGGGTAGAAAAAAGGAGAAAATGCTGGTTACAAGCATTTTCTCCTTTTTCTACCATGTTTTCAGACGACTTCTTTCTCGGAGTCTTGTGTGGCATAGGGTTCATTCCACAGGCGTTCGTTTTGTGACGAACTTTGCCATCAATATAATGTAATATTTAAGACTATATTACATTATATAGATGGCAAAGTTCGTCACAAAACGAACGCCTGTGGTTCATTCATATAATAAAATCATATATAATGGTAGAGTACTCACTGTGCAAGAAAATCCAGTTTGTCTTTCCGTGTAGATGTTTTAAGCGTATCTGCAGTGCAAACAACCAGTGTCCCATACGATCTCACGTATATAGCATGTGACACCCCCGCGATGCACGAATAACCAGTGTGTTGGTAAACGCCTATACGACAGCCTAACAACGTAACAAAATGCAGGCGACTTAAAAAATTGAATTTATTATACAATTTGATCTTCTTCCCCGTTACACCCAAAACAGTTTTCAAGCAGAAGGACTTTAAAAATGTCCACGCCTTTTTCACAAAAAAAAAATATGAATAATCTACATAAATTAACCCTGAAAATAAGGTGGATCAAGATCAGTCTGAACGTCTGTGCAGTCTGATCTTGTTCCACACTCTATCACACTCATATTTTTTAAAGTGTTTAACTCTTTACCACACAATCCCGACTTTTAACGACCCCGAGAAAGAAGCCTTTTGAAAACACTGTGGGAAAAGGAGAAAATGCTGGTAACCAGCATTTTCTTCTTTTCCCACAATGTTTTCTACCCTTCCCAACACAAATTTCAATTTTTGAGTCACGTTTAATTTGTCGTCTACTTTCTACTTTTCCCACAATGTCTTCTACCCTTTAAAAATTGATTGACTTATTGTATGGTGTTTAATGCCGTTTTCGACATTATTTCAGTTATATCGCTGCGGCTAGTGCATCTATTCATGCTTTCCCGGAGTTTCTTTTACCAGTACTCCGCACAATATTCTTTCCAAACCACTAGCTGCTTTCCCACATAACCATCGTCGAAACAATGATCAGCGGTGAGAGAGGAATGAATCCTGTCGCAATGACTATCATCAATCCTCGGAAAGAAATTGGCCGAGCCGGAGTAGATTAAAAAAGGGGAGTTCATTTGCCATCCCCTATTTTGTCCGATAACCCCCATCACAAATTACGTGTCTCAAAAATATTTTAACCATAACAAACCAGCAAACCAATCAACCCATGCAAAAATCAACACACTTAACAAATCCCACCACCCTTAACCAACAAACCCACGATTAAGCAAATGGCTAACCATTAAACAATATAACAATTTTATGTAGCATTAACATGCTCATAAAATTATGTAATATAATGACTTAACAAGCACAACACATTAAGTTCATAAAACAAATTAACAAAACCTTTTTTATAAATATTTTTTACTTAAATCAATTTTATTTTTTTTTTTTAAAATTTGATTTAGCAAGCTAGCCAGCTAACCAATCAGCCAACTAACAAGGTGCATTAGCTAACCGATTAACGCATTAAAAAATTTAAAAATTTAAAAATTAAAAAAAAAAATTATTGCATGCATGCATCAATGCATAACGCATTAATTGCATAACATCATAAAAAAAAATAAAAAAAATAAAAAAAAAAAAAATAATAAAAAAAATAAAAAAAATAAAAATAAAAAAATAAAAAATTTTGTTGCATGCATGCATCAATGCATAACGCATTAATTGCATAACATCATAAAAAAAATTAAAAAATTAAAAAAAAAAAAATAAATAAATAAATAAATAAAAATAAATAAAAATAAAAAAATAAAAAATTTTGTTGCATGCATGCATCAATGCATAACGCATTAATTGCATAACATCATAAAAAAATTAAAAAATTAAAAAACAAATAAATAAATAAAAAAAAATAAATAAATAAAAATAAAAAAATAAAAAATTTTGAATTTATCTTTTAAAAACTGACAAAATAATCTACATGATATATAGCTTATAAATCATGGATGAATTTAGACAACAAGAAACAAAAATGCCATTTTCTTCTGAAAAACAGGTAATTTATATACCTGAAGCAAAAACCGTTAAAGAACAAATAAAAAACTATATCATGACAATGTATGATATAATAGTAATGAACCTAGTGTATGATGATTGTTATGTTGTGGAAAGAGACCATAATACACTAGAAATAAAATCTAGGTGTAAAAGCATTAACATTGATGAAATTGTTGATGCAATAAGAGAAGAACTAGAAAAAGAAATCGAAACAAAAACCTTAAAAGTAAAAAAGAAGTATTATTGTTTTCAGATGGATATGAAGAAAGATTATATAGATTATTAAAACCTTATTAAATAATAAAAAAACATATATTATATCTCTTGATATAACATATGTGCATGAACACCACCAAATGCACACGCGACGTTTAACTGTGTAATTCTTGAACTTAATGATATTGTTATTTAGTAAATATTTTTGTAAAAATTTACAAATATATTTTAAAATTAAAAAAATATTTTTTTAAAAATTTTTTATCAAATAAAAATTGAATTTTTCTATGTTAAGTTGTATAAATGTTATGTAAGATGCCTGTTTTAAAAAAACTTACAAGAGACTTTAAATTAAAGTTAAAAGAAACCATAAAAGAAAAACATGATTTTTATTTAAATTCAAATGATTTAATGTATAAGAAAAAGTTAAGATTATATAATGATTTTTCTTTAACTAGGTTAGATTCAAAATTATATTATATATTTAGTAAAGCAAAAAAAGAGATTGAAGAAAGAGAAACAGAATGGTTAAAGTTAGGTGTATTTATTGATTGGTTTTATGAAGAAAAAGGTATTTATATGACATCTTTTAAATCATTTTGTTTTAATGATGATAATATTTTGAATAAATATATTAGCTATGTTGAGAATTTAGCTGAATATGGTTATTGTTTTAATGAAGAAGATAAAAACCGTAAAATACGTTTTATGATTTATGAACATGTAAAATATGGTGAAGATGAAGAAGAAGAGGAAGAAGAACAACTAAGAGAACTAGATGAAATTGAAGAAAGAGGCACCAACCAACAAACTAGGGAAAGAGAAGTTAATGATGGACCAGACAGATTTCAAGAAAGTGATTGGGGTATGTTTTGGCAAAACAATGAAGATAATTTTAGAACTGGAACTTATAGAACCACTTATAGTAGATATGGTATTGAAAGAATTGAAAGGATAGGGGAGGTAAATGAAGAACAAGCTGAACAAGATGAAGAAGATGAACAAGATGAACAAGATACGGCACGTTTAAGACAAGTTCTTGAAAATCTTAAAAAACTAAATATTGCTAAAAAAAACCAATGAAAAGAAAACCTTTTATGAAGAGAAATGTGTTATTTGTCTCGATGAAAATGTAAAACCAGATATACTTTTTTGCAATTGTGGTCATATACCTATATGTAATGATTGTGATGATTTAAATGAAAATTCAAACAAATGTCCAATTTGCAAAACTGATAGTGATATAAAACGTAAATTATAACTTTTTTAACAGGAATATCGGGGGACGTATTTATCCGAGGATAAATTCTGTGAACCCCAAACACAGAGAGACTTAAACTTTGATATTCCTATCTCAACTAATGTTGAAAAATGTTAAACTACCATGATATAACCATTTTTTCATGCCTCCTTACCGAAAACGAAAGAGGAAGTTATTTAATGCACAACCCTTTAACTTTTGCTTAACACACCAAAAACTGAAAATGGTAGAACATTATTATATTAACAAACATTTCTACCTTGTTTTTAAAAAATGTTTAACTTGTTCAATAATTGTATAAAATACTTAATATTGTTTTTTTAAACAGCAGCCTTACAACATTGTGATATGGTATTAACTTACGGGTTGTTAGACCGCGCCAGAGGTTATCGTGTTATTAGTAATAATTTTTTTACAACAAGGAAGTAAGACTGCTTTATTATCATAATAAAAATCATATTTTATACAATTACCATATACAGTTCATTTTTTAGAAAAAACAAAGCAAAAAAAAAAAAAAAAAAAAATTATTAATATCATAACATACAACCATCCCCCTCAAAAGTTCAGTCTAAGGTGCATTACAAAATATTGGAAAAAGTTGTGAAATACTATACCACGTGATCTTGGTGTGTGTGTCGATAAACCTTTTTTAAATATCTAACCCTTTACTGGGTTAAATATTTTTACAAGTCTAACTCTATCAATAACGTCAAATATGCATTTTTAGCATTAGGGTTATTTGACCTTGTTATAAAGTTTATAACATCATATTGGTCTATTACTAAAGGTTGTGGAAAAACTACACAACTACAACCTTCTCCTTTCTTTTTTACTATGGAGTAGTCAACCTGTTCAACTCCATTTACGACTATATTAACTTTTGCCTCTTCTTTTAGAATACCGGTTCCTTTAACAACCATTAAAGTCCCTCTTATAATTCTACCAGGAGCAGACATACAATAACCCCCCATTCCATGGCTTACTCCGGTGCTTCCATTACCAAAAGAAAACTCATAATTACCATCTAATAAAGCACCTTGTACCTCGGCACACACGCTTATAATTGTTTTAGGAAGCGATACCCTTCCATCTACGTAGGATTTTATTACTAAATCTCCCTCACCTACAGGTGCCGCAGCGTTTTTTATAGAAAAACCTTGAAAATCTACATCAGATATTGCTGTAAAGCTTCCATCCGGATTTTTTACAATGGCACCACCATTATCAACGTAATTTTTATTAGCAGCAGCGTTAAGATTTATTGGATTTGGTAAGCCAGTGATTGACTTACCACCCATATCTATTTTACCAGCCATTGAAAAAGACCCATCTTGGTTTTTTGTTAAAGCCTTTTCACCTGCGGTAGCTATCTCAAAAACGCTATCTACGTAAAGCTTATTTGCTGCATGGCTATTCTCACTTGGAGAAGCAACAAAATGAATTCGAAGGTTTCCCATAAATATTTTTCCTATTGCAGTATAAAAGTTATCAGCAGAGTTATACAAAAACGGTGTGGATTGACTATCAACATACCCCTTTCTTGCTGCATCATCAGGTTCAGCTGGTGCCAGAACGTTAATTAACCCATAATTCCTCATATCTATATTTCCTGTAGCAACAAATCTTCCATCATTACGTTTAACAATGACACTTTCTCTACTAACCTTATCCACATAACTTCTTGTAGCAGCATCATGCGGTTCTTCAGGGTCATGTAGATTATGTATTTTTTTAAAAGCCATATTGATAGGAGCAGTAGCAAGAAAATTTCCATTTTCTTTTAATAGTGGTGATTCATGGCTACCCCCTGCTGTATTATCAACATAATCCTTTGTTGCAACATCTTGAGGATTTACTGGATTACTAACCTGCGTTAATGTGTTGCCATTCATATTTATAGAACCGCTAACGGCGGTTGTTCCATCTTTACGTAAAAAATTATTACTTATGTAAGCAAGTGATACACCATCACTGCTTGTTTTAACATCATCGTTTCTTCCAAATTTATCAACAGGCATCGTTTTTAATATTACTTAAAAAGTTTATTTAAAACATCTTGAAATTTATTATCATCGCATAACTCTTTAAGAATGAACAAACATAAATGACCACAAAACACTTCCCCTGCATGTTGTAATTGGTCAGTATTGTAGTGTATAGGATGTTTTAAATAATCTATAATTTCATTGGGTGGTTGAATACCATAACTATCAAAATAATTTTTTTTTTTACCATCTTTAAACCATGCAACCCAATGAGTACCAGGACCGCCGGAGTCATCAAGGTTTAATATACCACATTCATTTTTTTTATTGTTTTTTGGTAGGGTATCTCTTAAAAATGTTCCTCTAAAATTTTTTAATTTTAATTTTTTTGCAGCATCATTAGTCCAAAATTACTTAAAGGTTTATTTTTTAAACTTATACTATCAATTTTTATATCTTTCATTTTTCTATATATTTAAATATTTATAATAGCACTATTATCAACCCATGAATTAAACTCATCAGAATAACCTTTCCACTTTACAAGAGATTTCTTTTTTCCCTTTTTAATAACCTTTTCTATCCTATACAACTCTTGTCTTGTTTTTTGTAGTTCAGGTTCATAAAAGGTACCTTTTATTTCTTCTCCATTTAAATCTTCAATTTTATATGTTATAGGTGATGTATGTTTTACTTCTGAAACTGTAAAAACCTCTTCAGTCCATCTTGTGGTATAACCTTTTTCAAAAGTCTTTTTCTTTTTACTTATCCTTACTTTGTCTCCAACAGAAAACTTTGGTTTGATATCTTCTTTTACTTGATTATAATCAGGATACAATGTTCTCCAAACTTTATTTTCATTCTTCTTCTTACTTGCTTCAGTTGGAGTCATTTTAATAGAAGAATGCCTCGTGTTATTATATTCTTTAACAAGATTTGGTAATACATCAATATAAACATTTGTTGAGTGAGCAGAAAAATACTTCCACATTTTTTCTTTCATTGTTCTAATCCATCTCTCAACAACGCTTGATTTTTCCTCGTTTTCAGTGGAATATAATTCAACCAAGTCTTTAACTTCTTTGTTATAAAACTCTTTACCTTTATCCACCCACATTTTCTCTGGTTTTCTTTCCTTAAAAATACTCTTCAATGCAACAGAAACAGATTTTCCTGTTTTATCTTTTAATGGTATCAGCCACCCATATTTTGAAAAGATGTCAATGACAGCAAGAAGATATTTTACACCACGATTAAATTTAGAAAATGCTTGCATGTCTGCTAAATCTGCTGCCCATATTCTTTCAATACCATTTACTCTAACTCTCCTTTTCTTAAATTTTCTTTTTACAGGTTTGTGTAATTCTTCTGCTAATATTATGTTTTCATTCTTTTTTTTTTAACCCCCATTCCAAATTTAGCCTTGGTTCCTATTAATGTGCTAACTAACCCTCGCTCCATTTTTTCCTTAATAGAAGGATTGCAGATTCCTTTTAACTCTTTAAGCATATTTTTATCACAAACAGAATTTCTTGTTGCTGTATCATCATGTTCAAGATAACATATATCATGATGATATGCTGCTTTATCAACACGATTTACAGGTTTTGACCATTCTTTTGGTGTTAAATCAGGATTTAATCTTTTCTTTAACTTGGTACCCGGACCAGTAAAGTTATGACCAGGTAAGTGCATTTCAACAGGTAAGTTATTGATAACTTTGTTTAACAACGACCCTCCTTCTTGTTGTTTAATAAATTGTGTTTTGGTTGTACCACAATTTTTACATTTTCCACGAATCATATTTTTACCATTTTTACTTACGGTACATTCTATATCAGTAGTATCAGTCTTTTTTTTACACTTAACACAATACATTTTTTTTATATTAAATTAAATTTTTTAATATAAAATATGGATATTGTTAATTTATCATGGAATGAAGCGCTAGCAAAAAGATTTAACCATCCCCTTTTACCAAGAAGTATTAGAGGTTTAATAGTAGGTAAATCAGGATGTGGTAAAACTACACTTTTACTTAACCTTTTGTTAAGACCTGATTGGTTAGATTATAACAACTTATACGTTTTTGGTAAAAGTTTGTTTCAACCAGAATATCGCATACTTAAAAAAGCTTTTGAAGAAAAAATACCAAAAGAATATATATTAAGGTTGTTTTCACTTAAAAATGAAGTTCAAAACTATGATGTTTCACCTACAGCGTTAGTTGAAGAATGGAGTAAAACAATTAAAGAAAAATCTGATATTAACTGCGAATTTTTTGAAAATGCTTGTGATGTGCCAGATCCTAGAGATTTAAACGGGGAAAATAAAAATTTAATGATTTTTGATGATTTACTTTTAGAAAGGCAAAACAAATGTGAAAGCTATTATGTTCGTGGAAGACATAGTAATGCAGATTGTTTTTATCTATCACAAAATTATTTTAGATTACCCCGTCAAACTATTAGAGGAAACGCAAATTTTATATGTTTGTTTAGGCAAAACTTAAAAAATCTTAATCATATTTTTAGCGATCATGTAGGGGATGATATGACAAAAACTGAGTTTGTTAATTTTTGTAAAAATTGTTGGGAAAGACCACATGGATTTGTTGTAATTGACTTAACCAATAACAAATACAACGGTAAATATAGAAATGGATTTGACAACTTCTATATACCACAAAATTACAACAACTATTATTAAATTTTTATAAAAAATATATTTTTGTTTTAAAATACATTTTTAGTAAATATAAAATGGAAGAATTGCTTGAAAAAATCGTAAAAAACACTGACCATAAAACATCATTTCAAATTATAGTAAGCAACAACAAAACAGAGTTTAAAACAAGATTTAATCCGCCACTTCAATTAGAAAAAGATAAAGAATATGAAATAGCACTGGTTAATCTTGAAACTTATTATTCATTTCCAAATATTGATAAAAACAAGGGTACTTTTGTTTATTCACCTGACAATGGTGCAACATGGGTAAAACTAAAAATACCTGAAGGTTCCTATGATTTAGTTGATATTAATGATGTAATACAACAAGAAATGAGGAAAAGGGGTCATTATGACGCAGTTAATGAAGAATATTATATTAATATCTCTGCAAACACTAATACTTTAAAATCTGTTCTTTATGTTGAAAATGGTTATGAGGTAGATTTTAACCAAAGTAGGAGTATCGGAAAAGTATTAGGATTTAATAAAGCAAAATATCTACAAGGATTTCACGAATCTGAAAAAGTAGTAAATATTTTAAGTATTAATAGCTTGTTAGTTAACATTGATTTAATTTCAGGTAGTTATGTTAATGGTTCTCAAAAAAATACAATTTATAGTTTTTTTCCTAATGTATCACCAGGGTATAAAATAATAGAAAATCCAGTAAATTTAGTTTATCTTCCGCTAACATTAAATGAAATACATAACCTTAATGTATCAATTACAGACCAAGATGGAAATTTACTAAATCTTAGAGGTGAGAATTTAACAATCAGATTTCATATTAGAGAAGCAAGATAAATAAAAAAACATGTTAATATAAAATGACAAACTACATTAACGCTAAAGTAAATATATCAGAAGGACAAAAGCAAAAGCTAAATCATGCTGTTAAAGCTAGTTGTCCGGTAAGTATTCGTTTAAATTATGAAGATTTGCATGGTAATGATGTAATAGCATTAACCAAATCACAAGTAAATAAACTTACTAAAGCTTATAAAGCTGGTAAGGGAACCACGATTAAAATGACAATTAAGCAACTTAAACACAATATGAAAATAGAAGGTGGATTTTTACCTTTGTTAGCAGGTTTAGCTTCATCAGTTCTACCTACATTAGCAAGAACCGTTTTACCAGCTATAGGAGTTGGTGCCCTATCTGGGTTAGCCTCTTCAGGTGTTCAAAAAGCAATGGGTAATGGTCTTTACCTTAAAAAAGGTGGTTGTGTATGTCAAGTAGAAACTGATGGTGAAGGTTTATATCTTGGTCCGGCTAAAGGTAAAGGACTGGGTGCCGTTGGTGATGGATTGTATTTAAAACAAGGGTCAAAAATTTATGATGGAAAAGGTCTTCTTTTAGGACCTAATAGCCCATTTGGAAATATTCCTATATTAGGAGCAATATCATAAAATTAAAAATATGAATGTGCATAAATTTGGAGTTAAACCTAAAATGTTTCAACCAAAAACTATTTTTTGGAAACCTGTAGAAGTTAAGTATCCAGCTAAAAAAGTTAATCCTATTACTTGGAATATTTATACTCAACAACCTATAGTATTAAAACCAAATGAAACTAAAACAATTGTTTTAAATTTTGGTTTTATGATGAGTAGTGGTGTCGTTTTAATTTCTCTATCTTATGCTCTAAAAATTAGACAATTTAGTTTAACGAATGAAGTTATTCTTGAGGATAATGATAATGTGATTACCACAATTACAAACAACTCTGGCAACCTAGTAAAAATTGAGGAGAATGAATTTTTGTGCCGTCTTTACTATTCTATTTAAAAAAATAGTTGTAATTAATAAAATGGAACTAACAGAAAAGATTTATCCAAACTTACCAGAAGCACGAAATATACCAAATGCGCCAACATTATCACCAGTAATATCAGCAGGAGACAATGGTCAATCCTTTAGACTTAAGAAGATATCAGAGATTCAGGATTTTCTTGAAAATGAAGTAAGAATTAGAGAACAGTTAAGTAAAAAGTATCTAAAGATAAGTAAAACAATAGATAACGTTGAAACTGGACTAACCACCTTAGCAATAGGTGCCGGAGCAGGTGGAATAGCTCTATTAAGTACCGTTGTAGCAATTCCAGCAACGATAGCTTTAGAAGGTTGTGCTTTAGCTGTTGGACTTTCAGCATTAGTAGGTAAGTTTATAGTTAGACGAACCAGAACAAAATCAGAAAAACATCTTCAGATTAAAATGTTAGCTGATGCAAAACTTGATACTCTTAATACACATATATCAAAAGCAATATCAGACAACAAAATAGACCATTCAGAATTTACTTTAATCATGGATGAACTTGAAAAATACAAGGTGATGAAGGAAGAGATACGGGCTAAGTCAAAGAAAAAAAGCAAGCTAGAGGAACAAGAGAGCTTAATCGAGAAGGGGAAACAGGAAGCACGAGAGGAATTCAGGAGACTAGTAGAAATAAACAATGGAACCCATTAAAACTAAAACTAAAACCACCTAAGTTTAAGTGTTCTTGTGCATGTGAGATAGGTAATACTGATTAAAAACAAGATAAAAAAAATTTTTACTTAAAAAAAATATGTCGTTTTTAAAGATAACTGACCCTGTGAAAAAGGAACAAATTGTAAAAGAATATCTCGCAACAAAGAAAAGAATTCGTGATAGCCAACTTGCAGAGAGAACAGGTGAAATTGAATTACAATCAGACCTTTCAAAGTTTTTTAAACCTATTACAGAAACACAAAAGGAAGCAGCAACGAAAATTACAGAAGAACTTAAACCTATTAAAGAGGGTATCAAAGACTTACCAAATGCTATTACGTTTCCAGCCTTTCCTTCTATAAAAGCCTATGAAAAATCGGAAGAAGATGATACTGAAAGTATATTAAGGTGGATTGAAGAGCTGGAAGAAGAGGAAAAAGCTAGAGAAGCATTATTGCTTATTGGACCACTTGCAGCAACACAACTAAGAAGATTTACCAATACGGATGAAGCTGATACAACGTATGGCTTATATGACAAAAAAGGCAAATTTTATATCGGCAATGAGGAAGCTGAAATTTTAGGAGATGATATTTTAGTTGCAAATAAAACCTATGAAGGCACACCTGGTCTGTGGGAGTTAATTGTAGCTAAAAAACCGGACAAAGATAAATATACTGATAGTGATTTTGAAAATTATAAGGAGATAATGTTAAATTCTGGCACCCTTCATCGAAATCATGACAAAAAAAGTCATTTACCAAAAAGCAGTAAAGCATTCAAATGGAAAAAAATTCTTTCCAAAATTTGGCTAGAAAGACCCATTAGTGGAGAAGGAATTACCATTATCCCATCTAACCCTAACTCACTATTAGAAAGATTAGAACTCTTAATGGCAAGTAAAGAAGCTGGTAATACAGGTGTAAGAAATGAGCTTGTAAGTATTTGTGATGAATTAAAAAGACAACGTGTATTAAATTCAAAGCATTATAAAAATTTAATGTCTATAATATAAAATGATTACATCACAAAAGAGAGGATTTAAAAGAAATTATGCTTATGGAGGAGCAGGGATATTTGATACCTTAGCTAATTTTCTTACAAGACTCTTTACAAGCAGCGCAGCTAAACAAATTGCATCTTCAGCAGTTGATGTTGGAAAAAGTGTAGCTAAGGAAGGAGCAAAGAAAGCGTTAGAGGTTGGAAAGAGTGCCGCGGTTGATGCAGGTAAAAAGTTAGTTGAAAAGGCTTTGACACCAAAATCTAAAAAGATTTTAGAAAAATATACTCAAAAGCCTACTACAACAACACAACCTGCTACGCAAAATATTAATGCCTTAATAGATGGTAGTGCCATTGCTATTCAAGATTTAGTTAAGAAATTAAATAGTAGGGGTTCCGGAGTTAAAGTATTATGAAAATGATAAATTTAAGTTAAGCAAATTATTACATTAAATAAAAAAGAATGTCAAATCTTAAATTTAAACTAACAAAATATGAAAAATACAATACGAAAAGGGTTGGTATCCTTTTTGCTAACTTTAAGATAAATGAAGATTGTGAAGTTTTAGAGACTACCAATACAAGTTATGATTATAAAAAGGTTGTTTTAAAATTATCACCTGAAAAAGCTGATATCATTAAGGAATTTGAAGAAGATGTAAATCATTATTTAGAAGAAAATGATATACCTAAGATAACCATTCTTTACGGAAATAGAATTTATCCTAAAATGAGAAAAAAGCTTTCTGCAGAAAAACTTAAAAATATTAAACTTAAGGGTGTTTTTGTAAATGATGAAAACAAATCATTCCCTCAACTATGGCTAGAATATTAAAAACACAACTCAATTATAATTTTGACTTAAAAATTATAATTGCATATAATAAAATGGATATTTTAAATATTAAAGCACCGATTTTAAAAGATGATAGTATTGATGAATATGAATATCATGAGTATGAACCTATCACAGGAACCAATCTAAACAACTCTGGAGGTAATATTAGAATAAACATCGAAACACAAGATATTTTTTATCATCCTTCAGAGTCATATTTACAAATTATAGGTGTATTAGAAAAAAATGATGCTGATGGTGTTGGAAACAGAGATTATGGAGCAGCTGATAGAATTACCTTAACAAATAATGGGTTGATGTATTTGATTAAAAATATTAGATATCAACTTAGTGGTCAAGAAATAGAAAGTTTAAATTATCCAGGTCAAACTACCACAATTTTGGGATTGTTAAAATACCCTGATGACTTTTCTAAATCACAGGGCTTAAATCAACTCTGGTATAAAGATACTGCTGCAAATACTGATCCAGGTGAAAATTTAGGTTTTAAATTTAGAAGAAGTTTTATTTTTAGTTCAGATCCTATAGGAACATTTAGCTTTAGAATACCATTGAAACACATATTTGGTTTTTGTGAAGATTACAACAAAGTTTTATATGGTATGAAGCAAACTCTCACATTAACAAGAAATGATAATAATGATGCAATTTATAAACTCAATACTGTAGATAATGGTAGAGTAAGATTCACTAAAGTATCTTGGTTTATGCCTCATGTGGATCCGGAAGATGGTAATAGGATGGAACTTTATAAATTTATCGAGAAGAAAGAAAAATTTCCAGTTGGGTATAGAATGATACAAAGCGACTCTATTGCGGTTCCACAGGCAGCAACAGGTTTTACTTGGAGGCTATCAGCTAAATCATCTCCTGAGGTGCCACGTTTTTTAATTGTTGGTTTTCAAACTGGTAAAAGTGGTAATCAAGAACAAAACCCAGCTATATTTGACAACTTAAATGTTAAAAATATTTATGTAATGTTAGGTTCAAAAAAATATCCGTTATATGATTATGATATAAATTTTGCTGCTAATCAAATTAGTAGAATATATAGTGAAGCTGCTTTGTTTAGAAAAAAGTTTTTTAACATGGATGAATTGGTATCAAACCCTAATATTACTCCTTCAGATTATAAAGATCTTTTTCCCTTGTTTGTGTTTGATGTATCAAAGCAAAGTGAAAAGTTAAAGTATTCTATAACTGATATTCATATTAAAACAACATTTACTGCAAATCCTCCTGAAAATACTGAAGCATATGCGATTTTACTTAGTGATAGGTTAATTAACTTTCAGAGTGATGGAAACAAGATGAGTGTAGTGTATTAAGTAATTTTTATTTTAAATAAAAAAATATGCTAAAGATTGCTGATTTTAAAAAAATATTAACAGATAACAATATTAAGTTTTATTCCTATTGGAACAAGAAAAAGTTTATTATATATGTGTTAAAAGAGCATGGATTGTATCCTGAAGAAGCTATACCACTTAAAAAAGTACCTAATTATGATAGATTAAAAGATATTGCTAAAAATCCTAAAACGGTAATATTAAAGGATGTTGAAACTGAAGAAGAAACAACATTTCCATCAATTTACAAGGCTAGTAAGTTTATAGATAGATGTCCTCAAACGATTGAAAACTGGAATGGTAGGGTGTGGAATGGTAAATATAAAATTGATATTCAATAATTTATTATTTTTTAAAAAATAATAAATTAAAAAATTTGAGTTAAACAGAAATTATTTGTTTTAAAAAAATTATGGCGATGAATTCTTTTTCACGAAGATTTATCAACAGATTAACAGATGGTAGTCAATGGCTTGCATCTAATTTATATAGTGGTGCCCAAAGGGTTGCCTCAGCGGTAATTCCCCAGAGTGTCAGAAGAAGAGTAAGAAATTTCATTAAGGGGTTGGGCAAATCAATATAAAATAAATGGGTATCCCGTTGATTCTCCTGCGGATTTTTTAGAGGATAGCAAACAAGCTATAACAAATATCTTAAGAAATAATCGTAAAGTTAAAGTAAAGATGATACTTAAATGTTTAATGTATAGATTTGATGATATTGACCATCCAGTAGAAGCATATTTTCAATCAGGTGTAAATTTAATTAACTTAAGTGGAACCGATGTAGATGAGTTGTATCAAACAATGGTTTCTGAAATTTTAGAAAAATATGAAAACTTTTTAAGAAAAGGTAGCGGTTATTCTTTTCATAATGTGGTTTATTTAGATTTACATACAGCTATTTATAATCCATTAAGAGCTTCATCATTTATTCCTCTTCCAAAATGGATAGCTGATAAAAAAGCATGTATCAATCTAAAAAATGAAGATAGTCAATGTTTTAAGTGGTCTATCTTAAGAGCATTTAATCCAACAGATAACCATCCGGAAAGAATAAATTCTGTTTTAAAATCAAAAGAAAATAGCATAAATATGGATGGTATTAATTACCCTGTTTCATTGCATGATATTAGTAAATTTGAAAAACAAAATCCTAACATTAGCATTAATGTTTATAGTTATGAATATAGTTATGAAGATGAAACCAATAAATTTTATCCATTAAGAATTACTAATGAAGAAAAAAGTAATCACGTTGATTTACTTTACTTAACAAATGAAGATAATTGTCATTATGTATTAATAAAAACTTTTAGCCGCTTAATGTCAAGTCAAATATCAAAACATCATGGTAAAAAGTATTTTTGTAAAAGATGTTTAAATGCATTTGGAAAAGAAGACCTTTTAATAAAACATAAAAAAATACTGTGATAAGCATGCTCCGGTTGCTTTAGATATGCCTAAACCTGGAGAGGTATTAGAATTTATAAATCATGAAAGAAAAATTAAGGTTCCTTTTGTTGTATATGCTGATTTTGAATGTGTATTAGCTCCTATACATACATGCCAGCCAAGTGAAGAGAATAGCTATACTATAAAAACTCAATAGCATATTCCCTGTAGCTTTAAATATGTCATTAAATGTTTTGATGATGAAGTTTGCCCACCTAAAATAAAAGAATATGTTGGTGAAAATGCTGAGCAGGTTTTTGTAAATAAGATAACTGAGGATATTAAAGAAATACATCGAAAATATTATCAAAAACCGGTACCAATTAAGATAACTAAAGATGAAGAAAAAAAAATATGAGGATAAAAAAAAATGTTGGATATGTAATGGTAAATTTACAAAAAAAAATTATAAAGTAAAAGACCATTGTCATTTTACAGGTAAGTATCGTGGTGCAGCACATACTAAGTGTAATCTTAAAGCAAAAATTCCTGACTTTACACCTGTTTTTTTTTTCATAATTTAAGTGGTTATGATAGTCATATTTTTATAAAAAATCTTGGTAAAACTGAAGGAGAAATTGATTGCATACCAAACAATGAAGAAAAATATATTAGCTTTAGTAAATTTATTAGGGTTGGAAATAAAACACATAAGTTAAGGTTTTTAGATAGTCTTAAATTTATGAATAGCAGTTTAGATGAGCTTTCAAAAAATTTAAGTGATGAACAGATAAAAATTTTATTAAAATTTTATCCTAAAAAACATTTATCACTGTTAAGAAAAAAAGGATTTTTTCCATATGAATGGTTAGATACTTTTGAAAAATTAGAAGAAACTCAGCTACCACCTAAAGAAAAATTTTATTCAAGCTTAAATGATAAACATATTAAAGATAAAGATTATGAGCATGCAAAAAATGTTTGGAAAACTTTTAATATGAAAACGTTTAAAGAATATTTAGAGCTTTACAATGAAATAGATGTTTTACTTTTAGCTGATATAATTGAAAACTTTAGGGATCTTTGTCTTAAGCATTATAAATTGGACCCTTGTTGGTATTATACCATTCCAGGATTAGCATTAGATGCTATGCTTAAAACAACAAAATCAAAATTTGAGCTTTTAACAGACCCTGATATACTTTTAATGATTGAAAAAGGAATACGTGGTGGGATATCTATGTGTAGTAAAAGATATGCAAAAGCTAACAACAAATATATGGATAAAAAAGATTATGACCCAACTAAACCTTCAAAATATTTAATATATATAGATGCAAACAGTCTTTATCCATGGGCAATGAGTAAATTGCTACCCACTAGTGGTTTTAGATGGATGGATGAAGATGATTTAAAAGAATGGAAAAAATACCATGCTTTTTAGAAGTTGATTTAGAGTATCCTGAAAAGTTGCATGATAAGCATAGTGATTTTCCTCTTGCTTCTGAGCAACTAAAAATAGAAAAAGTGGAAAAATTAATTCCTAACTTAAACGATAAAGAAAATTATGTTATACATCATGAAACATTAAAAAAATATTTAGAATTAGGATTAAAAATTAAAAATATACATCGTGGCATCATGTTTGAAGAAACATATTGTATTAAAGAATATATTGATAAAAATGTTGATTTAAGAAAAAATGCAAAAAGTGATTTTGAAAAAGATTTTTTTTAAATTAATGATGAATAGTCTTTTTGGTAAGACCATGGAAAACTTAAGAAATAGGGTTGATATTCAATTGGTTCATGATAAGTTTAGCTATCGTTATAAAAAGCTTGTTGCTAAACCAAACTATCACCATACAACAATATTTGATAAAAATTTAGTTGCTGTTCATATGAAGAAAACAAATATAAAATATAAAACCAGTTTATTTAGGTATGAGCATATTAGATATTAGTAAGATACATATGTATGAAACTTTTTATAATTACTTTAAAGCAAAGTATGGTGAAAAAGTAAGGATGTGCTACACTGATACTGATAGTTTTATTCTTGAAATAGAAACTGAAGATTTTTATAAGGCTATGAAAAAAGACGCTGATACAATGTATGATATGACTGGTTTCCCTAAAGAGCATGATTTACACAGTGAAAAAAATAAAAAGGTATTAGGTATGTTTAAAGATGAATTAAATGGTGATATTATGATTGAGATGGCTGGTTTGGGTGCAAAAACATATGCTTATGAAACATTTCCTATAAAAAGAGAAGAAAAAACTGATGAAAATCCAAAACCAAAACCAAGTTTAGATAAAAATGGAAAATTACAATGGGAAGGTATTGATGAAGGTAAAAGATGTAAGGGTGTTAAAAAGTCTGTTGTTGAAAACAAAATAAAATTAGAAAATTATAAAAATTGTTTGAAAACAAAAAAAGATTGTTATAGAACCATGCCAGTGTTAAGAAGTAGGGAACATGAAATGCACACTGAAGTAATAAACAAAAAAGCATTAAGCTTTGCAGATGATAAAAGATATATTTTACCAGATGGTATTGAAACTTTAGCTTGGGGTCATCATAGGATTAAAAAATTAACTGAAGAAGAAAAAATAAAATATGAGCAACAAGGTGCAAGACCAAAAACATATTAAATATTTAATATAGTAAAAAATATTAAATATTTATATTTAATTTAGGAAAAAGGTCAAAAATATCAATTCTATCCTTAAATGAAAAATTATATATATTATTAGTTTCTATTTTAAAAAAAGGTAAAAGCATTATATCATGCATTTTTTCCTTTCTTTCAATACAAAAAAATAAATAAACAAGATATTCATAACCTCTACTAAAATCTCTTAAAAAACTCTCTTGACGTGCACATAACCCATCAAAAAATACTTTTTGTTTTTTACTTTTATCATAAATCCAATGAGAAACATATTTATTTTTTTGCTTGTTTAGTAATACCTTCACCATCAGAAAGTAAAAACAAAGAAAAAAACAAACCAAAATGTTTATTTTCATTTTCCAATTTTATTTCACTAAATTCATAATACATCCTTGGTTTAAGATTTATTAATTCAAAACAAGATTTTAATTTTCTTTTCATACCTAAAAAAATTGTTAAATCTGGAAATTCTGAAGAAAAGTATGGCATGCTATTAAGTTTTTTTCTAATATTTTCTTCTACTATAGGTATTGCTTTTTGAAATACATCTTCTTTTCTTGAACCTGGCATAGCTATAAAACAGTTATCATCTTTATATGAAACGGAATATGAATCTACTTTCATTTTTATAAAATACCTATATGTACTTAAACTAAAAAATTTTTAATTTTAAAATTTTTTAATGCATTGATGTATGCATGCAACAAATTTTTTTTTTTATGATGTTATGCAATTAATGTGTTATGCATTGATGCATGCATGCAACAAATTTTTTTTATTTAAAAATTTTTTAATGCGTTAATCGGTTAGCTGATGCACCTTGTTAGTTGGCTGATTGGTTAGCTGGCTAGCTTGCTAAATCAAAAATTAAAAAAAAAAAAAAAATAAAATTGATTTAAGTAAAAAATATTTATAAAAAAGGTTTTGTTAATTTGTTTTATGAACTTAATGTGTTGTGCTTGTTAAGTCATTATATTACATGATTTTATGAGCATGTTAATGCTACATAAAATTGTTATATTGTTTAATGGTTAGCCATTTGCTTAATCGTGGGTTTGTTGGTTAAGGGTGGTGGGATTTGTTAAGTGTGTTGATTTTTGCATGGGTTGATTGGTTTGCTGGTTTGTTATGGTTAAAATATTTTTGAGACACGTAATTTGTGATGGGGGTTATCGGACAAAATAGGGGATGGCAAATGAACTCCCCTTTTTTAATCTACTAGCCGGGGATCGAACCAGCGACCTCCTGTTCTCAAGTCCTATACGCTACCGACTGAGCTACGGGGGCTTGGCTACCCTTTGCAGTACTAGTCTAATCTTTTCAGAACCTTTTTTTTTTCGCCTGCAAATGCTGTCAATTTGGGCAAGTCTAAATCTATCTTGTTTGGTAAAGAGTTATGGAAAAGCAATCGATTCTAGTGCATGGTATAGTAAAAGATTAACGTCAAAATGGTAAAAAAAAAAAAATGAGCCATGCTCCGTGAAAAAGGGGCTTAATGCATCTGCGAAAAGTATCGCAAATGCTGTCAATTTGGGCAAGTCTAAATCTATCTTGTTTGGTAAAGAGTTATGGAAAAGCAATCGATTCTAGTGCATGGTATAGTAAAAGATTAACGTCAAAATGGTAAAAGAAAGAATAAGGCAGGCTCCGTGAAAAAGGGGCTTAATGCATCTGCGAAAAGTATCGCTTCAGGTCAGCCTGCGCAGTCCGCGCAGGCTGACCTGGGCCGAAACTTTTCGCTATGGGTCAATTTTCTGTATGTCTATCTTATGATATAGTCGGTTGTTAGACAAAATGGATTTTATGGATCCCTGACTATGTAACTGTTGTTTGGTATAATGCATCACGGAGATGCACTAAGCACCCTTTTGCCAGAGCATGTCTCAGATATTTTGCTCATCATTCGCAAGATGAATAATTTCTCCAGTCGTCGTAACATTTTGTGACCCCCCCCCCCCCGTCGTCGTAACATTTTGTGACCCCCCCCGGTCGTCGTAACATTTTGTGACTCTAGTCGTAGTAACATTTTGTGAAAGTCAAATAAAAATCAAAGTGCTGTAAGCACTGTAATCGGTCGACACTGAATAACTACAGTGGTTTTAAATCACAAATCAAATGGTAGATGCTTGAACTATGTATGAGACAAAAAATCCTACACCGTTACCAATGAGCCACGTAGGAGCTCCCCCCCCCTTTTTTTAAATTGTCTTTTACAAATTAGTAGCCTAACGATTGGTTAAAATATAGGTTACGTTTGCCAGCCGACAGCAATAGAACGTAGAAAATATGTGACAATTCTGATTAGCAATACCCATTATCAAGTTTTAGATATTACTTATCATGACCAGCAGTACCTTCCAATCCTTTAAAAGAGTGAAAAATACAAATATTTTGAACTGTATTGTAACATATAAAAGCCGTATAAAAATATGCCTGCATTATAACTTGTTTACTTTGGGCTGCTTTTGGGCCTTTCATTTTTCCATTTTTAACAAGACGTCGTATTCATATTGACAAACTGTCCTACCTATCTTTAGCGGGCCAAATCGTCCAGTCCAAACGTCTGCAGGCAAATTTCTCCTACATTATACTTTCAAAGAATGTAGATACCCAACCGTCAACTCTTTACCAAATGATAAAATTTTAGACTTGTCCAAATTAAAAGCATTTGCACGTGAAAAATTGAATGTAGACCAAATGATGATATGAATCGTTGAAAGAGTAAAAAAACCATGGGAAAAAGGAGAAAATGGTAACCTGTATTTTCCCCTTTTCTCACAATGTTTTCAACTTCTTTCTCATGGCATTAAAAAAGGAGAGTTTGGTTATGAGTTGAAACACTCAGTCAATCGACTAGCCTTTTAAGCCAGGGAAATAATATCAAACATTAGGCCACAATTTCATGGTCGTTTTTTCCCCATATACATCCCAAATAAACAATTAGATCTAGATATGAACGTCTGTAGTATTGAAAATTGCATTGCGTTCAAAGGACAGTCTGATCTTTATCTTTTATTGTCTTCAAAAGCGATTTTACTTGTTCATAGCCAACAAAGGTCATTGTATTTGAGTCATTCTAATCAGCAAGAGCATAACTGTGGTAGCCTTGATCTCTTTATCTGAAATGTGGAAAGTCTGAGAATCGACCGATATGGAATAGCTGATGAGACAAACATGTTGCTGACGTTTAGAGTGTTAAATTGTTAAAATAGACATGTTAAGCTTGGAAAAGCAGCCTAAATATTGCAGGACCATTGTAGTTCCCAGGAATCAGAATCGAGAGAGATTAGTATAAGATGTAAGAACTTGTTTCTCAATTGATGTAAAATACATGTAAATACATGTATGTTTATCTAATAAACTGCAAACGAAGAACCGTCAATTTACACATTTATGGTCAAAAAGATCGAGCCCAAACCATTGATGGTACAATACACAACCACAAAAATGTTGACCAATCGCCGGACTAAGCGATTGGCCAATCAGTATCACTGTAGGTGTCGCACTACACCGAAATACTTACAGGTCGTAGTAGTCAATCAAAGGACTTAAAGTCCTATAAAGCGGATTTATGGACTAACATTAAGCCACACTATTGGGTAATGAAAACTTAAAGTTCAATCAGATGTAATACATGAAGAACCGATTTATGAGTGTAGTTAGCAAGGACAAGGAAAGTCAAAGTTGTTTTACCCAGCGGGCCTCGCGGTAACTGTTATTTCATTACTAATTTAGGAGTAGTAATTTGATCCATCAATCTGACGCAATTTTCTCCTGGTACTAGATTTAGGACTGTAGATGCACGTGTAGGACAGTATATACAACACTGACAACAGCGACGTTGGGTTGTACTAGCTAAAATTGAAAGTAGAATGAGAAGAGCGCAAGCGTATCAATTTTGACTGTATTTGGTTCCGGTTAGACCGCTCACAGTAAGCGGATTCGCTACACAAATCCGCTAAAATAGTCTTTGCTGAAAACTTGACACAGATGGCTTTTGCTGCACTGTTTAAGCAGAAGGACAGATTGTAAACGTGTTTCGTATGTTAACCCTTTACCACATAATCCCCAGTTGTAACGACCCTGAGGAAGATGGCTTTTTGAAAACAAGAGGGCCACTGGCCATAAAGGGCTCACCTGAGTAAGGTCATCTAGGATTGATAAGGCTGAAAAGATCCAGCTCATGATGATGTAAAAAGCATGAGTGTAACTGATCTACTTTTTGAGGATTTGGCCTATTGTTGAATTTTGAATCTGGCTCAAAACGTGGCCTCTAGAGGTTTTTCTAAACCCATGACCCCCATGACCTACTTTTTGACCTGACATGACTTGGTATCATTCTTTTCTAAGATTTCATCCAGACAAACATTCTGACCAAGTTTCATGAGTATTAGGTTGAAAGTGTGGCCTTTAGGTTGCACACAAGGTTTTTTGAAGATTTGGCCATGTGACCTACTTTTTGACCCCATGTGACCAAATTTCAGACTTGTCCAAAATTTTATCAAGACAAACATTCTGACTGAGTTTCATGAGTATCAGGCTGAAAATGTAGCCTCTAGAGTGCACACAAGATTTCTCTCAGATTTGGTCTAGTGATCTGCTTTTTGACCTAAAGTGACCCAATTTAGAAGTTGTCCAAGATTTTATTAAGACAAACATTCTGACCAAATTTCATGAGTATCAGGCTAAAAATGTGACCTGTAGAATGTACACAAGGTATTTCTAAGATTTGGTCCAGTGACCTACTTTTTGACCAACCGTCATCCAGTTTCAAATTTGTTCGAGATTTTATCCAGACAATTATTTTGACCAAGTTTCATAAGTAATAGGCTAAAATTATGGCCTCAAAAGTGCACACAAGGTTTTACTAAGATTTGGCCCCGTGACCTACGTGACCCAATTTCAATCTTGTCTAAGATTTTACCCAGACAAACATTCTGACCAAGTTTCATGAATATCGGGCTGAAAATGTGGCCTCTGAAGTGCACACAAGGTTTTTCTAAGATTTGGCCCTGTGACATACTTTTTGACTCTACATGACCCAATTTCAAACTTGTCAGAGATTTTATCAAGACAAACATTCTGACCAAGTTTCATGGGTTTCAGGCTGAAAATGTGGCCTCTAGAGTGCACACAAGCTTTTTCTAAGATTTGACCCTGTGACCTACTTTTTGACTCGACGTGGCTCAATTTCAAACTTGTCCAAGACTTATTCACGACAAACATTCTGACTAAGTTTCATGAGGATCAGGCAGAAAATGTAGCCTCTAGAGTGCACACAAGATTTTTTTAAGATCTGGCCCTGTGACCTACCTTTTTGGCTCCACTTGACCCAATTTTGAACATGTCCAAGATTTTATCAAGGCAAACATTCTGACCAAGTTTCATGAAGATCTGGCTGAAAATGTGGCCTCTAGAGTGCACACAAGGTAAATGTTGACGGCCGAACGACGGACGACGGACGCCGGACACAGCATGATCACAAAAGCTCACCTTGAGCACTTCGTGCTCAAGTGAGCAAACAATGTGGGAAAAGGAGAAAATGATGGTTACCAGCATTTTCTTCTTTTCCCAGAATGTTTTCCTTCCTATCAAATACAGATTCCATCACTTGAGCCATATTTAAGCTATCATCTTCACGGGATTTTTCAACTTGGACAAGTCTACTTTTCTACGTGGTAAAGAGTTAATTCCGTGATTTGTATGGTAAAAATTAATTTTCATGATTTCTTTGCGTACTATGTTGTGCCTGCGACTCAATACAGGAATAGGGCCTACAAAAGCATGGACCTGACCAGCCCGCATAGCTCAAGTGGTAGAGCGTAGGACTTGTAAACGTCGGCATTTGGGTCACTTGAGGGTTAGGTTCGAGTCCCACGGTAGGCCAACTAAAATTACTATTATTACAGTAGAGTAAAAGTAAGGGTAGTGTCGTACCAATCTTATCAATTTTTGACTACGGGTAGGGTCGGATCCGGAAAATCGATGACGCTTTCATCGATCGATGAAGCGCTTACTGAAATAGGCGCTACAGCCGCGCACCTATCAATGTAGGATGGAGAGGTTACGTGCTTATAAGAATTAAAACTTAAGGCTTACTTACTTTAATCGTTGTTTGTCAGTCGAACAACTCTTTTATCCTCTTGATTAGCAGTAGCGTGCAGTTGTTTTACTGCATCAATTGCAGAATTTAAAATTAGTGGGTCAATCTGGATTTCACTTTGCAAACGTTTCACCGTGTCTAAATTTTTGTTCTTTAAAATAAAGTTAAATTAAGTTCTTTCTGCTTTCTTTTCAATAATAGATATTAATTCCGAAATATTAGACATAATTCAACACTTTTAAAAACGAATCAAATTGGTTGTACATCTATGGTAGCGTAAATTGTAAAGAAGAATATAGTCACTCAAAACTTGTGCATATATTTATAAAATGGGGTAGGAAGCTTGAAATATGAAATATATGCATCTGTATGTAAATGTCCTTAAATGTTTTGGAAAACAGCGATTGTCATCATGGCCTGGTCGATCGTTACTCTGGGTTTGACATCATTTCATTAAATTTTGAGCGCAAAATTGTATCTGCCTCTGGTTATCGAACAACGGACAACGACACTCACTGTTATTATACCTGAGAGAATCTCAATTTCTGTGCTTCCATTGTACTGCGTTATGGAATGAAAAGATTGAAAAAATGATTAAAAAATGAATTTTGATATTCTTTTTTCAACATAACGGTCTTTGTAATGCAAAAGCATGTCTCACCTGTAATCTAATGACCTTACGGATACGCATCCTCCCGTTCGAATCGATACGAATATTACGCTATATCGTTAAGAGTACATTTTACTGTTAGTCAGCACGACTATCCAGGTTTCCTGGTTCAAATACCCTAGTACTCATTTATTGTCTTCAAGCCAGGAACCGCATTCTCTAGTGAAGTACATGATTTAATCTGGGATGAGTGTTGAAATAATTGTCAGGAATAGTGCGATCTGACGTGGATAAAGTGTAAACCAGACGATACTTGAATACGTGTTCAGTGAAGCAATTGTTGTTTAATAATTTGCTCTTTAATGCGCTTTATGCGACTGAAGTAGAAACCTTTGGAAATCATTGCGAAAAGAGGAGAAGTTGTATATAATACGCAATTTCTCCTTATAAAGCAATGTTTTTCCCTATTTAAAGTGTATCGGTATAGGTGATTACCCTTCGCTTCTTCTATGAAAAGAGGGCTTGGTTTGATAAGGGGCACTCGGTGTTGTGATGTCTCAGTATATCATGTAAAAAGTAGAAATTGTTTAAGACAAGTAATTTTTCCTAATCTCGCTATGTATATTTTTTTTCCAGTTTAATTCACCATCTGCGTTCTTTCGATTGAGTATCGCGACCTTTGAGCAGGATACACATATTGCGCTGTCGTTAGAGTACTTTTTTACCTTTAACTCCGTTTGTAACACTTTTGTCATTTGCACTTATTTATTTTCAGTTACCAATACACAAGAACTCACTTATTCTCGTGCGAACTGTATAGTCGTACATGATTTATAAATCGGAGAGGGGGTGAGAGTGTAGAAATAATTGTCGGAAAGAAGTATTAAGCTAGTTATGTAAGGCTCCATTGCAGACGACACATACGCGTTTTGTATGTCTGAAGTAGAAATCTTTAGTGATCTTTGCGGTAAAAGTAAAAATTGTCTATCATGAGCAACTTCTCCTTATAGGGCAATGTCTACGTTACTTGGTTTTTTTTTCTTTTCTTACTTAAACCAACTTTAAAATTGTCGTCTGCCATCTGCTCCAATTTGGTTGAACCTCAATTTATTTGTTTGATAAAGGGTACTGTACAGTGTATCGGTATAGAATTGACGCACTGATTACCCTTTGCTTCTTCTATGCAAAGAGAGGACACTCGGTGTAGTAAAATCTAAGAGCATCGTAAAAAAAAAGAAATTGTTTACGATAAGCAATTTCTCCTAATTGGGCAATATATTTTTTCCCCGTTTAAGCTGAATTCGAAATTGTCGTCTGCTTGCTCTTTCACTTTAAAAGAGATGTAAATTCTTCTGTCTGTTAAACGGTTGACCCTTCGCTGATTCAAGAATATTTCCTGCATTTGCCGAGCAGCAAAGACAAAGATGAGTCTGTCCTAAAGCCCTGTCTGATCTCAGTATTTACTTCCCGGACGTTATTTTTTAGAAACGCTTTCAATAAAAGCTATTGATACCGGGTTGATATTCTAAAAGCAGTTGAGAGTTGAACCGTTTTCAACAGAACAAGGGTGACTACGAAGTCATGGTTCTTTTTGTTCTATTAAATGATAACGTCACCTGGTAATTTGTTAATAATGTACGGAATCCTGTTACTACGGAATCCTGTTTCCGCCATCCACTTTTCGACCTACGAGGAACTCGAAAAGTAGAAGTTAGGCACACTAACTTCCACTTTTCTTGCAAAAAAGTTACCTCGAAAAGTCGAAAAGTTGAAGTTTTTGACCTGACAATTGTCAAAAAACTTTCGACTTTTCGACCTCACGTTTGTCTAGAAAAGTAGAAATTAGGAAGTACTAAATTCAACTTTTCGCGTTAAACTGCTAGGTCGAAAAGTTGAAAAGTGGAAGTTTTTCACATGACAATTGTCAATAAAACTTCCACTTTTCGACCTAGAAAAGTCGAAAAGTCGAAAAGTTGAAAAGTCGAAAAGTCGAAATTAGCCTATTAAAACTTCCACTTTTCTAGTTAGGACTGATTATCACGGGATGTTTGTTTATCATCACCGAATAATGTTGGAGCCGGTGTAGGGGTAAAAATAAACTAGGACCCTTTGTATCTCCCGTAGCCATCCGAAAGACCATAAAATAAAGATCGATAATAGGCTGCCAGTTTAGGGTAAAAGTTCCTGTGTCACCGGTCCCGCGGCCAATTTATCCTACGAAAAATTAGTCCTAACTAGAAAAGTGGAAGTTTTAATCGGCTAATTTCGACTTTTCGACTTTTCAACTTTTCGACATTTCGACTTTTCGACTTTCTAGGTCGAAAAGTGGAAGTTTTATTGACAGTTGTCATGTGAAAAACTTCCACTTTTCTACTTTTCGACCTAGCAGTTTAACGCGAAAAGTTGAAGTTAGTACTTCCTAATTTCTACTTTTCTAGACAAACGTGAAGTCGAACAGTCGAAAGTTTTTTGACAATTGTCAGGTCAAAAACTTCAACTTTCGACTTTTCGAGGTAACTTTTTTGCTAGAAAAGTGGAAGTTAGTGTGCCTAATTTCTACTTTTCGGGTTCCTCGTAGGTCGAAAAGTGGATGGCGGAAACAGGATTCCGTAGATAACGCCTTACAACACGATTTAGACTCTAACTTCAGTGTGATGGGATACAATAGCTGAATGTCATGGTGAAAATTAGTTCGTTAATGAGGGCCATTCTTGTAGATAAAATTGTCTCCCTTGCCAGATAAAGACTAAAGGTAACCAAATAACAGATTGGTCCTTTTACCTGTATTCCTTTGTTTTTATCCTTGATTCTTTTGGGGATGTTGCGATAAAAAATAATATGATTTATGACATTATGTAAGGTCCCCATGTAATTTCAAAGCAAATCATGTTCTCAATTATTAGAGAAATGCATATATCTCGACTTGTAAAACAATCTAGCCCAATTTTTTCCGAGATATTATCTCAAGAATATATTTGTGTAGTGCAAGAAAATCAAGGATAAAATCCAAGTAATCCCCTGATCAGGACCAATGTACTAATGGAGAGGAATTAAGGGAAATAACTGAAGAATGGCTCTCATTACTTATCCCCCTTTTATAAACTGCTACTTTTCAACATGTTAGCAGCAAACAACCGTTTGAAAAATGTTCTGAGAGAAGGACAAATTGCAATTTTGACTTGTCTGCAGACTCTTATCAATATAGACCAGTCTAAGTTTTATTGATTATTATAGAACATATAATGGTTAAAAGTCGTTTTCAACAGTACTTAGCTTATTTCATTACAGTAAGTTGGTTGTTTTAAAAAAAAAATATTCTGCTTGTTTAAAATATTTTGATTGCTTTAAAAAAATATTTTGGCTGTCTTGAAAAATATTTTGGTTAATTCTTTCCTTCTTCCAATTAACATTTGACCCCTCTGCAGCAGAGAAATTTTGAAAACATTGTAAAACAAAGAAAATGCTTAAAATGAGCAACTCTTTATTTCTCACAGTCTTTCCTACTCTTAATATTTCAACACTTTACTATATAAGCCTAAGTTTTATGGCTTTAAGACAGATGTTATTTCAAAGCATTCCGTGGCAAGGAGAATTTTCTTACAACCTTAAGTAACCTGTCGTCTGCTGAAGTTTTCTGTTTGGACAAGAACAAACATTTGTCATCCAATTTAAAAAAAAAATTACTTTTTCAAGATAGAAAAGATTAACATATTGGAAAACCACCACACATATTAGTTTTAGTTTAGTTTTAATTAGTTTTGTTTTGATTAATTTTCTTTTCTGGTACCTTGTTAGATAACCGTGGAGCTGGGGCTGTTGCCGGGCTGTCGTCTGCTATCTGTTCCAATGTAATTGGACCTGAATTTATTTGTTTGGTAAATGGTCACTATAAAGTGTATCGGTATAGGGTTGACGCAGTAATTGTCTTTTTGCTTCATCTATGCAAAGAGAGGGTTTTTTTTTCATAAGCAGGATTTTAACTCTTCACACGAAACAGATGAGGACAGAAACGACTGACTTTTGAAACTATTTTGAGGAAAAAGACACAACCTCGTATGAGAGACGTCTTATTTCCTCGTAATGTCTTTAAAAGATTGTTCAAGAAATACGACTGTTATATATTTGCACTGTGTGCCCAAACTGATTTCAATGAGTTTTATACCCATTTCAACAACGATTCAGTTATATACAGGTGTTTCCTATGTGTTTCCAGAACTGTAGACACCCATCTGACTCCAAACAACAGACGTTACGCAAACTACATGTGGGTTCAAACCAAACCACAGCATCGTGACCTGTGGTCTTTGTTTTCAATTGCCATTCAGCTCAACGATACCGGTTTTCGCTGTAAATGTCATATATATACATACATATGAGCCATTCACTGGGGCTTAGTGCATCTCTGTAATCCAATGCAAGCCATCACATACTTATGTATCCATAATATTTACTTTTTTAACAACCGACTTAATCATGAGATAAACTGGTCTTTGGACATACAGAAAATATACTAATAGGGAAAAGTTTCGAAAGAAAAGATAATTTACCAATAACATAAAGTTTCGACCTAGGTCAGCCTGTGCGGACTGACCTCGGTCGATAATTTTCGCAGATACGCTAAGCCCCTTTTTTAACAGGACTTGGCTCATATAAAATGTCTTTTTTTTTTTTCAAATGAGTTTTTGTAACAAAACTGTGTTGTATAAGAGTTACTAATACTGTATCAAACATCGTTTTCAATGGTACTTCTGTTTGTTTCACAGAGCTCCTACCGCATTTCAGATGCTTAACATCGTTTTTAACAGCAATTTAAGTAATGATAGAAAGTTTTAACTGTATTGAATAATATTAATACCGGTGATTCGGTTGTGTTATACCTCGCCCTACTTCATTCGCCTTTTTCAGCAGTATTTCAGTTTTATCTCGATGCAGTATCCAGCTGGGCAGCATCTTTGTTAAGATAGGTAAAGTTAGCTACTAGTAGCCAGCTACTAGTAGCCAGCTACTTATTCAGGTAAAGTTAGCTACTAGTAGCCAGCTACTTGTTTAGGTAAAGTTAGCTACTAGTAGACAGCTACTTGAGCTGGTAAAGTTAGCTTCTAGTAGCCAGCTACTGGTAGCCACCTTCTAGTAAGCAGTCACTTATAAAAGGAAAATCTGGCAATTCGTACCCAGCGACCAATAGTAGTGGGTAAAACGGGGATTACAGCTCATCCGCTCGCGATTTTTGCGCTCATTCGATCATTTTCCGTATCCCCCCTATGGTCTTTTAAAAGGTCATCGAGTACATTACGTTTTTTAAATTTTAAAACCCACCCCCCATTTACGATCATCCGCCTACTATTAAAAAATAAAAAATTTTTCGATTAAAAAAAAAAAATTAAAAATATTCATTCCCCCCAAAAATTCCAACTTTTTTTCAATTTCTATAAAAATCTCCGCCTACTATTAAAAAAATAAAAAAGAATTAAATCTCGCCATCCGACCCCGCTCGCGTCGTTATAAATTTCCCGCTACTATTAAAAAAATTAAAAAAAAAAAAAAATTAAAATCTCGCGACCCGCCCCGCGTCGTTATAAATTCCCCCGCTCGCGCGCGCGAAAAAAAAATTTTGAAAATTATAAAAATGGTTTGGTTCTAAAAGCGTGGAAAAAATGGAGAGAATTTCCCAATCGCAGTTTAAAGATTTATTTGAAGAAATGGGGGGGGGGGGGGGAGAATTTCCCAATCGCAGTTTAGAGATTTATTTAATCTAAAAATTAAAAAAGTAATAAATAAGTTAACTCTAACGCATAGAAAAAGAATATCGACATTTATATGGACGAGAGTATTTTTTAATTCGAGTTTTATGATACCGGATGGTCGAAAAATGGTTACATTCGTTTTAAAGGGGGATAATCACGGATCCGCGAATAAACTTTTTAAAAATTTAAGATCGGCTCTTCGCCATTTTTTAAGTAGAGAAAAAGCTACGAATAAGGGAGAGTTTAACTTCGATTTTAATCTTATCCTTGAGGATGATGATCATGTTCCTGTTTTAGAGAATATCTCATCGAGCGGGTTTCTTACTCGAGAACATAACGAATATTTAAAATCGTTCTCGTCTTTGTCTCATGTGTTGAACGGAAAATTAAGTTATTTCTCGATTATCTTTAAGGATGGAAATTTCGTAGATGACGATCCCCGAATAAAAATTAATGATGGAAAAATATTTATTTCCGAAAAATGCGTTGTTTGTTTAGAAAATACACCGATAACATTATTTCCTCAGTGCGGACATATGTGCTTATGTAAAGAATGTTATTATAAGATAAGCGTTGGAAAACTTTTTTGCCCAATTTGTAAAACTCAGACTCCGGTAGCTTATATAAAGCAATAACGGAAATTATAAACATCGAAGGCATAAATTATAAAATATGAATATAAGATGAGCTAATAATAAAACATATACGTGCGCGACGAAAACGAATAATAATATATAACGAATCATTTTATATATTATTATTTTTTTATATTAATTTATCAATTTTATGATGCCCCCAAGCTAAAGTGTTTATATTATTCTCCATCATATATCTTTTATCATCCGCGCTACCTAAAGCTTTTTTATTTAACTCCTCCGTATAAATTTCGTGTTCGCAGCTTCTTAATACTCTCATAATTCTATAAATATCTTTTCCCGTAAATAAACAATCTTTATAATTTTCTAAATTTAGTTCGTTTTTAACGACTGACTTTTTTAGTCCCTTACATCTTTTGTCTTCATCAACGTCCTTGTATATTAATTTTCCATTTTCGTCTATTTTTATATTTAATTTTTTATAAGCGTACAATTTAGCGCCTAAACCGACAAACTCGGTCATTACGCTACCATTTAATTCGTCTTTAAACATTCCCAACACTTTTTTATTCTTTTGACTATGTAACTCGTGCTCTTTAGGGTAACCGCTAGTATCGTACATCGTATCAACATCTCGGGCGATATCCTTATATAAATCGTTAGTTTCTATTTCGAGAATAAAACTATCCGTATCGGTATAACACATCGTTACTTTTTCGTCGTACTTCGTTTTAAAATAATTATAATAGGTTTTATGCATGAGCGTTTTACTAATATCTAATATGGACATACCTAAATAAACGGGTTTGTTATATTTTATTTCCGTTTTCTTCGTGTGAACGGCGACTAAATTTTCGTCGAATATCGTAGTATGGTGATAGTTCGGTTTAGCGGTAAGTTTTTTATAACGATAACTACGCGCGCCGTTAACTAATTGTATTTCTACTCTATTTCTTAAGTTTTCTATGGTTTTACCAAACACCGAATTCATCATTAACTTAAAAAAATCTTTTTCTAAATCGTTTTTCGCGTTTTTTCTTAATTCGATATTTAAATTGATATATTTTTTAATAGAGGAACTTTCCTCGAATTTAATTCCGCGATGTATTTTTTTAATCTTTAAACCTAACTCTAAATACGTTTTTAAAACCTCGTGATGTATAACGTAATTTTCTTTATCGTTTAAATTAGGAATTAATTTTTCTACCTTTTCTATTTCTAAACGTTCGGGCGCCAAAGGAAAATCGTTATGTAAATCGTGTAACTCTTCGGGATATTCTAAATCAACCTCTAAAAAACAAGGTATATTTTTCCATTCTTCTAATTCTTCTTTTTTCCATTTTTTTAAAACCGTGAGTAGGTAATAAATGACTCACAGCCCAAGGGTAAAGACTGTTCGCGTCTATATATATTAAATATTTCGACGGTTTATTCGCGTCATAATCTTCGCCCATATATTTATTATTAGCCTTAGAATACCTTTTACTACACAATGATATACCGCCTCTGATATCTTTTTCGACCATTAAAAGCGTATCAACGTCCGATAAAAGTTCGAGTTTTACTCCCGTTTTCTTTAACATCGCGTCATACGCTAGCCCGGGTGTAGTAAAATACCAACAGGGGTCTAATTCGTAGTGTTCGCGGCATACATTCCTAAAGTTTTCGAATACATCCGCTAAAAACAAAACGTCTATTTTGTTGTAGAGTTCCAAATAATCCTTAAACGTTTTCATGTTAAAAGTATTCCAAACGTTTCTCGCGTGTTCGTAATCTTCGTCGCTAACACGTTCCTTGTTTAAACTCGAATAAAATTTTTCTTTAGGGGGCAGTTGAGTTTCTTCCAACTTTTCGAGAGAATCTAAGTAATCGTAAGGAAAAACTCCTTTTCTTCTAACTAACGGTAAATGTTCTTTCGAAAAATATCTCGATAAAATATTTAACTGTTCCTCATTTAAATTTCTCGAGAGACTATCTAAACTCAAAGACATAAATTTAAAACTATCGAGAAACCTAATTTTATGGTATATTTTTGTTCCTATCGAAATAGTTTTACTAAAGCTAATATATTTTTCCTCGTTGTTCGGTATACAATCGATGTAACCGCTAGTTGAACCGAGAAACTTGATAAAAAGATGGGCGTCATAACCGCTTAAATTATGAAAATAAACGGGCGTAAAATTAGGAATTTTCGCTTTAAGATTACAGTTTAAATGAGCGGCTCCTCTGTATTTACCGGTAAAATGACAATGGTCTCTTACTTTATAATTTTTGCGAGTAAATTCTTCGTTGCAAATGTAACACTCAGTTTCTCTTTCGTGTTTTCTTTCTTCTCTCTCAGTTATTTTTATCGGAACCGGGTCTCGATAATATTTTCTAACGATGTTTCTAATATCGTCGATTAGCGTTTCTATAAATTTTTTATCCGCGTCTTTCCCGGTATATTTTCTTTCTATAGGTTGACTTACTCCGTCATTAAAAAATTTTATAAGGTAGTAAAAACTACAAGGAACGTGTTTTTGTCGTTTTATAATATAACTTTTCTCTCAACTAGGTTGACAAGTTTTTATAGGTATTAACGCGCTTTCGAAATCGCAATATACGGCGACGGGAAACTTAATTTTTCTATCGTGATTTACAAATTGTAATACGCTACCCTCGTCGGGCATTTTTAAAAAAACGGGCTCGTGCGCAGCGCAATATTTTTTATGTTTTTCTAAAAGTTCTTCTCTTCCAAAGGGATTTAAACATCTTTTACAAAAATACTTTTTTTCCTTATGTTTCGATATTTGACTACCCATCAAGCGACTAAAATTTTTTATAATAGCGTAATGGTTATTTAACCCGTTCGTAAAGTAAAGTAAATCGACGTGATTTTTTTTTCCATTTTTCGTAATTCTTAACAGATAAAATTTTTGTTTTTCGTCGTAACTATAAACATTTACGCTAATTTCCGGATTTTGTTTTTCGAACTTATCTATATCGTGCGACGTAACGGGATATTCTATTCCTTCCGTATTTAAACTATTTTCCTTCGATCGTAAATCTCTATCGATTCTTTCCGCATTTTTTTCTTTAGGATTTAACGCTCTTAAAACGCTCCATAAAAAACATTTGTTATCGTAATTTTTCGGATTAATACACGCTTTTTTGTCCGAAATCCAGTCGGGTAGCTCTATATATCCCGTACCTCTTAAAGGTTCATAAATGACCGTATGTATCTTTAAATGTACTACGCTATGAAACGCCCAACCGCTACCTTTTCTTAGAAAATTTGCGTAATTGTCTAAGATTCTCGCTACCATAATATCGTATAATTCTTCTACGTCGGTTCCCACTAAATTAATTTCGTTTATTTCGGAAGAAAAATTAGCTTCTACCGGGACATCAACGTCTTCGAATCTATACATACGACATTGAAGAACCATTTTTACTTTCGTATTCCGATTACTTCTTAAAGTTTCTATCATAGCCGACCTCGCGAGCTCTAAAAATTCTTTGGGCGAATTAACTGGTATTCCGGGTATTTTGTTTTCTTCCGCCCACGAATTGAGCGCCGAACGATGTTTTTGAACTTTTATTCGGTTTACCTTACTACTATATAATTCTTTAATTTTATTTTTAAGCGCGTTAAGTTCGGGCGATATATTTTTAGGAACATTTTCGACTCTTTCTAAACTTTTTAATAAATCCTCGACCGCTCGTTGTCGTGTTGGTGGCGCGGTTGGCGGTGGTCTCGGTGTTGGCGGTGGTGCGATCGTTGGTCATAAAATCGGAGTATTTATAATTTTGTTATCTCTATCTAATATCGGCGCGTTTAAAAGATCGATTAATTGATTTCGTCTAAGTCTATGGTATCCTCTGAAACCTCTCGATTTCGCTATTCTTTTTAACTCTTCTACTGTGAGTCTATCCATAATTTTTATAAACGAAAAAAAATAAGTTAAATTATTCCGAGTCAATTTTATTACGATTTATTAATTGTAATAAAATCTTAATACACAACGCTCGTTTTATTTCCGTCGGATTGGAAATTTATTCCCCTATCGCTAATAACAACCGCATACGCATTACAAAATTCCATCTCCCCCGTCGTAATTTTCGGCAAAATTTGCCTTAACGTGAATGTCGGTTACGGAATATTTTATTCTTTCGCTTTGTTTGCTAACATCGAACAAAAACAAAGGATACAGTTCTCCGTACTCTATTGGCGTAAAATTAGGATTTGACGCTAAATCATCCATGAGAAAAAACTTCGATCTAAACATAGCGGCATCGTTGTACACTCTACTATATTGACAATGAGGAAACGAAAGTTTATAGTCGGTTCTAGGATATTTAAAAGAATTTAACGTAACGTGAATATTCGTAACTTTCATGTGGTCGAATGTTGCGGGATTTTTCGTTTGAACATTTTCTTTACCCTGCTGAAAACCGATAATAATGTAACGCGGAAACTCTTGCGATGATTTAACGGCGAGCCTCCAAGTAAATGATAATGCTCGTGGAACAACTGCGGTATCGCATTGTATCATTCTATAATTAACCGGGAAACTTTCTTTATTTTGAATGTGTTTATAAAGTTCCATTTTATACTTATCCGTGGGTAACATGTGGGGCATATACCACGCTATTTTAGTTAGCGTAACTTTACCGACAGGAGCAATAATATTACCCCCAACATCTCTAGCATCATGACTAAAAATAGCATTATTATCGTTGGTTCTTGTCAAGTAAAGAGTTTGTTTCATTCCGTATAAGACCTTGTCGTAATCTTCGCAAAAACCGAAAATATGTTTTAATGGGATTGTAAAGCTAAACTTGCCCTTGGTAAGGGGTTTTTCGATAATATAATCGTGTCTCGCTTTCCAACCAACATTATTTCCTTCTGCTTTGGTCGTAGTATCCTTATACCACAATTGGTTTAACCCCCGCGATTTAGAAAAATCGTCGGGATATTTTAAAAATCCGAGCATAGTGGTGGCCCACCCCGGATGCGCTATTCTTTCAATCTCTTTACCCGAAAGATCGTATCTAATATTATTAAATAGATACATAATACCGTTGTTCGTTAAAGCAACATGATCACCATTGACATATACCGTATCATCGTGTTTTAATAATCTACCTTCAATAAGTAAATAGCTTTCGCAAGGATGCGTAAAAATATCTTGATTTTCGATGTTAATCGTAATATCTCCTCCGGAATTGTTAAGATTATTAACGGCGCCCACAATCGGTAGATATTCGAAATATTCGTATTCTTCGATGCTATCGTCGTTAAAACCCGTTTCAGTAATGTTTAAAATGCTCATTTTTTATTATAATTTTTTTTTTTTAAATTATTATAATATTTTTTTACGTCGTTTTAATACCGGCGCCGCTATTTAATTTTTTAACTAATTCTTGTATCGCGATTGGATCGTTACCACTTCCGGCTATTAAGGAGTTCACGTTTTGCGAAGTTACGGGCGTTGTCGCGGGTATCGAGTTATACTTTTTCATAATTTTCTTAGATTTCGGTTTTAAAATCTTTTCGACTAACTTTTTCCCCGCGTCTATAGCGGCGCTCTTTCCAGCCTCTAAAGCTTTTTTTCGCTCCTCCTTAGCGACGCTTTTTCCGACATCAACGGCGGAGGACGTGATTTGTTTAGCCGCGCTACTGCTTAAAAGTCTCGCGAAAAAGTTAGCTAAACTGTCAAAAATTCCGGATCCTCCATATCTATTTCTTCTTACAAATCCACGTTTCTTATAGATGATCATATTTTATAATAAGGTCATTATTTTTTTATAGCTTTTATTATCGAAAACGCCCTGCCTTTTTAATTCGTCGCACATGCTCACGAGTTCGTTTCTCACGCCTGTATTACCCGCCGCTTTACTAGCTATAAGTAAGTCGAGTTTTTCTAATAGGGTCACTGGGGATAACGACTTTTTTAATACCTTTACCAGTTTTCTTCTTTCCAGGTCCCTTTCCTTTAAGTTCCTCTTGTTTTGTTTGCCTTTTCCAAGTAGAGTTAATAATTTTCCATTTTGTTGGACTCATGTCTAGGGGTCTATCTTTTAATTTATTATTTTTTGGATTATTGTCAACAAACATAGTGTTAGTAGTGATTAAGATATCACGGTAGTTTAAAACATCTTTACCACTAATAATTTTTTCGTCATATTCTTTTGATGAAAGAAGATGCTCCAACCCTTCCGTTAGTTTATAACTTTTTTTATTCGGGGAATCACCGATAACAATTTCTTGTATATCCTCTTCTTCGTTATAAACAATTTCGACTGGTTTATCACCGATAAAAAATTCACCTCCTTTTTCGTAATAACCAAAATCACTATCAGAGCCTTCATAATAATCAAATTTCTCCTCTTCAGGGCCCGCTTTTGATGTTGATGGTGCTGGGGACATATAAGCAGGAGGGGGAGAAGTAGGAGGTCTTTTTAAAATAGTAAGAGGTTTCAAAAATGGTCTTTTTTCTCGCGGTAACCTTTGAGGTAACTGTTCGATACCCTCTTTAATAGGTCTAAGACCTTCCGTAATTTCCCTCGCGGTAGTTTTTTGCGTTTCCGTAACTGGTTTAAAAAAATCCGAAAGATCCTCTCGTAATTCTGTTTTACCCGTTTTTTCCGCTAATTCGTTGGCGCGAATATTCTTTTTTATCGCTAAAAATTCTTTTACTATTTGTTCCCTTTTCGCGGGATCGTCGATTTTTAAAAAAGACATTTTTTATTAGGATTATTTTTTTAACGTAGTTTTAAAACTAGTTTTTAACCTAGTTTTTAAACTAGTTTTTAACTTAGTTTTTAAACTAGTTTTAAACGTAGTTTTTTAACTCGTTTCGTAACTAAAACTACACGAAAATTTAATTTTAGGTTTTTTAATATTCCAACGGCCCACCGTGATGTTTTTCAACCAACCTCCGAAAGGACTCGCGTTGTTCTTGTCTCCCTCTTTCTATTAACGACGCTTCCGTTTCGCTCGCTATCTTTTTCTTCGATTTAGACCTAATTTCTTGCTTCATCTTCTTATATTTATCTAATTCCTCCATAATCAGTTCGAACTCTTCGTCCGTGACTTTATTATCCGATAAAGCTTTCGATACGTGGGAAGATATAGTATTTAATTTAGTATCGGCAATAATTTTAATCTTCTCGTGTTTTTCCGCTTTCGTCATCGAATTTCTTACGGCGTATTTTCCGACTAAACTTAAAAAACCGCAAAAACCCGCGAAACCTTCTATCGTGATAACCGCGGGTAACGCGACTACCGTCGTTAACAAACCTATACCACCTATCCCTCCGGCCGCGGTAATCGCGATTAAAACGGTATCTATATTATCTATTATTCTCGCGGCTCTAAAATATTTCTTACTTAAAGGTTCTCTTTTTACGACCTCGCCTTCTAAAAAGTTTTGTATCTCATTAATTTTTGTGAGCCGATAACCCTGTCCCTCATCAACTGGAGGAGCTGTGGGTAATATAGGATATTTATTCTCTTTCATCTCCATTTTTTATAAGCGAAATATTTTTTAAAGATGATAATAAACGAAACATAAAAGTTCGTTTTCTTTTATTTTTAACTTTTCCTTCGAATTGTTAGTAATAATAAGCGAAATATCCCTAACATCTCCGATGCTAATCTCATTTTGTAAGCTGCATTTTTTATATCTTAAAGAATAATCTAAAGAGGTTAGAATTACGCCTTTAGTTGACGAGAATCCAAAACCTAATTCTATCGGAAATACTTGCCCCGGATTTAACGTAATTTCTTTTTGACAAAATATTTTCCAAGTTCGCGGATTTACTTTTATCGGAGGATGTTTTAAATTAGTATCCGGTTTCCAATGAATCGTTTTTACTCGAGAAATTCTCGATTTTACGTTAAATTTGTGTACATTCATCTTTTTTAATATTATAATATAGCTCCTAAAACGGGTATATTTTTAAAAGGACTATTAGGACCTAGAATAAGACCTTTTCCATCGTAAAACTTTCCTTGACGTTTTAAATATAAACCGTTACCGACCGAGGTTCCTAGTCCTTTACCTTTAAAAGGCGATAAATATAAACCTTTTCCATCAGTTTCTACTCGACAAACGCATCCTCCTTTTTTAAGGTAAAGACCCGATCCCATAGCTTTTTGTACGCCGGATGACGCTAATCCCGAAAGAGCACTGACTCCTAATGCGGGTAAAACGGTCTTCGCTATAGCCAGTAAAGCGCTAGCGGCCAAACCCGCTAACATTCCGAGAAAACCTCCCTCTATTTTCGCGTTGTGTTTAAGTTGTTTAGCGGTCAATTTAATCGTTACTCCTTTACCTTTTTCAAAGGCTTTAGCTATTTTTCTCACTTGCGAGTGAGTAACGGCTAAAACGTCATTGCCTCGTAAATCTTTATGATTTAAACGAACGCTCGTTTCTCAACCCCTTTTTTTAATAGCGTATCGTAGTTTTTGCTTTTGTCCCTCCGTTATATTAACTTTAATATTTACGTAACTCGTCATTTTTTATACATTTTTATTTTTTTTTATGTTTCTTTAATTAGGAACCTAATCGTTATTTTCTCACCTCTAAGATTTAGTAAATTTCCGTCTTGATCCGTAATTTTTACTTGCATATTATGTATATCGCGTAACGTTATAGGTAAAAATGTTAAATTACAAGGCGTCTCGATTATCTTATATCCTGGCGCGACATTGGGGAAAAAAGAGTAAATTACGTTTTGTATTGATCCTTTAACTCTACTTCCCGAAATAATATCGATTCTTACGTGTATGGAATTTACGCTAAGAATATTTACTATATTTTCCGACTCATGAAATCCGGTTTCGTATTTCACGCGAGTAAAACCTAATAGTTTGGAAATAGAGTTTGGTTAAAATCTACTTCATAACCATTTTCGAGGATAAGAATAGATTTTAGAGTACTCGCGTTCGCGGAAATGTTAATAGGGTACTCATCATCGACTAAATCGACGTGACCATTTTTTCTCATTTCCTGATGAATGGTATCATTAATGTTTATAAGGTCGTAACTCCCTTCCGGTATTTCTATTTTAAACCAAGAAACTCCCCTGTTCGGAGAATAAATAAAAATGTTATTAGACGCGTCGATGTTCGGGAAAGAATAGTACGTTTCGAGGTTTACTAAAGCTATTTTGTATTCTCTTTCATATTTCAGCGAGATCGGAGGATTAAAATTCGTCATAAAGAGAGATTTGTCGTAGCTTACTATAATTTGAAAAGACGTTTTTGGCCGCGTATTTTCCACTATCTGTTTTAAAAGATCTTCCATTTTTTATAGTAAAAAAAAAATTTTTAAAATATATCTTTCGTTAAAAAGATATATTTTTTAAAAACTAACTAAAGTTAATTTAGAGAGTTTTTTTTCACTATGACCGCTTCTCTTACTTAATTTCCGTTAAAAGCTCTTTTTAAAAAATTATTACTAACCGATCTAAAACCACTTATAAACGTTTTTCCGTTTAAAAAATGGAGTATTTTTCCTAATTCTTTTAAATGAGGTAACATATTTACTATATGTTTTCTATGCTTTTTGTTCATTCTATCTTCCTCTTCAGTTTCGAAAATCTTTGCCCACTTATCCGCATTATGCAATAATTCGAAAACACGTTCTTTAAAAAAAGGAGCTAATGATTCTTCTTCACTCGCGTCACGTTTTTTCGCGAAAGAAGTAAACTCTTTTTTTAGATTAAGAATTTTCAAGAGATTATTAAAAATTTTTCTCGTACCATTTTTGTCTATATTTTTTTCAAAATCATTTTCCACATAATCTCTAAAAGTCGCCATAACCCTATTTACCGAAAAACCATTTAATCTATAATCGATCAATAAAATATTTATACAATCGTCCGCCATTTTCACGATTATTTTTTTTTTTTAATTTTATTATTTTCATTTTTTTTATAAACTCGGAATATAAAAGTTGTCGAGACCGTCTCTATATTTCCCTTTGTCTTTTTTACTCGATAAATCGACGACGGCGAAACCGAAAGGTTTTTCCCATACTTTTTTGCAAAATTTCCTAAATTCTTCTTTGGTCATATCTTCGCTTACATGGTCGCTGTAAATATGATTAATGTTTTTCAGGTCTTGAGGAAAAAGGCAAATAAAATTCGCGTTTTCTCTGATAGTGTGTCTCGGCAACCTAAAATAATTTTGCGAAAGGTAAAAACAATCGACGTTACTATGTCTAACGCGAATATAGTAACACTCGCATTTATTTTGTCTTTCTAAAAGTAAATCGTCGAAGATCATCAAATTTTTGTTTTCCGATTTTAATTCTCTCGGGTTGGGCACATCCTCCGCAGTTTCAAAGAAACTATAGTTTATTTTAGATTTTTTCGCTAAGGTTTTAACCCATTTTTCGATTAAAGCCGCGGGATTAACGTTTTTATCCTGAACTTCGTCTCATAAGAGGAATAAATGTAAAATTCTTTCTTTCGGTATTTTTTCTTCGAACGCTTTTTTAAGTATGCGGTATTCGGGTTGAAAAAGACTTTTACCGAAAACGACTAAATTATCGTAATCAAGCCAATTCGGTCTTAACAAAAGATTAAGTAAAAGCGTAGTTTTACCGCATCCCGATTTGCCTACGATTAGCCCCCTAATGCTTTTCGGTAAAATAGGATTATTAAATCTCTTCGATACTACTTCGTTCCACAATAAATCTTCGATATTCATTTTAAATATATTCAAAAAAATTTAACGTATTAAAAAGGATGTATTGCGTTAAATGTAGAAAAGTTACTAATACTAGTAACGTAGAATACATAGTTACTAAAAACGGGAGGAGAATGGCGCGCGGTAAATGCGTCGTGTGCGGAAAAACTAAAACAAACTTCGTAAAAAAAAAAAAGAAGGCGGTTCATTATTAAATAAGTTTATAAATAACTTACCTGTGGAAATGCATCTTCCCGGACATAATTTTACTGGTCCCGGTACTAAATTAAATAAAAGACTTAATTCCGATTTAACTCCTAAGGAATGGAGTAAACCGATAAACAGGGTCGATAAAGCGGCTTACCATCATGATATTTGCTATCTTAAACATAATGACACGGCTACCAGAAATTCCGTTTGCGACGCGAATATGTTAACGGAATTAAAAGGAATTTATAATCCTACGATTAGAGAAAAAATGGAACGATTCGTCGTTAGTAATATGATAGGAACGAAGAAAAAATTCGGAATGGGAGTCAATAAAAAAAAAAAATCGACATGACGACTTTATCGGAAGAGCTGCATAAACCCGTAAGAAGAAAATTTAAAAAAAGGAAAGTAAGAGTAAACAGTATCGATAGAATATGGGCCGCGGATTTAGCGGATATGCGGCCGTTTTCTAAATTTAATCGGGGTATAAAATATCTTCTAGCCGTTATCGATATTTTTTCCAAATACGGTTGGTTAATTCTGTTAAAAGATAAAACCGGAAAAACGGTCGCCGCGGCATTGAAAAATATTTTTAAAGAGAGAAAACCGGAAAAAATGTGGGTGGATAAGGGTAAAGAGTTTTATAACGCGGATGTAAAAAAGTTAATAGAGTTGTATTCTACCGAAAACGAGGAAAAATCTAGCGTCATTGAGAGATGGATTAGAACGATGAAAGAAAAAATGTGGAAATATTTTTCCGCTAATTCTACTAACGTTTACATTAACGCATTGCCGGGTTTCGTTGAAGAATATAATAACGCGAAACATTCTTCTATAAAGATGACGCCGGTAAACGCTAGTAGAAAGGTAAACGAAAATAAAGTTTGGAAAACTCTTTATCCGGAACATCTCGAGGTAAAAGATATAAAACCGAAGTTTTCCGTGGGCGATAAAGTAAGGATAACTAAAAAGAAGAAAACCTTCGAAAAAAGATATACCACAAGATGGACCGAAGAGGTTTTTACGATTTCCGAGGTAAAACTTACATTGCCCGTAACGTACAAAATTAAGGATCTTAACGGAGAAGAAGTACGAGGTAGCTTTTACGAACCCGAATTACAAAAAACTAGTCAGGAGTTGTTTAGAATAGAAAAAGTTATTAAAAAAGGAAAAAAGAAATCTTTAGTAAAATGGAAAGGGTATTCCGACGAATTTAATTCTTGGGTAAACAACGAAAACATTAAAAATATTTAAGTATAAAAAAAATGTCGGATATCACGATTAAAAACGTAATTTTACCGAATAAACCGTTAAGCAACTTCGATCTAGAAGATGCCGTGAAAAAATTAAAGATACCTTCTTTTAGGGGAACATTTTTACGAAACGATTTACCGAAAAATCGTAAAAAAAAGGAATGTGGTATATTAAATCTCGATGACACGAGCGGACCGGGAACGCATTGGGTCGCTTGGTATAAAAACGGTAAACTAAAAATTTATTTCGACAGTTACGGCGTACGACCGCCTATCGAACTTCGAGATTATCTTGTAGATCTGATATTTTACAATACGGACCAATTGCAACGAGCCGATCAAGTATTTTGCGGTCATTTATGTTTGTTCATTCTTAAAGAGCTTACCTCGGGGAATAAATTTCAACGCGTTTTAAATAAACTTTTTTAAATATATAAAAAATGCCAATCGATAAATTTGGAGGAATAGATGACGTTAAATCGACAGTCGATGGAGTATCGATCTCCTAGGTAAATAATAATTTTTTACGTAAAGACGGAACGACGGACGTTACTGGTTCTATAAATATGAACGGTAATACGTTAACGAGGGTTAGTAATCCCGTAAATCCTCAAGACGTCGTGACCAAGAATTACGTCGATTCCAACTCGGGATTATTAAACGAAAATGGGGGTTATATGATGTTAGATTATTTAAACATGGGATTTAATAAGATAAAAAACTTAGGCGATCCTACGGAACCAAGCGAAGCCGCTAATAAAAAATACATGGATGATATAGGCGGAGCGATAGTAAAACGGCCGGACGGTAGTCTTTCCGCCAACGGGGATATAGATATGGGAGGTAATAGAATTAAAAACTTGCCCGATCCCGCCGATTGGGATGACCCTGTGACGAGGTCTTTTCTTAGCACGCAGTTGTTAACTCTTTCCAGGCGCGAGGAAGAGGAAAAATCTTTATCGAGAAACGACGACGGTTCTTTTACCATCAACGGCGAAATAGATATGAACGGAAAAAGAATTATAAACTTACCCAGACCCGAACATGATGATGAAGCCGTAACGAGACTTTATATAACCGAGCGGATAGCGTCTTTTTCGGAATATAATTTGAAACGAAAAAACTAAACCTATTATAAGTATCCATGCCGAGGAACAAGGAAGTTTATTAGAAGGAAATTACGAGTTTTCTTTCGGTAACGGAAGCAGCGGAAGATCGCACGGATTAGGGGGTTATTGCATGTCAGCTCCGGGTAGAATTATAAGAGGTTCTTTAATGGTTTTAAAAGGAAATAAGTTTTTAGAAGAAGAAATAAAAATTAATTTAGTCGTAAACGGAGAGGAAAAAACCGACTACTCTTTAATTAAAAAAATAGGAGAAGGTTGTAGTTGCTCAGTTTTTCCTCGACCTTTAGAAGTAAAACAATGCGACGTGATAAACTTTATAACGAAAACTAGCAATCTAAACGTAAAAAACTCTTATTTAACGATACTCGTTGAACTCGATTTATAAAAATTTGATTAATTTACTTTTTTTCATCTATCGGGAAATATAATGTCGCTAAAATTGTTTCGAAAAATAAATAAAAGAAAATTAGACGGCAATGACAACGTTAATGAAGATTTTTTCGAGAAAGTCGAAAATTTAGAGATTTTAACGAACGACTATTTCAGAATTGCGGGATATATATCGGATCTTATTATAAAGCGCGTTGGCAGTGATGATGATATAGCTAGATATAGTTGTTATAACCTACAACGTTTAATCGAAAAAGATTGGGAAAGGTATCTAAATTTTATATTTAGTCTATCCGATATCGTTTACATAAAGGACGAAGTCCCCAATTATGATGAAACGCAGTTAATAGATCTTTACGAGAAAATACCTAGAATACTCGATGAGGCATCTCGCGTAAATAGTTGTATTCGTGAAATCTTTACTAAAATTGGGGAGTGGGAGTCAGTAGTCATATATATACCACTTTGATCGCAAAACCGGTTTTAATTTGCATCCTATCTTATAAGCGTGGTAATGGATAAGCAGTTAACTAAGTAACTCGCTCAATCCCTAAATCCTTTAATCACTAACTCATACATATATCTAACCCTTAACCAACAAACCCACTTATATTAAACCAACAAGCTTATGCATAACAAACCTGCTTATCCTTCCCTCTTCCCCCTTCCCTCTTAACCAATCCCTCCTCGCTTAACACACATGACCGCCAATAACAATTTTATGTAACATTAACATGCTCATAAAATTAAAACAAAAATGGGTTAACAAGTCAATCTGATGAAGGTCAGCAAACAAAATGGCTTAACCTTTTATCCAACCATCAACCAACGCATGACGCATCAGCTAACCAGCTCATAAGCTAACCAATGTAATAACCCCCAACAAACCCTAACATCAGACAATTGCTTAACCTTTTATCCAACCATCAACCAACGCATGACGCAGTGGCTAACCAGCTTATGAGTTAGTGGGTGGTTTAAGATGTTGGTAAATTTAAAAAATTAAAAAATAAAAAAAATTTTAAAAATAAAAATTGAATTTTATAAGTTAAGTTAATAAAGTAATATTATAAAAAATGAATGTCTTAAATAAAATTTCAAATGATGAAAGAATAAACTTTAATAAAACTTTAAAAAATATTCGTTCTTTTAAATATACTTATGTTAAAAGTAGAAAATTATTTATAATTCGTTCTAATGAATCATATAAAAGGGATTTTTTTCACATGTTTTCTAAATTAATTCCTTTTGTTTATCATGAATATAGTAAGCATAGGTTAAATAATAATGGATTTGATACAACTATTTTTATAACTTGGCCAGATTTACGACAAGAACATACAGACACAGAAGATAGGATGTATCGCAGATTTAAAAACCCTATTTTTACAGGTATCAGAATACCATATAACCAAAGTGATAATTTTATATCTACTTATAAAAGTGCTTTACTTGATTTACTTAAAAATGATGAAAGAGAGCTGTCTCCAGTTAGTTTTATTATAACACCAATTTTAACATTTGAAAATATTTATCCTGCAGAGCATTATAATTTTACATCTTTTGTTGAATATTATGGTGTATATTGGAGAGGATTAGAACAATTTACAAAATACAGTGTTCCATTAAGTGAAACTGATAAATATATTGGTTATTTTAGTCAGCCTAATCCATTGTTTAATCATCCAGCTATTGAATTTAATAGTGTAGAATGGGGAGCCTTTGAACTTAATCATTTTGAAGGAGAAGAACAAGATGAAGACGAAGCTGTAAGAGATGATAACGAGAGACCAAACAATCAAACTATTTTAAGTACAGATGAAGAGATAAGACAAGTTACAACAGATGAATTATTTAGTTTAGTATCTAGATTAAGAGAGGAAGACCAACAAGAAGAGGGAAACCAAAGAACAAGGCAAGATACCACAAGAATTAGTGATGAGTCAGCTGTAAATTTTACTGATGGCCAATTTAATGATTTTTGGGGAGATAATGAAGAAAATTTTGCAAGTGGTGAATATAGTATTACATATTCCACGTCAGGTATTGAAAGAATTGAAAGGATAGAAGAATCAACAAACACAAAAGAAACCTTTAGTGCTGAAAATTGTACCATTTGTTTAGATAAAAATGTAAAAGCTAATATTTTGTTTTGCAGTTGCGGTCATATATGTATATGTGAAAAATGTGATATTCTTTATAAAAATAAAAATGTCCATTATGTAAGGTAGAAAGTGAAATTAGAAGAAAGATAATTTTTTAAATTAAAAATTTAAATTTATAACTTTTAAAAAAGTTATAACTTTTAACAGGAATATCGGGGGACGTATTTATCCGAGGATAAATTCTGTGAACCCTAAACACAGAGAGCCTTAAACTTTGATATTCCTGTCTTAGCTAATGTTGAAAAACGTTAAACTACCATGATATAACCATTTTTTCATGCCTTCTCACCGAAAACGAAAGAGGAAGTTATTTAATGCACAACCCTTTAACTTTTGCTTAACACACCAAAATGGTAGAACATTATAATATTAACAAACATTTTTTACCCTGTTTTAAAAAATGTTTAACTTGTACAATAATTGTATAAAATACTTAATATTGTTTTTTTAAACAGCGGCCTTACAACATTGTGATATGGTATTAACTTACGGGTTGTTAGACCGCGCCAGAGGTTACCGTGTTAAATAGTAATAAAATTTTTACAACAAGGAAGTAAGACTGCTTTAATTATCATAAATAAAAATTATATTTTATACAATTACCATATACAGTTCATTTTTTTGGAAAAAACAAAGCAAAAAATTGTTAATATCATAACATACTACCACCTTTCTCAAAAGTCCAGTCTAAAGTGCATTACAAAATATTGGAAAAAGTTGTGAAATACTATACCACGTGATATTGGTGTGTGTATCAATGTAAACCCTTTTTAAATATCTAACCCTTTTACTGGGTTAAATATTTTTTACAAGTCTAACTCTATCAGTAACGTTAAATATGCATTTTTAGCATTAGGGTTATTTGACCTTGTTATAAAGTTTATAACATCACATTGGTCTATTACTAAAGGTTGTGGAAAAACTACACAACTACAACCTTCTCCTTTCTTTTTTACTATGGAGTAGTCAACCTGTTCAACTCCATTTACGACTATATTAACTTTTGCCTCTTCTTTTAGAATACCGGTTCCCTTAACAACCATTAAAGTCCCTCTTATAATTCTACCAGGAGCAGACATACAATAACCCCCCATCCCATGGCTTACTCCGGTGCTTCCATTGCCAAAAGAAAACTCATAATTACCATCTAATAAAGCACCTTGTTCCTCGGCACACACGCTTATAATTGTTTTAGGAAGCGATACCCTTCCATCTACGTAGGATTTTGTTACTAAATCTCCCTTATCTACAGGTATCGCAGCGTTTTTTATAGACAAACCTTGAAAATCTACATTAGATATTGCTGTAAAGCTTCCATCCAGATTTTTTACAATGGCACCACCATTATCAACATAATTTTTATTAGCAGCAGCGTTAAGATTTATTGGATTTGGTAAGCCAGTAATTGAGTTACCACCCATATCTATTTTACCAGCCATTGAAAAAGACCCATCTTGGTTTTTTGTTAAAGCCTTTTCACCTGCGGTAGCTATCTCAAAAACGCTATCTACGTAAAGCTTATTTGCTGCATGGCTATTCTCAATTGGAGAAGCAACAAAATGAATTCGTCGGTTACCCATAGATATTTCTCCTATTGCAGTATAAAAGTTATCAACGGGGTTATACAAAAATGGTGAGGATTGACTATCAACATACCCCTTTGTTGCTACATCATCAGGTTCAGCCGGTGCCAGAACGTTAATTAACCCATAATTCCTCATATCTATATTTCCTGTAGCAACAAATCTTCCATCATTACGTTTAACAATGACACTTTCTCTACTAACCTTATCCACATAACTTCTTGTAGCAGCATCATGCGGTTCTTCAGGGTCATGTAGATTATGTATTTTTTTAAAACCCATATTGATTGGAGCTATAGCAAGAAAATTTCCATTTTCTTTTAATAGTGGTGATTCATGGCTACCCCCTGCTGTATTATCAACACAATCCTTTGTCGCAACATCTTGTGGATTTACTGGATTACTAACCCTCGTTAATGTGTTGCCATTCATATTTATAGAACCGGTAACGGCGGTTGTTCCATCTTTACGTAAAAAATTATTACTTATGTAAGCAAGTGACACGCCATCACCGCTTGTTTTAACATCATCCATTCTTCCAAATTTATCAACAGGCATCGTTTTTAATATTACTTAAAAAGTTTATTTAAAACATCTTGAAATTTATTATCATCGCATAACTCTTTAAGAATGAACAAGCATAAATGACCACAAAATACTTCACCCGCATGTTGTAATTGGTCAGTATTGTAGTGTATAGGATGTTTTAAATAATCTATAATTTCATTAGGTGGTTGAATACCATAACTATCAAAATAAATTTTTTTCTTACCATCTTTAAACCATGCAACCCAATGAGTACCAGGACCGCTGGTGTCATCAAGGTTTAATATACCGCATTCATTTTTTTTATTGTTTTTTGGTAGGGTATCTCTTAAAAATGTTCCTTTAAAATTTTTTAATTTTAATTTTTTTGCAGCATCATTTAGTTCAAAATTACTTAAAGGTTTATTTTTTAAAGTTACATTATCAATTTTTATATCTTTCATTTTTTTATATATTTAAATATTTATAATAGCACTGTTGTCAACCCATGAATTAAACTCATCAGAATAACCTTTCCACTTTACAAGAGATTTCTTTTTTCCTTTTTTAATAACCTTTTCTATCCTATACAACTCTTGTCTTGTTTTTTGTAGTTCAGGTTCATAAAAGGTACCTTTTATTTCTTCTCCATTTAAATCTTTAATTTTATATGTTACAGGTGATGTATGTTTTACTTCTGAAACTGTAAAAACCTCTTCAGTCCATCTTGTGGTATAACCTTTTTCAAAAGTCTTTTTCTTTTTACTTATCCTTACTTTGTCTCCAACAGAAAACTTTGGTTCGATATCTTCTTTTACTTGATTATAATCAGGATACAATGTTCTCCAAACTTTATTTTCATTCTTCTTCTTACTTGCTTCAGTTGGTGTCATCTTAATAGAAGAATGCCTCGTGTTATTATATTCTTTAACAAGATTTGGTAACACGTTAATATAAACATTTGAGTGAGCAGAAAAATATTTCCACATTTTTTCTTTCATTGTTCTAATCCATCTCTCAACAACGCTCGATTTTTCCTCATTTTCGGTGGAATATAATTCAATCAAATCTTTAACTTCTTTGTTATAAAACTCTTTACCTTTATCCACCCACATTTTCTCAGGTTTTCTTTCCTTAAAAATACTCTTTAATGCTATAGAAACAGATTTTCCTGTTTTATCTTTTAATGGTATCAGCCATCCATATTTTGAAAAGATGTCAATGACAGCAAGAAGATATTTTACACCACGATTAAGTTTAGAAAATGCTTGCATATCTACTAAATCTGCAGCCCATATCCTATCAATACCATTTACTCTAACTCTCCTTTTCTTAAATTTGCTTTTTACTGGTTTATGTAATTCTTCTGCTAGTGTTATATTTTGATCATTTTTTTTTTAATTCCCATGCCAAATCTTTTTTTTTTTTTTTTGTTCCTATTAATGAAGAAAACAATCCTCTTTCCATTCTTTCCCTAATTGAAGGATTATAGATACCTTTTAACTCTTTAAGCATATTTTTATCACAAACAGAATTTCTTGTTGCTGTATCATCATGTTTAAGATAACATATATCATGATGATATGCTGCTTTATCAACACGATTTACAGGCTTTGACCATTCTTTAGGTGTTAAATCAGGATTTAATCTTTTTTTTCAACCTTATGCCAGGACCAGTAAAATTATGACCAGGTAAATGCATTTCAACAGGTAGGTTATTAATAACCTTGTTTAACAAAGAACCACCCTTTTTATCTATTTTAATAAACTGTGTTTTAGTTGTTCCACATTCAACACACTTACCCCGTTTCATATTTCTACCATTTTTACTTATTGTATGTTTAATATCAGTTGTTTCAGTTTGTTTTTTACACTTAACACAATACATTTTTTTTATATTAAATTAAATTTTTTAATATAAAATGGATATTGTTAATTTATCATGGAATGAAGCGTTAGCAAAAAGATTTAACTATCCCCTTTTACCAAGAAGTATTAGAGGTTTAATAGTAGGTAAATCAGGATGTGGTAAAACTACACTTTTACTTAACCTTTTGTTAAGACCTGATTGGTTAGATTATAACAACTTATGTGTTTTTGGTAAAAGTTTGTTTCAACCAGAATATCGCATACTTAAAAAAGCTTTTGAAGAAAAAATACCAAAAGAATATGTATTAAGGTTGTTTTCACTTAAAAATGATGTTCAAAACTATAATGTTTCACCTACAGCGTTAGTTGAAGAATGGAGTAAAACAATTAAAGAAAAATCTGATATTAACTCTGAATTTTTTTAAAATGCTAGTGATGTGCCAGACCCCAGAGATTTAAACGGGGAAAATAAAAACTTAATGATATTTGATGATTTACTTTTAGAAAGACAAAACAAATGTGAAAGCTATTATGTTCGTGGAAGACATAGTAACGCCGATTGTTTTTATCTATCACAAAATTATTTTAGATTACCTCGTCAGACTATTAGAGAGAACGCAAATTTTATATGCTTGTTTAGGCAAGACTTAAAAAATCTTAATCATATTTTTAGCGACCATGTAGGGGATGATATGACAAAAACTGAGTTTGTTAATTTTTGTAAAAATTGTTGGGAAAGGCCATATGGATTTGTTGTAATTGACTTAACCAATAACAAAAACAACGGTAAATATAGAAATGGGTTTGACAACTTCTATATACCACAAAATTACAACAACTATTATTAAATTTTTATAAAAAATATATTTTTGTTTAAAAAATATATTTTTAGTAAATATAAAATGGAAGAATTACTTGAAAAAATTGTAAAAAACACTGACCATAAAACATCATTTCAAATTATATTAAGTGACAACAAAACAGAGTTTAAAACAAGATTTAATCCGCCACTTCAATTAGAAAAAGATAAAGAATATGAAATAGCATTGGTTAATCTTGAAACTTATTATTCATTTCCAAATATTGATAAAAACAACGGTACTTTTGTTTATTCACCTGACAATGGTGCAACATGGGTAAAACTAAAAATACCTGAAGGTTCCTATGATTTAGTTGATGTAATACAACAAGAAATGAGGAAAAGGGGTCATTATGACCCAGTTAATGAAGAATATTATATTAATATCTCCGCAAACACTAATACTTTAAAATCTGTTCTTTATGTTGAAAATGGTTATCAGGTAGATTTTAATCAAAGTAGAAGTATCGGAAAAGTATTAGGATTTAATAAAGCAAAATATCTACAAGGATTTCACGAATCTGAAAAAGTAGTAAATAGTTTAAGTATTAATAGCTTACTTGTTAATATTGATTTAATTTCTGGTAGTTATGTTAATGGTTCACAAAAAAATACAATTTATAGTTTTTTTCCTAATGAATCACCAGGGTATAAAATAATAGAAAATCCAGTAAATTTAGTTTATCTACCATTAACATTAAATGAAATACATAACCTTAATGTATCAATTACAGACCAAGATGGAGCATTACTAAATCTTAGAGGTGAGAATTTAACAATCAGATTTCATATTAGAGAATCAAGGTAAGATAAATAAAAAATATGTTAATATAAAATGACAAACTACATTAACGCTAAAGTAAATATATCAGAAGGACAAAAGCAAAAGCTAAATCATGCTGTTAAAGCTAGTTGTCCGGTAAGTATTCGTTTAAATTATGAAGATTTGCATGGTAATGATGTAATAGCATTAACTAAGTCGCAAGTAAATAAACTTACTAAAGCTTATAAAGCTGGTAAGGGGGCACGATTAAAATGACAATTAAGCAAATTAAACACAATATGAAAATAGAAGGTGGATTTTTACCTTTGATAGCAGGTTTAGCTTCATCAGTTCTACCTACATTAGCAAGAACCGTTTTACCAGCTATAGGTGTAGGCGCCCTATCTGGGTTAGCCTCTTCAGGTGTTCAAAAAGCAATGGGTAACGGTCTTTACCTTAAAAAAGGTGGTTGTGTATGCCAAGTAGAAACTGATGGTGAAGGTTTATATCTTGGTCCATCTAAAGGTAAAGGGTTAGGTGCCGTTGGTGATGGATTGTATTTAAAACAAGGTGGAAAAATTTATGATGGAAAAGGTCTTCTTTTAGGACCAAATAGTCCATTTGCTAATATTCCTATATTAGGAGCAATATTATAAATCAAAAAATATGAATGTGCATAAATTTGGAAATAAACCTAAAATGTTTCAACCAAAAACTATTTTTTGGAAACCTGTAGAAGTTAAGTATCCAGCTAAAAAAGTTAATCCTGTTACTTGGGATATTTATACTCAACAACCTATAGTATTAAAAGCAAATGAAACTAAAACAATTGTTTTAAATTTTGGTTTTATGATGAGTAGGGGTGCCGTTTTAATTTCTCTATCTTATGCTCTAAAAATTAGACAATTTAGTTTAACGAATGAAGTTATTCTTGAGGATAATGATAATGTGATTACCACAATTACAAACAACTCTGGTAACCTAGTAAAAATAGTGGAGAATGAATTTTTATGTCGTCTTTACCATTCTATTTAAAAAAATAGTTGTAATTAATAAAATGGAACTAACAGAAAAGATTTATCCAAACTTACCAGAAGCACGAAATATACCAAATGCGCCAACATTATCACCAGTAATATCAGCAGGAGACAATGGCCAGTCTTTTAGACTTAAAAAGATATCAGAGATTCAAGATTTTCTTGAAAATGAAGTAAGGGTTAGAGAACAGTTAAGTAAAAAATATTTAAAGATTAGCAAGACTGTGGATAACGTTGAAACTGGACTAACCACAGCAGCAATAGGTGCCGGAGCAGGTGGAATAGCTCTATTAAGTACCGTGGTAGCGATACCAGCAACGATAGCTTTAGAAGGTTGTGCTTTAGCTGTTGGACTTTCAGCATTAGTAGGTAAGTTTATAGTTAGAAGAACCAGAACAAAATCAGAAAAACATCTTCAGATTAAAATGTTAGCTGATGCAAAACTTGATACTCTTAATACACATATATCAAAAGCAATATCAGACAACAAAATAGACCATTCAGAATTTACTTTAATCATGGATGAACTTGAAAAATACAAGGTGATGAAGGAAGAGATACGGGCTAAGTCGAAGAAAAAAAGCAAGCTAGAAGAACAAGAGAGCTTAATCGAGAAGGGGAAACAGGAAGCACGGGAGGAATTCAGGAGACTAGTAGAAAGAAACAATTGAACCCATTAAGACTAAAACTAAAACCACCTAAGTTTAAATGTTCTTGTGCATGTGAGATAGGTAACACTGATTAAAAAATAATAAGATAAAAAATTTTTTTACTTAAAAAAATATGTCGTTTTTAAAGATAAAAGACCCTGTGAAAAAGGAATTGATTGTAAAAGAATATCTCGCAACAAGAAAAAGAATTCGTGATAACCAACTTGCTGAAAAAACAGGAGACATTGAATTACAAACTGACCTTTCAAAGTTTTTTAAGCCTATTACAGAAACACAAAAAGCTGAAACAAAGGAGATTAGAGAAGGACTAAAACCAATTAAAGAGGGGATTGAACAATTACCACAGGCTATTATGTTACCAAATTATCCAACAATAGAAGCTTATCCATCTGAAGAAAAAAAATTTATGGAGGAATATGAAGAAAAGCATTTTAATGGACCAATTGCAGAAAAGTATTTAAAAAAATTTGTTGGTAAAAGTGATGTTGATAGAACATATGGGTTATATGATAAAGATGGTAAATTCTATATTGGTAACAAATTAACAATAATTGATGAAAATGATATTATAGTTGGTGGTAAGGAATATAAAGGAACACCTGGTCTATGGGAGTTAATTGTTTCTAAAGATCCAAATCCAAACATTTATGACGATAAGGATCTTGATGATTACCAAAGATTAATAATAAAATCCAATGCTCTTTATAGAGATAACGACCCTACAAACCTGCGTGCCAAGGGTGGTTTCCAAGGAGAAAAATGGAAAAATATACTCAGGAATATTTGGGGAGAAAGAAAAAGATCAGAAAAAGAATATGAAGGAAAAGGAATTACCATTATCCCATCTGACCCTAACGCACTATTAGAAAGATTAGACCTTTTGATGGCAAGTAAAGAAGCTGGTAATACAGGTGTAAGAAATGAGTTGGTAAGTATTTGTGATGAATTAAAAAGACAGCGTGTATTAAATTCAAAGAGTTATAAAAAGTTAATGTCTATACTATAAAATGATTACACCACAAAAGAGAGGATTTAAAAGAAGTTATGCTTATGGAGGAGCAGGGATATTTGATACTTTAGCTAATTTTCTTACAAGACTATTTACAAGCAGCGCAGCTAAACAAATTGCATCTTCAGCAGTTGATGTTGGAAAAAGTGTAGCTAAGGAAGGAGCAAAGAAAGCGTTAGAGGTTGGAAAGAGTGCCGCAGTTGATGCAGGTAAAAAGTTAGTTGAAAAGGCTTTGACGCCAAAATCTAAAAAGATTTTAGAAAAATATCCTCAAAAGCCTACTACAACAACTCAACCAGCAACACAAAATATTAACACCTTAATAGATGGTAGTGCCATTGCTATTCAAGATTTAGTTAAGAAATTAAATAGTAAGGGTTCCGGAGTTAAAGTATTATGAAAAAATAAATTTAAGTTAAGTAAAATATATACATTAAATAAAAAAGAATGTCAAACCTTAAATTTAAAGTAACAGAATATGAAAAATACAATACAAAAAGGGTTGGTATCCTTTTTGCTAACTTTAAGATAAATGAAGATTGTGAAATTCTTGAAGTTACCAATACAAGTTATGATTATAAAAAGGTTGTTTTAAAATTGTCACCTGAAAAAGCTGATATCATTAAGGAATTTGAAGAAGATGTAAATCAATATTTAGAAGAAAATAATATACCTAAGGTAACCATTCTTTACGGAAATAGAATTTATCCTAAAATGAGAAAAAATTTTTCTGCTGAAAAACTTAAACATATTAAACTTAAGGGTGTTTTTGTAAATGATGAAAACAAATCATTCCCTCAACTATGGCTAGAATATTAAAAACACAACTCAATTATAATTTTAACTTAAAAATTATAATTGCATATAATAAAAATGGATATTTTAAACATTAAAGCACCAATTTCAAAATATGATACTATTGATGAATATGAATATTATGAATATCTACCTATTACAGGAACTAATCTAAACAATCCAGGAGGAAATATTAGAATAGAGATTGAAACACAAGATATTTTTTATCACCCTTCTGAATCTTTTTTAGAAATTGTAGGTAAATTAGAAAAAGCAGAAGAAGATGGAGGGACCAGAGTTTACAATGCTGGGGATGATAGAGATTGGGTAACGCTAACAAACAATGGGTTAATGTATCTATTTAGAAATATTAGATATCAACTTAGTGGTCAAGAGATAGAAAGCATTAATTATCCTGGTCAAACTACTACAATGCTAGGACTGTTAAAATACCCCGATGACTTTTCTAAATCACAGGGGCTAAATCAAGTGTGGTATAAAGATACCAGTGCAGAAGCTAGTATGAATAATAATGCAGGTTTTAAAGTTAGAAGAGATTATATTTTAGGCGCAAATGATGATAATATAGCTAACGATGATAAAGGAACATTTAGTTTTAGGATACCATTGAAACATATATTTGGCTTTTGTGAAGATTACAACAAAATTTTATATGGTATGAAACAAACACTAACTCTAACAAGAAACAATGATAATGATGCAATTTATAGACCTGGCACGGAGGCAGCTCATGGTGGAAATCCTGTTAGACATCAAGATGGAAGAGTTAGGTTACAAAGAGTATCTTGGTTTATACCTCATGTGATGCCGGAAGATGGTAATAGGTTGGAACTTTTTAAATTTATCGAGAAAAAAGAAAAATTTCCAGTTGGTTATAGGATGATACAGAGCGATAATATTCCAGTTCCTCAGGAAACTAGTTTTACCTGGAGGCTATCATCTAAATCATCCCCTGAGGTGCCACGTTTTTTAATTGTTGCTTTTCAAACTGGTAGAGGTGGTAACCAAACACAAAACCCAGCTATATTTGATAACTTAAATGTAAGAAATATTTATGTAATATTAGGTTCTAAAAAATATCCTATCTGTGAGCATGATATAAATTTTACTGAAAATCAATTTAGCAGAATATATGGAGAGGCGTCTATGTTTAGAAAAAAGTTTTTTTAACATGGATGAATTAGTATCAAATCCTAATATTACCCCATCAGATTATAAAAATCTCTTTCCTTTGTTTGTGTTTGATTTATCCAAGCAAAGCGAAAGGCTTAAGTATTCCGTAACTGATATACATGTTAAAGCCACATTTGGAGCGGTTTCTCCCGCAAATACTGAAGCATTCGCTGTTTTACTTAGTGATAGGTTAATTAACTTCCAGAGTGATGGAAATAAAATGAGTGTAGTGTATTAAGTAATTTTTATTTTAAATAAAAAAATATGCTAAAGGTTACTGATTTTAAGAAAATATTAACAGATAACAATATTAAGTTTTATTCCTATTGGAACAAGAAAAAGTTTATTGATGTGTTAAAAGAGCATGGATTGTATCCTGAAGAAGGTATACCACTTAAAAAAGTATCTAATTATGATAGATTAAAAGATATTGCTAAAAATCCTAAAACAGTAATATTAAAATATGTTGAAACTGAAGAAGAAACAACATTTCCATCAATTTACAAAGCAAGTAAATTTATTGATAGATGTCCTCAAACGATTGAAAATTGGAATGGTAGAGTTTGGAATGGTAAATATAGAATTGACATTCAATAATTTTATCATTTTATAAAAATAATAAAATTGACTTAAGGATATTTTATTTATTTTTAAAAATTATAGCAATGAATTCTTTTTCACGAAGATTTATCAATAGATTAACAGATGCTAGTCAAATGATTGCATCTAATTTATATAGTGGTACCCAAAGGGTTGTCACAGCGGTAATCCCTGAAGGTGTTAGAAGAAGGGTAACCAACTTTACTAATTGGCTAACTGGTAACGTTGAAGCGGAGCAAATTCCTCAAGTTTTAAATCAAGTTTTAGAAAATGTGGAGGAACGTTTGCCAGAAGAAGACACACCAAGAAGAGCGCTACCAAACTTTGAATTAAGACAAGAACAGGCAGCATTTCGAGAATTCACAACGCAGCACGTTATAGATGGGGTAGATGGATGGGGGCCGGATGATTTTTTAGAAGTACGTAAAGAAAGCATAACAAGTTTTTTAAGTAGTCATAGAAATACAAAGGTAAAGCTTGCACTTTTATGCGAATTTACAAAGGAAACAGAAAATGGTATTAAAAAAGCAGAAAGCCAATTTATGACAGAAAACATAATTATTTCAGGAGAAACAGATGTAAATGAAAAATATGATTTAATGACAGAACGAATTATGGAAAATTTTGCTCATTTTATGCAAAAAGAAAGCGGGTGGATATTTAAAAGGGTTATAAGCTTGACTCTGTTCGTTGTTGAAAATAGACCGTTATGGGAGGGGTTAGCAGGCTCATGGTTACCTTTACCAACAGGATTAAAAAGAGCAAATAACAGAAACGGGCTTGTTAATATTCAAAACAAAGAAGATTATAACTGATTTTTATATTGTGCTATGAGGGTAGTTTATCCGAAAGAAAAAGACCCTCAAAGAGTTGATAAAAAATTAAAAGAACAAATAAAAGAATTAAATATGAAGGGAATAGAATGTCCTGTTAAATTGTGTGATATTAATAAATTTGAAAATCAAAATCCCTCGTCTTCTGTTGTTGTTATAGGTTATGATGAGAAAGATGGATTATATCCCCTTAGAAGGCAAAGAAAAGAAACTTTTGATAGGGAACATTTAGTAATTCTTTTGTTAATAAAAAATGAAGAAGGAAATGTCATTATGTTTGGATAAAAGACCCAAGTGCACTATTAAGTGCAAAAATATCAAAAGATAAACATAAACTGCTTTTTTGTTGGACTTGTTTGGGTCATTTTACAAGTGAAAGCGTTTTAGAAAATCATCGAGAGTATTGCTATAAAGAAGATGCTGTAAGAATTAAAATGCCTTCAAAAAAAGAAAGTATAGTAATGTTTAAAAACTGGGTTAAAACACAATGGCACCCTTTTGTTGTTTATGGCGATTTTGAAACGGCACTTGTACCAATACAACACGCAAAACCAGCCCCAAGTAAAAGTTCAACAACAAAAATTCATATGCATGTCCCAACAGGTTATGCTTTCTTTTTAAAAAGCTTTGATGAAAATGTTTTTAAGTCGAGATTGTTGCTATATCGAGGGGAAAAAGCAGAGGAAAAGTTTGTGGAAGAAATAGAAAACCTAACCAGGGAGATTTTTAAATTACCAAAAAAAGATATGATACTTACTGCAGAGGATGTAAAAGATTTTAATTAGGCAGATACTTGTTATCTTTGTAATAAGAAGTTTGGAGAGGAAGAAGAAAGTGATGAAGAAGAGGAAAGCGATGAAGAAGATGGAGTGGAAGAAGAGGAAGAAAAAGAAAAAGGAAAGAAAAAGGAAAAAGATAAAGATAGATGGAAAAAAGTAAGAGACCACTGCCATTTTAGTGGTAGATATAGAGGGGCAGCACATAATAAATGTAATCTTAAATTTCGTAAACCAAACTTTCTCCCTGTTTTCTTTCATAATTTGTCTGGATATGATTGTCATTTGTTTGTTAAAAGTCTTGGTGTTAGTGAGGGGGAAATTAATGTAATCCCAAATAATGAGGAAAAATATATAAGCTTTACAAAGAAAAGTTATATTGAACAGTTGAAAGTTAAAAATAATAAAACGAAAGATATTTATAGAGATACTAGGTTTTTAGATAGTTTTAAATTTATGGGCACAAGTTTAGCGAAACTAGTAGAAAATTTAGAAAATGATCAATTCAAAAACCTAAAAAAGTATTTCCCAAGAAAAGAAGAGTTTAAACTTCTTCGAAGAAAGGGAGTTTATCCATATGAATATATTGATTCTTTAGAAAGGTTAAATGAAACGCAATTGCCTCCTATAGAAGCATTTTATTCAAAACTTAATAATAGTCATATAGAACCTGAAGATTATGAACATGCAAAAAAGGTATGGAAAACATTTAAAATTAAAACTCTTGGCGAATATCATGATTTATATCTAAAAACGGATGTGCTTCTTTTAGCTGATGTGTTTGAAAGCTTTAGAAAAGTTTGTTTTAAAGTTTATAAATTAGACCCTGCCTGGTATTTTACTGCACCTGGTTTAGCTTGGGATGCAGCATTAAAGTTAACTGGTGTTAAGTTAAAACTGATTAGAGATAAAAATAAAATCCAATTTATTGAAAGGGGAATTAGGGGTGGGATTTCAATGATTGTTAAAAGACATATAAAAGCTAATAATAAATATTTAGGTAAAAAGTATAATTCAAAGAAACTTTCAGTATTTTGTAAATATTTAGATTGTAATAACTTGTATGGTTGGGCGATGAGTCAGAAGCTTCCAATTGGCGGATTTAAATGGATGACAGAAAAAGAATTAAATAACTGGAAACGACATCCCTGTTTTTTAGAAGTAGATTTGGATATTCCTAAAGAACTGCATGATTATTTTAATGAGCTTCCTCTTGCTGCGGAGAGAAATAAAGTTAATGGAGTTGAAAAACTAATACCAAATTTAAATGATAAAAAGAACTATGTTATACATCATGAAAGTTTAAAACAGTGTTTAAGTCTTGGTTTAAAATTGAAAAAGATACATAGAGGGATTAAGTTTAAAGAGAGTGATTGGCTAAAACCATACATAGATTTAAACACACAGCTAAGAGCAAAAGCAAAAAATGAATTTGAAAAGGATTTTTATAAGTTAATGAATAATTCAGTGTTTGGTAAAACTATGGAAAATATAAGAAAAAGGGTAAATGTTAGGCTTGTCAGAAGTAAAAAATCAGCTAGGAAATTTGTAAACAAACCAAACTTTAAACATTTAGAAATATTCAATGAAAATTTGGTAAGCATTCATATGGGAAAAACACAGGTAAAATTTAACAAGCCTATTTATTTAGGGTTTTCCATTCTTGAGTTAAGTAAAACTATGATGTATGATTTTCACTATAACTATATTAAAGCAAAATATGGAGATAGGGCAACCTTAGGGCTTACCGACACCGATAGTTTATTATATGAAATTGTAACAGATGATTTTTATAAAGATATTTCGGATGATGTTAAAGAAAAATTTGATACGAGTGGTTACCCTGAGGAGGGACATCCTTCAGGTATTCCAGTTGGTATAAATAAAAAGGTTATCGGAATGTTTAAGGATGAAACAAATGGGAAGGAAATAGAAAAGTGTGTTGGTTTAAAACCAAAAATGTACAGTATTAAAATGGATGATGGGAAAGAAAGTAAAAAATGTAAGGGGATTAAGAAAAATATAATTAAAGAAAATATAACACATCAGGATTATCTAAATTGTTTAGAAAAAAATGGTATTCACCATAGAATTATGACAAATATAAGAAGTTATAAACATCAAAACTATACAGAAGAAATTAATAAAATAGCATTAAGTGCAAATGATGATAAAAGGTATATTTTACCTGATGGAATTCATACACTTGCTTGGGGGCATCATAGGATTAAGGAATACAAAGAATAAATTTTTATTTGTGATAAAAACAAATAAAAATTATAAATTTTCGTTTACTGTCGATTTTTTAATTTTGTTGCATGTTGTGCATTCTTGAATAATGTTTATATAATTTGAACCTGTTAGATAATTTTTTATTTTATAAAATAAACCTTCTTCTTTGTGTATAGTTTTAAATATACCATAGCAGTCATTTTCAAGATGAAGAAGGGGATAATAATCCTTAAAAAGACCATATTTTTTATTTTCAAAAACTATAAAATCTTTCCAATTTTTTAATTTACCCATTTCTTTAACTAAATTATCTCTTTTTTCATTATATTCTTCAATTAAATTATTTACTTTATTTAGTTCATCGTTAATTTTTTCTATTACTTGTAAATCTTCTTTACTAGTTTCTTTTTCTCTTGTATTAAGTAAAAGTACATAATATTTTAATTCTTGCAAAACTTTTATATAAGTTTCTTTTCCATATTGTATTTTTTTCCCAGTTTTATAGTTTATTCCGTTTTTTAATTTTTCATATTTTTCTTTTAAATTTATAGAATCATCAACAGTAATTTTTTCCATATATCTTAATGAAAATGGTATATAATTTTTTGGATAAAATAAAATTGGGTATTTTATTTGAGGTGGGAACCTTTTAATTTTTTTCTCTTCCATTTTTTTTGTTTCTTAAAATTTTTTTACTTAATTCAATTTTTATTTTTAAAATTTTTTTTATTTTTTAATTTTTTAAATTTACCAACATCTTAAACCACCCACTAACTCATAAGCTGGTTAGCCACTGCGTCATGCGTTGGTTGATGGTTGGATAAAAGGTTAAGCAATTGTCTGATGTATAGGTTTGTTGGGGGTTATTACATTGGTTAGCTTATGAGCTGGTTAGCTGATGCGTCATGCGTTGGTTGATGGTTGGATAAAAGGTTAAGCCATTTTGTTTGCTGACCTTCATCAGATTGACTTGTTAACCCATTTTTGTTTTAATTTTATGAGCATGTTAATGTTACATAAAATTGTTATTGGCGGTCATGTGTGTTAAGTGAGGAGGGATTGGTTAAGAGGGAAGGGGGAAGGGGGAAGGATAAGCAGGTTTGTTATGCATAAGCTTGTTGGTTTAATATAAGTGGGTTTGTTATGCATAAGCTTGTTGGTTTAATATAAGTGGGTTTGTTATGCATAAGCTTGTTGGTTTAATATAAGTGGGTTTGTTATGCATAAGCTTGTTGGTTTAATATAAGTGGGTTTGTTATGCATAAGCTTGTCGGTTTAATATAAGTGGGTTTGTTGATTAAGGGTTAGATATATGTTTAAGTTAGTGATTAAAGGATTAAGGGATTGAGTGAGTTACTTAATTAACTGCTTATCCATTACCATGCTTATAAGATAGGATGCAAATTAAAACCGGTTTTGCGATCAAAGTGGTATATATATGACTACTGGAGTCTAACTCTAATATTCATCTCGAAGATCTCGAGTATATTAATTCTCTATTAAAGAGATTTAAAAAAGTTTTTAAAGACGAAATGACTCGTATCGGGAGATATTTTATAAAAGAATAATTTAAAAAAATTATATTAAATTAAATAATTAATTTAATATAAAAAAATGGAAAAGGAACGAAAATATATAAAAAATTTATCGAAGAAAATACTGGCGGACTGTGTGGAACTTATTAAAAATATAAATAATATTTATTCCGAAGAGGAGGAAACCGTTGAGACTGTAAAAACCGTAAAGACCGTAGAGACCGTAGAGAAAACGGATGAAGAGTCTTAAAAATTTATAACTTTTTTAAAAAAGTTATAAATTTATTCTACCTCCGGTTCAGCGTTATCACTATCTTCTTCGTCGTCGGAACCTAGCTCTACTTTCTAATGGTTAAAAGAGACGCTCAAGACCCTTTTAATAATGGCAACATCGGACAGATACGTTCGTACTTTAATCAAGGACGAATTAATAAAAATATCCGCGATATCAATATAAACGACTACTTTACAATTTATTTTTTCGAGAGAATTAGGATCTTTTACTTCTTCGAGATCTCCTTTTTTATTTTTTTCGAAAAAATTAGTTCTTATAACGCAATTTTTAATTTTACCGTTTTTATCGTAAGTTTTATCTTGGTTAAGTTTCGGGAAAAAAATATTATCTTTAATAATTTCTAAATCCTTAAAATTGCTCTTTCTTTTATTCTTTTTTACGACCTCCTTTTTCGATGCTTCTTTTCGTAAAAATTCACAAGTACTATCTAAAGTATCTTTAAACTTCTTTTCTTTATCTGTCGGATTTTCTTCCTCGTAAAAAGATTTCAAAGACATAAAGTATTCCGACGATTTTTTCGCGCTCCGGTGAATCCCGCGAGAAAACAGAGCGGGAGAACGTAGTCGTAAACACCTCGTTTCCCCGTCATCATACTCATATTTGATCTTCAACGTCTGATAACTATAATCATTCTTTTCGTTTATTACACCTTCGCATAGTTTAAGATTTTTAATATCGAAGTCTTGAAACTTTACAAAATTATTGTCCGCCATTTCTAGCATATTTTTTTATAAATATTTTTTTAGTTAAATCAAATTTTTAACATAAATTTAAAAAAAAAAAAAATGGATATAAAAGTTTCTACCCAGACATTTATAGCTTACACGAACGCGAGCGCTCTTAATTTAGGTAAGTTATTCGATGAGATAACTTTAACACGGGAATTGATATGCGCGTCTTACAAGCGAAAAGAATTAGGGGATAAAAGTAAGAAAAATAATTCAAAAAATTTTTTAAATTGTATTTCATTTTCCTTTTTCTTCGACGAAAAAAAGATCAATCTAAAACTCTTTTGAACCGGGGTAATACAGATTGCCAGGTGCATAACTTACGAACAATGCGTAAAAGGTACTGTCTTTTTATGGATCGTACTCAAGGAAACCCCGTCATTCTTTTCTCTCGATAACCTAAAAGCTTATCTGGTTCCGGTAATGAGAAACGCTATCTTAAATTTAGGGTTTCTCATCGATATAGAAAAGCTAAAAAAATACTTCGCCGACAATAAAGAATACAACCTTTCGTTATCAATGGGAGGTTTTGTAGGAGCTAAATTTACAATACCGAGAAAATCTATAGATGACGCGCCGGTTTACGCGATCGAAATAAATAGAAAAGATAATGTCGTAAATTTAGAAAAGGAAATAACCTACGAAAAGTTTATCGGTTTAAAACGGAACGTATGTAAACCGCTTAGAAAATACGACGTGATAACCGTATTTAAATCGGGACGAGTCTTGTTTTCCGGAATCCACGAAAAATATCAAGATCCTTTAATAAAATGGTTTTTAAATATTACGTTTAAAATAAAAGATAAGATCGTGATAAAAGAACCTCCAGTTTGTTCTCTTAAAGATTACTTACCACCTTCTTATAAAAAATGATTTTTTTAAAAAAAAATTATTTTATATCGCAAGTATTTTTTTTTAGTAGCCCATAATCGAGACATAAGGATATAGTCGCGCGAGTAATATCGGGGTTACTCGTTTCTTGTCTAATTCTTAAAGATTCGTAGGGAAAAATTTTAATATAAGGTTCGTAAGACACGTTAACTTTCTCGAATTCTTTCCCGCAAATCGTATGAACGGGTACCTCGAGATTAATATCGATAACTTTATTCGACTCATTAATTTCGATTTCCTGGTAAAAGCTATCTCCTTCTAGTAATATTTTTACGGGAAAATCTTCTCCTTCTACCGAGCATATTATTTTCTTTAATACCGCTCCTCGCGTCATGTAATAACTACTCGAACCGTAAAAATCGTAATAATCTCCTATTTTTAAAGGTTTATCTTTTGTGGCTATTATTAAATTCGTCATAGTAAAAAATAATTTTTTAAAAAAAATTATTTTTTACGAATGACATTGAGAACATTCTAACGCGGATATATCTTCGCTACTTCTAGCCGCTTCTCCTCGGTAATAATATAATCCCTTACACCCCGATTCCCAAGCTTTAAAATGAACGTCGTGAATATACTTTTTACTCACTCTCGACTGAAAAAAAGGTTTAACGATTGACCTTGACAAATATATTCCTGTCGATCCGCCGCATATTCTACGATCTTATGTTGATCTATTTCATTCGCCGTTAAATAACATTTTTTAAAATCATCCGGAAGATTACCGAGCCTTTATTGTTAATAATACTATCCCACGTTTCGGACGTATCCTTGTTAAAATAGCGTTATGACTTTTCAACGTATTTATCTTTTACGAGAAACGTCCCTGCGTGCGTTTTATGCGTATAAGCGTTCGCAACAACGGGTTCCACAGACGGAGAACAATTGGCTAAAATCGAACTATTAGAATTAGGGGCAACCGCGATTAAATGCGAATTTCGTCGACCGGTACCTTTTGTAGACGCGCATTCTCCTTTTTCTCTACCTAATTTTAAAGTGGCGATTTCCGAATATTTTTTAAGTTTCGAAAAAATGGTTTTATTCCATTCTTTAGCGGTCGTCGATTAAAAAAAAAAACCCATCTTACGACAAGAAGATCCGAAACCCATAACTCCTAATCCTAACGGTCGATCTCGTATCGCCCCTTTTTTCGCTTTTTTTAATTTCTCGGGGCAATTATCGATAAAGAATTGAAGCGTGTTATCGAGAAATCTTACGATGTCTTCTATAAATCGTTTCGTCCATTCCCAAAAATACTCCGCGTTAACCTACGATAAACAACAAACGTTCGACGTATTTTTATCCGTCGGGAGATGTATTTCGTTACAAAGATTACTCGTGGTTATTTCTAAACCTTTTTTCTTCATTTCTTTTGGAAACGCCCTATTAATCGTATCTATAAAATTAAGATAGGGGGTGCCTATTCTACTCCTAGATTCTAATATCATTTCCCATATTTTCCTCACGGATATCGGAGTTCTTTTTTTAGTTTTAGGATCGATCAAATCGTAATCGGTTCCGTTTTTTATGGCGTTCATAAAATCGTCAGTAATATTAACCCCGTTAAACAAATTAAGATTTTTTCTATTCGCGTCCCCTCCGGTGGGAATTCTCATCGCGATAAATTCTAAGATCTCTGGATGCGTTATGTCTATATAAGCGGCGTAACTCCCTTTTCTCGTTTTTCCTTGTTTATACGCGCCGATAACAGAGTTAATAGGATTTAAAAAAGATATAGGTCCGGAAGATTTTCCGTCCGTCGACCTTACGGAACTCCAATCCACGCCAACTCCTCCTCCGACGATAGTAAACCAACACGTATCGGATAAATGTTCTATAATACCGTCTATCTTATCGGGAACGTGAGAAACGTAACAAGAAATCGGAAGACCCCTTCTCGCCGGTTTTCCCGCATTTGCTAAAATGGGGGAAGAAAACATAAATCTTTGCTTGGATGCGTAATCGTAAATTCTTTGCGCGTGTTCTAGATTATTGGAATAGGCTACCGCAGCGCGTGCGAACGCTTTTTGCGGAGTTTCGCCGTCTTGTAAGTAATACGTGGATAAAAGTTTTTTAGAGTGTTCGGTTAATAGTCCGTCTCTTTCGTGATCTACGGTAATTCCTAAATAATTTTCTTCCATTATTTTTTATATAAATTTCTTTTACTTAAATTTTATTCAAAAAATAATTTTGAACGAACAAAAAAATTTTTTTTTTTTTTTTAAAAATGATGGATTATAACCAATTATACGCGGAAAAAACTTTAGAATCGTTTCATAAAGATAAAATCTCGTACGTTAATAATTGTATTAAAGATTTAAAAGAAGCGAATGAGAATTTACGACTAAACATAAAAGAGATAAAAAAAAAGTAATGAGATAATAAGTAATCTTAGAGGAAAAAACAAACTTTTAAGAAAAAGGAAATATCTATTAACTTTTAAGATTTAAATAAAATATAAATATTTAACCTTTTGTACCGGGTTAAATATTTCATTCAAACCCATCAATCTTATCTTCATAATACTTCTTAAAAAAGTCTTTAACCCCTTTTTTTAAAATATTATATATTTTATCAATATATTCTTCATAATCTTTTATGTCTTCTTCACTCGTAAGTAAAACTTTGTAATCTATAAGTTCAGAGTAGACAGATTTTATCCTAAGTTGAATGATGTCAAAAGCATCTTCTCTCAACGTATATCTTTCTATAATTTTATTTTTCTCTTCCATTTTTTTATATAATAGATTTTGTTTAAATAAAATATATATATTTAAAAATTTAGTTTACGTTTTATCGAAGATTCTTTTCTACATACTACGCACTTACTCGATTTTTTTACTCAGTCACATTTTTCGCATATCGGTATATGACCGCAAGAGCAAAATAAAATATTCGGTCTCGCATCGAGACAAATAACGCAGTTTTTCTCTAGAAACGTTTCGAAAGAATTGATCGGCGTATTATCTTCTTCATTAGAATCTTCTTCGTTAGAATCTTCTTGGTTAGAATCTTCTATTTCGTGGTAAATATGATTATTATAATAATGACTACCTAATTGCGCGATTGTAAAATTTTCCAAAATAGGAATATAATATTCACCACACTCTACAAAACTGTTACCTTCGCGTAAATCATAACCATCATAAATAGGTACAAGAGGATCCCCATTATGATATTTTACGAATGTGAGCAACGGAGCAAATAAAATTTTATTTAGCTCAAATCTAAAACCTCCCTCAATAAAATCGAGTAAAGCGTCTTTATACGTCGTTAAAAAATTTTCTCTTTTATCAGACGGAATAGTTATACCAAAAAAATACGAGAAAGGATGTACTTCGCCCCTCTCAAGTTTTTTAAACATCCCGTAAATAGTCGTATCAAAATCGGAAGAATCTTCTAATTCATATCCATATACGCTATGTTCGTAATAAATTCTCGGCAACATTTTTTTAAATGTAAATAAAAAATCTCCCCACGTTTCAGTAAACGGAAATACTTTTATTGCCCCTCGTTCGTATTTATAATTATATTTTTTTTTACGGTCTAGTACAACTTCAATTTGGGACGATTCATCCCTATCAAGATATGTATCTAGCACGTTTCCAGTAATACGTACCCCAATACTAATAAGATACACATTTTGCGCGTTTCTTCGACTAAGCGTTTCGAGTAGATTTATAATAAAACCCTCTTCAAAATTATCTAATACGCTCATTTTTTCCACGCTTTTAGACCCAAATCATTTTTATAATTTCCAAAAATTTTTTTTTCGCGCGCGTGAGCGGGGGAATTTATAACGACGTGGGGCAGGTCGCGAGATTTTAATTTTTTTTTTTTTTTTTTTTTTAATTTTTTTAATAGTAGCGGGAAATTTATAACGACGCGAGCGGGGTCGGATCGCGAGATTTAATTTTTTTTTTTTTTTTTTTTTTAATAGTAGGCGGAGATTTTTATAGAAATTGAAAAAAAGTTGGAATTTTTGGGGGGAATGAATATTTTTAATTTTTTTTTTAATCGAAAAAAATTTTATTTTTTAATAGTAGGCGGATGATCGTAAATGGGGGGTGGGTTTTAAAATTTAAAAAACGTAATGTACTCGATGACCTTTTAAAAAACAATAGGGGGGATACGGAAAATGATCGAATGAGCGCAAAAATCGCGAGCGGATGAGCTGTAATCCCCGTTTTACCCACTACTACCAATGTATAAGTAATTAAAATGGAGGTTTTTTTTTATAGTTTCCTAAAGGTACAAGTAGCTGGCGAACTAACTGTCGACGCCTTAAACGAAATATTTTTCTTCCATCCAGAATACTATATAAATGCATCAGAAAAATCAAAATCAAATAAATTCCTGTATTAAAGGGTCAAACTACGAGATATGTCAAAAGATTTTTTTTTTACATTTGTTTTTAATTAGGGATTTAAAATATATAAAAGTAGCTGACGAGATTAAGACAGACATTTCAAAATATTTCAAAGGATCACATTCACAATACTACGAAGAAATGGAAAAAATCATTTTCAATTCATTTTTAATTATTGAAGGGGCCAGCTACTCGTCATGAAAATTGGGACATTTTTCAATTTCACTTAGAGAGGAATTCAAAAGTACAAGTAGCTGGGGAGTCTAAGAGCTATTTTTGTAATTAAGTGCTTGTTTTGAATAAAGTAGACAATAAATGCGTCAGAAAACTCAAAATTGAAGCATTTCCAGTTATTAAAGGGGCCAGCTACTTAATATAAATCGGACAATTTTGCACTTTTGCGAAATGGTGATTTTAAATGTACAAGCAGCTGGCTAGATTTAGAGAGATTTTTCAAAATATCTCAACGAATCATATTGAGGATATTTAGGGGAAATTAAAGATATCAAAATTAGTCCATTCTTATCATTTAAAGGGCCCAGCTTCTCGTCATGAAAATGCGGATATTTTTCAACTTAACTTAGATTAAAATCAAAAGGTACAAGTAGCTGGCTAGCCTAAGAGCGAATTTTAAAATTAAACGCTTGTTTTGAATAACAGATACTATGAATGTATAAGAAAACTCAAAATTGAATCATTTCCGGTTATTAAAGGGGCCAGCTACTTGATCTGAAAACTGGACAACTTTGCTGTTTTTCGAAGTTATGATTTCAAATGTACAAGTAGCTGGCGAGATTAAAAGAGATTTTTCAAAATATTTCAACAAATCTTTTTTGGGACACTTAGGAGAAATTAAAAATATCAAAATCAATCCATTCTTATCCATTGAAGGGGCCAGCTACTCGTCATGAAAATGCGGATAGTTTTCAATTTTACTTAGAGTGAAATCAAAAGGTACAAGTAGCTGGAGAGCCTAAGAGCGAATTTTGAAATTAAATGCTTGTTTTAAATAACAGATACTATGAATGTATAAGAAAACACAAAATTGATTCATTTCTGGTTATTAAAGGGGCCAGCTACTGCGTACATAGAACTATACATGTACATTGGCAAAAGGGTCTGGCCACAAGTTATCGCAACTTAGGTTCGGCCATTTCTCTTCCCCAATTACATGCCTAAATCAAAGCGTTGAAAGCACTGGTGTGGCATTTGTCAAGGGACCCTTCGTGTGGAATTAATTATTTGAAAAATAAACAAACAATAACGTGGGACGGACAAACCCGGACGAACAAGCCAAAGGACGAATAAGCCCTAGGACGAACTGGTTTTGGAACGAACACAGGAGACAACGGTTGTGTATATCTTTGTGCCAATAGAAGGCCATAGTGGGTATAGATATTTTCAATTAAAAAAAGAAGTATTTCCATGATCGATGGCCTAATCCTGTTTATTTTAATACGCCGTTGTTAGTTATATATCTGAGTGCTATCGAAATACTTATCTGTCTTAGTAAAATTGAGTTTAATTGGGTTTACTTCCTTCGGTTTTGCACAAACTACGATACATTATTTTCAAAATACCGTAATGAACTCATAGTGTCATTGTCTTCGACAAATGCCACAAAAACACAAGTCTTACATGGTAGCTGAAAAACCCTCAAACATTACAGTAGTTACGGAATTACAAAGAAAACCAGATAATTTAAGCCTTAAGCTGCTAAGCGCGACTCTAGGACCTTTTTGCGGTCAGTGTAGATCAAGATCTGACGGCACAAAACGTGCCATCTGATTTTGGATCTTCACAGTCCGATAAGAAAAATACGCGCCTCCAAAAAAAAGGATGACTCTAGAATAGCAATATTTGGCATTTACATTTATGGGCTTAAAAGTTTCATTTCACTTACTTAGCAAAATTAGAGTTAATGTTAATATAGCAAAAAAAGAAAAAGGCAGTGGTGAGACACCTGTGAATCAAACATTGGACATTTTGTCAGACAATCCGACATTTTCTCATGACATTCGGCGGAGTAACAGGGGGGCGGGGGGAGGGGTTATCGTCGCCATTAACATGGGGGCGTGCTTACTTTGACTCAAGATTGACTCACTGCATCCCCAAAACAATTTCAGAGCAGACGATAGTAAAAGCATCCCTGTAAAATGTGGCTTATTTCAAAATGACTTCAAGTGTAAAGCGTGGATTTAATTTGAAAATTCAAGCCATTGCTCGATTTTTACTGTAAACTGTAATCTTAAATCAGTGTTAGTCAGATGATTTTGAACGCACCAAAACTGACTATGACAAAAAAAGTAGTTCAGTGCATCTGCAAAAAGTATCGATTCATATCAGCCTGCGTAAGCTGATATGAATCGAAACTTTTTGCTATGGCAAATATTCTTCATGCCAGAGGACCCTTCTACTTCATGAATTAGTCGGTTTAAGACAAAATAGATCAATAATAACTATGTGATGACTTGCTTGGTGGCATGCATTAAGAATATTCATTAAACCCCACCCCCCCTCCCCAAATTGTTCCAGAGCGCCGCGTGCTCCTGCGTAGCTCAGTGTTACAGTGTTACAGTTAATCTGGAGGCCCCGCGTCCCAGCCTAACTGCAAGCACTGGATTCTTCGTGTGAGTGCTCTTGGGCAAGACACTTCAGAGCCCTAGCCTAGTACTGAAAATCAGGACATAGATGAACACATGACCTGATATGATTAACATAAAGTTGAAAGCGGGATAAAACGCCATTCGATTAATCAGTTAATCCAAATCGTCGCTCATTTGTAAATTCTGTGTTCTCATGCTTCCGAAATTTTACGGAGGACGGGGGATACACTGAAATCAGAATTTTCCAGAAGAAAGAGGAGTCGATTTATCATTTCTGTAATTACGTAATTGGTGTACTCGTGTACTCATGGGCGAAATCCTAATTTTACATGTTTATTTAATCAGTTGATATTCCACAGACATTTATACTTTTAGCTGTGTACGAAACAACTAAATTTTAGACTCGGCCAAATTGAAAGCATTTCCAGGCAACAAAATAAATTTAGCTCATATGATGATTTCTGTCTTTAATTGGGAAGAAAACATTGCGGGAAAAGGAGAAAATGCAGGTGACTAGTATTTTCTCCTTTTCCCGCAATGTTTTCAAAGGTCATCTCCTTCATGGTCGGGTCCCTAAGTGGCTCTGTGGTAAAGTGTAGGACTCGTAACTTAGAGGCCCCTGCTTCGAGCCTCACAGGATCCACTGGGTTTGTCGTGGGCGTGTTCTTGGGCAAGACACTTCAGAGCCCTAGCCTAGTACTGGTGAAACCCAGGAAATACATGAATATGTGAGCTGTCGCCGTGATATGACTGAAATATTGTTTAAAGCGGCGTAAAACAACATTCAATCAATCAATCAATCCTTCAAGTTCGTTAAAACTCGTGATTTTTTGGTAAAAGGTCACGCCGTCATGATACCAAGCAAGTCATCGCACAACTATGGATCTGTAAAATCCATTTTGTCTAACAATCGACTGATTCATGGGGTAGACTGTCCTTCGACATACAGAAAAAAGTTTTGACACAGAGGTCGATACCTTTTTGCAGATGCATTAAATCCCCTTTTCGTAGAGCATGGCATATATGCATGGAATAGTACCGATATTTTAATCAGACAAGTTTTTTTTTTACATTGTGCGAATTCAAAGCATTTGCAGACGAAAATTAAGTACATGTATACTTCAAGTCATAGGACTTGTTTTTTTTTTTTGTTTGTTTTTTTTTTAAGGTAGGAAACACTGTAGGAAAAGGAAGAAAATACTGGGCTGTATTTATCAATTAAAATATCTGTACTGTTATATGCATATATAGGCCACGCCCTACGAAAAGGGGGGTCCATACATCTGCAAAAAGTATCGGCCCCTGTGTCGAACCTTTCTCTGCATGTCCAAGGACCATCCTTACCTCGTGAATTAGTCGGTTTGTGGACTTAATCCTTAAGCTGCTAATCGCGACCCACTGACCTTCTGCGGACAGTATAGATCAAGATCAGACTGCACAGAACGTGGCTTGGGAAGAATATTGTGCCAAGTACCTGTAACAGAAACTCCAGGGAAATATTGATAGGTGCACTGGCCGCTGCGAAATAACTGAAATAATGTTGAAAACGGAGTTAAACACTATACAATTAATCAGTCTAAACATCATGTGAGATGGGGGGTGGGGGGATTATTGAGTTCCACTGGCTGTGTTGGTGTTGGTGACTCGCAGGACCCTATGACCATAAATGCCAGGTTCGAGTCTCTTTGTTTTACTCGTTCTCTCCTGAAACAGATTTGAGCAGACGACTTTGAAAATATCCTTCTAAATAGAAATAGTCCAACTGAATTAGAATAAACTCTTAACCGGATGACAAAATTTTCGAATGAATGATCCAAATTCAAAGCATTTGCAGATGACAAATTCAATATGGCCAAAATATGAATTTGTCTTTGGAAATGGTAGAAAATTTTGTGGGAAAAAGGAGAATTTTCCCCGTTTCCACAATCTTTTCAAAATCGCTTTTCGTCAGTGGGTCGTTAAAAATCGTGATTGTATGATAAACGGTAATGGAAAAGTCAGACTTTCACCGATTCGATATCAATCTTTCCCCAGCTGATATATGAAAACACCATTGCAAATGGAGAAATTGCTCGTAACGAGCAATTTCTCCTTTTACCATGATGTTTTCAAAGGGTGATCTGCTGCATAGAAAATCGTCTGCAAAGAGTAATGAACGAACGGCTGGTTTGCATCATGCTAACAACAGCAGACGTGTTCTGTTAGCGATATGTAAACATATTCTTATCATTATTCGTGCACAACGTTTATAAATAATGCCCCTTTTTGATTTTTCAGCTTGCCTGCCATAGATAACAGGATTAGATCCAATGCCGTCCACAAAAAAGCTATTTAACCATTCACCACACAATCACGTTTTTTTAACGAACCTTATGGGGCAGGATTTTGAAAACATTGTGAGAAGAGGAGGGAATGCTGGTAATCAGCACGTCCTTCTTTTCCGGCAATATATTCTAGTCTTTCATGTCCAAACCTCATTATTCAAGCCCCCTTTTTATTTATAGTCCACAAATGCTTTGGATTTAGAATAGTCTAAAAATCTAGTCGTTTGGAAAATGGGTTGAGTCGCCCATGATATTGAAAAACTAGTCTCTTTTCCAGAAGACTGAATAGAATGAATATATGGTGTTTAACGCCGTTTTCAATATTATTTTCGTTATATCGCGGCGGCACTATCCATGCTTTCCTGGAGTTTCTTTTACCAGTACTCCGCACAATATTCTCTCCAATTCACTGGCTGCTTTCCCACATAACCATCGTCGAAACAATGGTCAGTGGTGAGAGAGGAGTGAATCCTGTCGCAATGACTGTCATTAATCCTTGGAAAGAAATTGGCCAAGCCGGAGATCGAACCAGCGACCTCCTGTTCTCAAGTCCTGTACGCTACCGACTGAGCTACGGGGGCTTGGCTTTTTCCAGAGGAAATTTTTTTACTTGTCCAAATTTAAAGCATATGAGTGACTTAAAAATTCTGAAATATTGTCTTTGGGAGGGTAGACCAGCAGTAGGTGAGGATTTGTCTGCTCTGAGCCTTTCCGAAAATGTCGTCTCCTTATGATTTCTACAATCCGCCCTTATCTTTTTAAGAAGTTAAAAGTACTCCCCCTACCCGCCCTTATCTTTTTAAGAAGTTAAAGAGTACCCCACCTACCCGCCCTAGTACTTTAAAAAGTTTAAGGGTACTCCCCTACCCGCCCTAGTACTTTAAAAATTTATAACTTTTCCCGGGTTATAAATTTCGACGAAAAAAAATTTTGAAAATTCCTAAAAATTTTATCGGTTAAAAAGCATAGAACAAAAAAAATGAATGTTTTAAATAGTATTTATTATAAGGTTTTTAAAAATAAGCGCGGTAGAAAAGTATTAAATACTTTAATTCGCGAAAATGGGAAAAAAATAGCGGGATGTCTCGAATCTTTTCCCGTTATGAAAAGAAATTTTAATGGTAATTTACATGAAAATTTTCTCCATTTTTATACACGGAGACTCGCTAATGACTTTTTAGAATATTTTTACGATTATGACTCTTCCAGCGATATACTTGCCGTAGATAATATGCCTAGCGATTTTCTTTTTCGCAATTTTCGATCGATTAAAAGTTATATGTATTATTTATATAGTAGAGGGAGAAAAGAGACAGAGGAAGAGGGAGAGGGAGAAATTATCGGTATGAAATTTATTTTTTTTTGTTCCGAAACGTTTGATTCGCTCGAGGAAAAAGAAATTGTAATCGATGAGTCAGCCAGTATACTTAACGAATTCGATATTTTTTTACGATTAATAATCTTGCTTTCTTTCAAATACGATTTCGAAGTTATAAATTTTCACGTTTTTTTTAATTTTCGGTTCTACGATTCGGGTTCGGACGATGTGTTTACGAGCGAATTAACCGACAAACTCGAACCGACATACTTGACGAGAGAATGCGTAGTCTGCTTAGACGGTAAATCGTGCGTACTTTTTTCCGAATGCGGACATATTCCTTTATGCGAAACTTGTAATAGAACAAAAAAATGCCCTATCTGCAGAAAGATAAGTTATAAAAAATTTAAAATCGATCTCGAAAAATTAAAATAATAACGATTTTAAAAATTTATAACCCGTTGGGTTATAAATTACCTATATAAAGAGTCAATAAAATTTTTTTTCTTTTTCTAAAACGTTTGTTTTCTTCTTTAAGTTTATTTATTTTAGCTGTTAACGCCTTAATAAGAGCGTTATTTTTTTCGATTTTTTCGTTATAAAACGATTCCGGTTCAGTCTTCATTATCGATTCACTATCATTCATTTTTAAAGAGATCGTTTTTATTTTTTTGTTGAATTTAAAGATTTCAATATATATATAAAAGATAATGGAAGATTACTTAGGAATTACGATTAATAATAATTTAGACAAACTTTTATCCGAACACGGTAAAAAACTTCTCGAAGGATATTATTACCAGTACGACGACGATACTCCCCAAAGAGTATTTGCTCGCGCAGCGGTTAGCTATTCCGATAATTTAAAACACGCGCAAGAATTTACGATTACGCTTCGACTCAATTATTTATGTTTTCCACCCCTATCTTAGCGAATGCGGGTAAATCTTCTAAAGAGGGTTTACCTATTTCTTGTTTTGTTTCTCATATTCCGGATAAGATAAACGGTATCATCGAGCATTTAGCGGAAACGTGCTGGTCTTTCGTCGTAGGCGGTGGTGTAGGAGCTGATTGGAGTTCAGTAAGATCAACCGATGGTAAGTCATCCGGTCCAATATCCTTTTTATCACCCATTAATTCCGTAGTAACTTCTTACAGGCAAGGAAAAACTAGAAGGGGAAGTTACGCGGCCTATTTAGATATTACTCATCCTGAAATAGTAGAATTTATTACTATGAGAATACCTACCGGAGGGGATATTAATCGGAAAAATCTTAATTTATTTAACGGGATCAATATTACCGACGACTTTATGCGCGCCGTAAAAAATGGTACGGATTACGATTTAATAGATCCTAAAACTAAAAAACGAACGCCTACGAACGCTAGGAAAATATGGGAAATGATTTTAGAAACCAGAAGTAGAACCGGAACTCCGTATTTAAATTTTATCGATACCATTAATAATTCTCTTCCTAAAGAGATGAAAGAAAAAGGATTAAAAATTTATAGCAGTAACTTATGTAACGAAATCCATTTACCTACGGACGATAGTACGACGGCAGTATGCTGTTTAGCTTCTTTAAACGCGGAATACCCTTATAAATGGACGTCGCGAGTAGTCGAAGATATCGTCCGTTTTCTGGATAACGTTTTAGAATCGTTTATTAAAAACTGCCCTCCGGAATTATCTAAAGCTAAAAAAGGAGCGATAAGAGACCGGCCTTTAGGAATAGGAGTTATGGGTTTTGGATCCGCTTGTCGTAAGATGGATTTTCCGTTCGAATCTTCTGAGGCGAAAGAATTTAATATAGAATTATTTTCTAAATTAAAAAAATACGCGGATATGGCTACTTTAAAACTAGGAAAAGAACGAGGAGAATGTCCGTCTATGGAAGGAACGGGAAAAAGGAATTCTCATTTAATCGCGGTCGCTCCTACCGCTAATATTTCGATTATCGCGAATTGTTCTCCTTCTGTCGAGCCTGTCGTAGCCAACGCTTTTATATCTAAAACGCGAGCCGGCATGTTTCTCTCGAAAGACAAGTATTTAGAACAAATTTTACGCCGGCAGAATTTAGATACGAAAGAAACGTGGGATAGTATTTTGCGTAATAATGGTTCGATAAAACATATTTATTTTCCGAGGAATTATGCTGGGTTTAGTAAGAAAAATTTTAAAACCGCGCAGGAAATAGATCAGCTAAAAGTGACCGAATACGCTGCCGATAGGCAGAAGTATATATGCCAAGGACAGTCTCTAAATATTTTTATTCCTCCGGGCGCGGATAGAAAATATGTTCACGATATTCATTATAAAGCTTGGGAGCAAGGATGTAAAGGATTATATTATTTAAGGGGAGATGTTGAAGAAAAACCGGAAGATATTTCCATCGCTATAACATGTTCTTTATGCGCTTCTTAACGCGCGAAAAAATTTTCTTTTTAAAGTAAAATTTTTTTTTTTTTATCGCCTCTCGTAAAGGCGCATAATCATCGAAATATTTGTGCGTTTCGCTAACAATAGCTATGGCGGTTAAAATAACGAGTCTTCCTAAGTTAAATCCCTCGTTAATAAAATAATCTACGAAAGACGCGAAACGTACTTCATTTTTAAACGGAATATTTAATAATGCGTCTCGAATTTCTTTTTCGTATATTATTAAAGACATAATTATAATTTTTTCCAATTTTCCTCTCGTGCATTCGGGAATACTTTCCGGAAATTTTATTTTTTTCGTAATATCTAAGTTATACAGGGTTTTTATATAATCCGAATATTTACTAATAATTATTTCGTGCGCCGTATCTAACGAGTTTTTTTCGTATATACGCTTTAACGTATTAATAGTAATTATTTCCATGACTTTTTTTATTAGGGTAAGAAATTTATAACTTAAGTTTAAGTTATAAATTTATTCCTGTCGTAAGTAATCCTTGAGCGACCAAACCGGGTATTCTTTTACCGCGAGCTCATCTTTTATTCCGCGAATTATATTTAAAAACCTGAGTATCGTAGGATATAGATATTTTTCGTGAATTCCGGAAAATATGGCTCGTCCCGAGAAAAATACGGTCGCGGTGATTTTTTTTTTTTTTTCTTCGGTTTTCTCGCGGCCAGTTAAATCGCAAAAATGATCGTAGGTTATTTCCTTTTCTAAATTCGCGGTATTATCTTTTCCGCTTATTTCGAACCTATAAACAGGCATATCGCCTATAGATTCTAGGGGTTTAATAAATCTCGCTCCCGAAGATTCGCTTATCGCGGGAAAAAAGTCGTGTTCTTTATTTACGGCGAAGTATTCTCGTAATTTTTCCTTATTGACGCGAAAACCTAAATTAAGGTTAACGTTTTTCATTAATGATAGCGAGTAAACTTTTAGGTTATTAGGTAAAGAACACGAAGGAGTTTTTTTAAGTACGCTCCATAAAAAAACTAAGCTTTTTTTGTAATGCTCATAACTTTTACATCCCGTATGCTGTATTACTCCGTTTTTAAAGAGTTTTAGATGATTTTTTTTTTCGTCGAAGAAAAATAAAAACGTGATACAATTTATAAAACGCTTACTTTTTTTAGCTTTTTTTTCTCTTTTACCCTTTTCTTTTTCCTTGTAAGTTAAATATATTAGTTCCGTCGTCGGAGTTATTTCGTTGAACAGTTTTTTTAAGTTGAGATCAGTCGCGTTCGTGTACGTTAAAAATGTTTGAGTAGAAACTTTTATTTCCAACATTTTTTTTAAAAATTGATTTTTAAGAAATTTTTTTAAAGTTAATTATCAAAAAAATGGCGAGTAATTACGATTTTATAAATTATAAAGATTTTGATATAGAAAAACTGAGCCTTTGCGAGGGTAAAAGAAATGGGAAGTACGGTTTTCAAACATTTAAGATCGAATATACGTATCCGGATGGAAAAGCGAGAAGTTTACGACTGCGTTCTCCCGCCTTATTTTCTTACAGAATAAAAAAAAATAAAGAAATATCGAACGTCCACTTTATGCAGTTAAAAAACTTTTACGACGATACGGAACTCGGAGAAAAAGAAATAAAGTTTTGCGAAACGTTAGACAGTATTTCGCGTTTTTTAAGAAAAAAAATAGATGATATAGATTTAGGGGAAAAAAGTAACGTATTTAAACGAGTTCATTTAGAAAAAATGGATATTACTACGAATAGCAGATCTTTTTTCCCGAAATTAAGAGAAAGAGAAATTTACGAAAATAATAAAGTTACGGGGAGCGAAATAACCAGCGTTTTTTACGAGAAAGAAAAAGATGGAAAACTTGTAGAAAGAGACCCTCTTTTTATTAATGGAAGACCCTGTAAAGTAATCGTTTACCTAGATATAGAGGATATTTTCGTTAAAAACCCGATACTTAAAATACGAACTTATATTTCCGACGTTATCGTTATTAAAACGGATGTTCCGTTTCCCAGTAATTGGGTAAAAACGTCGAATGTAAGTATAGATTCCGACGACGAAGACGACAAAGAAAAAGTATAAATTTATAACTTTTTAAAAAAAGTTATAAATTTTTCGTCTCCTTCTCGATATTAACGGTTTTCGTAATATTTATAGTTTCTTCATTTATCTTCGGTAAAGTTTCGATCTCTTCGTTGAAAATATTTTCGATCTCTTTTTTATACAGATCCGGTAAAAAATATCTAAAATATCTTATTAAACGCTCGTATAGTGCGTTAATATCTTTTAGGTAAGATTCGCGGAATTCGTTGTACTCGCACAAAGTCCCGTATTTAACGAGTTCCGTAAAGTCTGACGTTATAGAGTCGAATAAATCTTCCGGATCGGTTCCGATAATATCTTTTATTTTCTTTTCCATTTTTTTAATATAGATATATTTATTTAATATATTTTTATAAATCGAGTTCTACGAGTAACGTAATATAAGAATTTTTTGCGTCATCATGGTCCGTCTTTGTTAAAAAGTTTATTATATCGCATTGATTTAATTTTAAAGGCTGAGGAAAAACTACGCAACTACATCCTTTTTCTTTTTTTTTATTAAGGAATAGTCGCTTTTTTCGATACCGTTTATTACTACGTTAATTTTAACTTCTTCGTCTAAAAAATCGGTTCCTTTTAAAACCGTTATGGAACCTCTTATAATCCTACCGGGAGTGGACATACAATAACCACCTAAACCGTGCGATCTTCCGCTACTACCGTTACCGAAAGAAAACTCGAATTCTCCGCTCTTTAAACGCCCCTGTTCTTCCGCGTGGATAGATATTATAGGTTTAGTTCGTTCCTTTCTTATTATCGGTAAAAGTCCCACCGAAAAAGACACGAGCCACTCGGTTAAAAAAATTTTTGTTACGGGATCGTTATTACTAAAAGGTTTCGGTAAGTTTATAATTCTTTTTCCGTTCATATCTATTAGTCCTTTCGCGCTAAAAGAACCATCATCGTTTTTCGTTAAAGAGTCTTCGCACTCTCGCATAGTTAACAACTGCGTACTAAGAAAAGATCTCGTTACGGGATCGTCCCAGTCAGCCGGTTCGGGTAAGTTTTTAATTCTTTTTCCCTCCATATCTATATCCCCGATTGCCGAAAAACTACCGTCTTGTCGTTTAACTATTCCTCCGCTCATATCGTCTACGTATTTTTTATTAACGGCTTCGGTAGGCTCTGTAGGATCGCCCAAGTTTTTTATGTTTTTATATCCCATATTTAAATATCCCAGCATATGATAACCCCCATTTTCTAATAAAAACCCTCCTTTCGCGTCTACGTAATGTTTAGTCGCCACGTCTTGAGGATTTACGGGATTACTAACCCTCGTTAACGTATTTCCGTTCATATTTATAGAACCGGTAACTTCTGTCGTTCCGTCTTTACGTAAAAAATTATTATTGACGTAAGAGATCGAAATACCGTCTTTGCTAGGTTTAACTTCGTCCATTCTTCCGAATTTATCGACAGGCATCCTTTTTAAATAAACTAAAAAAGTTCATTTAAAACGCGCTGAAATTCGTGACCGGAAGTTAGTTCTTTTAGAACGAACAAACATAAATGACCGCAAATTACTTGACCGCCCCGCTGTAATTGGTCCGAATTATAAAGTACCGGATTTCCTAAGTATTTTTCTATTTCGATAGGAGGTCTTATACCGTAACTATCGAAATAATTTTTTATCACACCGTTTTTATACCAAGCGACCCAATGCGTACCGGGTCTGCTTGAATCGTCTAAATTTAATATACCGCATTCTTTCTTTCTACGCTTTTTAGGTAGTTCGTTTCTCATGAATACTCCTCTAAAATAAGGTATCTTTAGCCTTTTAACCGCTTCTTCTAAGTCGAAGTTACTTAACGGTTTATTAGGTAAAATTACGTTTTTAATAGCTATATCTCGCATTTTTTTAAAAATTAAATATTTTTAATGTTTTCGTTATCGATCCAAGAATTAAATTCGTCGGAATATCCTTCCCATTTTACCAAAGATTTATTTTTTCCTTTTTTAATAACCTTTTCTATCCTAAATAATTCCTGACTAGTTTTTTGTAGTTCGGGTTCGTAAAAGGAACCTCGTATTTCTTCTCCGTTAAGATCCTTAATTTTATACGTTACGGGAGAAGTACCTTTTATCTCGGAAATCGTAAAAACTTCTTCGGTCCATCTAGTAGTATAACCCTTTTCGAAGGTCTTTTTCTTTTTAGTTATCCTTACTTTATCGCCTACGGAAAACTTAGGATTTATATCCCTCCTTATTTCATGTCCTTCCGGATAAAGAGTTCTCCAGACTTTTTTTTCGTTTACCTTTTTACTAGCGTTTACCGGCGTCATCTTAATAGAAGAATGTCTCGCGTTATTGTATTCTTTAACGAGATCGGTTAACGCGTTAATGTAAACGTTAGTAGAATTAGCGGAAAAATATTTCCACATTTTTTCTTTCATCGTTCTAATCCATCTCTCGACGACGCTAGATTTTTCCTCGTTTTCGGTAGAATACAATTCTATTAGGTTTTTAACGTCCGCGTTATAAAACTCTTTACCCTTATCTACCCATATTTTTTCGGGTTTTCTCTCTTTAAAAATACCCTTTAACGCTTCGGCGATGGATTTTCCCGTTTTATTTTTTAACGGTATTAACCATCCGTACTTGGAAAAGATATCGATGATGGTGAGAAGATATTTTATACCTCGATTATATTTAGAAAATGTCTGCATGTCTACTAAATCTGCAGCCCATATCCTATCGATACCGTTTACTAAGACTCTCCTTTTTTTAAATTTTCTTTTTACGGGTTTATGTAATTCTTCCGATAAATTTACAATTTTTTTTTTTTTATTAACTCCCATTCCGAATCTTTTCTTCGCTCCGATTAGATTACCTACGACCGAACGTTCTATTTTTTCCCTGAGCGTAGGATTATAAATTCCTTTTAATTCCGTTAACATATTAGTGTCGCAAATAGAATTTCTAGTAGTTGTATCGTCGTATTTAAGGTAACAAACGTCGTGATGATACGCGGCTTTATCTACGCGGTTTATAGGTTTACTCCATTCTTTCGGCGTTAAATCCTCGTTAAGCCTTTTATTTAATTTCGTACCAGGACCGGTAAAGTTATGACCAGGAAGATGCATTTCGACGGGTAAGTTATTTATGAACTTATTTAGTAACGAGCCGCCTTTTTTTTTTTTAACAAATTTAGTTTTCGTAATTTCGCATACTACGCATTTACCGCGCTCCATATTTCTTCCGTTTTTAGTAACGACGTGCTGTACGTTACTGGTATCAGTAACCTTTTTACATTTAACGCAATACATTTTTTTTTACCAATTTATTTTTCTTTAAATCTAAAAAAAACGACGTTAACGAGATTTATAACTTTAATATTAAGTTATAAATCTAAACGTGACGGTTTTTACTACTAATTAAAAGGTTAAACTACGTCTTATATGGTCTTCTAGTCCGATTAAATCTCCGTCAGTTAAACTATCGAAGGGTGTCGGATGTTCTCCATAAGGAAAAAAACAATCTTTTAAATCTTTAAGCTCTTTTTTAAATAATTTGGATTCACAACTTCGCATTTCCACGAATAATTCTTTATTCATCGGATTTATATACTTATTCGCCAGATATTTAGATCTAACTTCTAATAAAAAATAAATCACCCAGTTTAATATATATAAATGATCTCCATGAAGATTATCTAACCCAAATACTTTCGAATAAAATATTTCCTCGGAAGACATTTTTTCGATGCAATTTCTCGCTATTTCTTCATTAGTATAAAAGGGACGTTCTTTTCCTTTCTTAATATACTCGAAATAATTGTAATAATCATTATATAAATCGCATAAAGTCCATAAACTGTTTCGGGAAAACTCCCATAAATCGTAATGATCTATAACTTTTTTAAAAAAAGACGGAAAAGATTTTTCGTATCTTTCTTTAATAGTTTTTTTTACTAAATCTATTTCATTAAACTCGCTCATATTTATTTCACGCTTTTTTTGGGGACGCGTTAAAAAAAAAAAAAAAAATTTTTATAACTTTAATAATAAGTTATAAATCATAACTATAACGGTTCCGAAAAAAAATTTAAAAAAAAAAAATTTAAATAAAAATGGATATCGCCGATTTATCGTGGAACGATATAGTAACGAAAAGACGTAATAATCCCCTTTTACCTAAAAGCTTAAGGGGATTAATCGTCGGTAAATCGGGCTGCGGTAAGACTACGCTTTTAATAAACCTTTTAATAAGACCGGGATGGCTCGACTACGATAATTTAATGGTTTTCGGGAATAGTCTTTTTCAGCCCGAATTTCGTTTGCTTAAAAAAGCCTTCGAAGAAAAATTACCGAAAGAAAGAATTTTACAGTTATTTAACGCGCGAGATTTAGTTTCGAACGCGAACGTTTTTCCCGAATCTTTGATCGAGGAATGGTCTAAAACCTTAGCGAATAAATCTGATATAAAATGCAGTTTTTTCGAATGTGCCGACGATGTACCCGATCCGAAAAATTTAGAATCGAAAGATAAAAATTTAATGATATTCGACAACTTACTTTTAGAAAAACAAAATAAGTGCGAGCGTTATTACACGCGAGGAAGGCATAGTAATACCGATTGTTTTTATCTTTCTCAAAGCTACTTTGAGCTACCTAGATGAACTATCAGAGGGAACTCGAATTTTATTTGCATTTTTGAGCAGGACCAGACAAATGTTGATCATATTCATAAGCAACACGCGAGCTTAGATATGAGTAAAGAAGAGTTTAGAAATTTCTGTAAAAAAGTCTGGGAAAAACCTTACGGTTTTATCGTTATCGATTTATCGAGTAAAAAAAACACGGGAAAATACAGAGATGGGCTAGATAATTTTTATATTCCGAGTAAATAAAAAAATGAAAATAAAATTAAAAAGCGGTTGAGATTTTAATAGATATGTAAGAGGATAAAATATATTTTTTTTTAAAAAAAATATATTTCCTTTTTGATATAAAAAAATAAAATAATCGTGAAAATGGAAGAAACAAATTTCGAAGATATTAAAGAATTTTTTAAAATTAACGGTATAAAATGGGAATATTATTATGGTATTAAAATATATGAATTACCGCGGAGCTTTAAACTCAATAGTTTAATAAAATTTTTACGCGTGATCGAACCGGGCCAGAAATACGATTCCCTCGAAGCCTTAATTAATTTACGGAAAGCGGTTGAGATGGTAATAGATAAGCAAAAGGATAAAACGTAAGGTCTCGAAAAAATATTTTTTTTTTTTTAAAAAAAATATATTTCTTTTTAAAAATGTATGAAAGCGACAAAGATCATTTTGGAATGTATCACGGGAGAAATTTGTATATTCTCGTAAGAGATAATAATTTATGGGAACTAGAATATCCTTTTTTAAGAGAACTTACGTACGCGATCCAATCGTTGATAAAATACCCTAATGTTGGTATTACGGACAAATATTTTAAGTCGAATCCGAAAGAATATTATATCGATAGATACGAGTTGAAAAGTTTTACCGTAGAAAGCTTATTAAAATTATGGGAGGCGACCGAAAAATTAATAGAATTTAAAGAAAGATTAAAGGCGGGCTGGCCGTACTTATAATTTAAAAATATATCTTTTTAGATATATTTTTGCTATAAAAAATGGAGGATCTTTTAAAACGAGTAGTCGAAAACACGCGGGCGAAAGAATCTTTACAAATTATAGTAAGCGACGATAAAACGCTTTTTACGACGAATTTTAATCCCCCGATTCGTTTGGATTACGAAAGAAAATACGAAATAGCTTTAGTAAACCTCGAGACGTATTACTCTTTTCCTAACATTAACGAGTCGAATAGTACGTTTATTTATTCTCCGGACAGCGGCGCTTCTTGGTTTAAAATAATAATACCCGTAGGAAGTTACGACCTTATAGACATTAACGATACCATACATCAGGAAATGAGAAAAAATGGGCACGTCGATTTAGTAAACGATAATTACCCTATTAATATTTCCGCGAACACGAATACTCTAAAATCTATTCTTACCCTAGAAAACGGTTACGAAGTAGATTTTAATCATCCGAATTCCATTTCCAAAGTATTAGGTTTTACTCACGCAAAATACGTAAACGGTTTTTATGAATCTGAAAACGTAGTAGATATTCTCAATATAAATTCCGTACTCGTTAACGTTAATATTATATTGGGAAGCTACATTAACGGCTTAATGCAAAATACTATTTACTCTTTTTTCCCGAATGTCGCGCCGGGATATAAGATAATAGAGACGCCGCTTAATTTAGTATATTTACCGATAACTCTCCGCGATATACATAATATGGAAGTAAAAATTACGGATCAAAACGGAAATTTATTAAATCTCAGAGGGGAAAATATAACGATTAGATTTCATAGTAGAGAATCGTAAAAATAAAAAAGAAATTAAAAAAGAATAAGACTTAAAAAAATGAGTAGTTACACGAACGTCAAAGTTAATATATTGGAAGGGGAAAAGCAAAAACTTAAATCCGCTATTAAAAAAAGTTGCCAAATTAGTATTCGTTTAACGCGAAAAGATTTAAACGGTAACGACGTTTTAGCGGTTACTCCGTCTCAAGCGAAGAAAATAGCTAAAGCTTTCGAAAAAGGTGAGGGAGTAACGATTAGAATGTCCGTTAAAAAGCTTAAACATAACGCTAAAATAGAAGGAGGTTTTTTAGGAATGTTAGCGGGTTTAGCCGCTAGCGCTTTACCGGCAATAGCTAAAACCGTTTTACCCGCGTTAGGAGTCGGAGCTCTTTCCGGTTTAGCGTCATCCGGAGTACAAAAAGCTATGGGTTCGGGACTTTATCTTAAAAAAGGAGGCTGCGTTTGTAGAGTGCAAACCGACGGAGAAGGGCTTTATTTAAGTCCGTATAAAGGTAAAGGATTAAAATCCGTCGGTGACGGTTTATATATAAAACAGGAAGGAAAATTTTACGACGGGAAAGGGCTTATTTTAGGGCCTAATAGTCCTTTTGCTAATATTCCCATTTTAGGCGCTATATTATAAGTTTACGTTATAAACTTATAATATAAAAAAAAGGATGAACGAACGAAAATTAAACGCGAAATCAAAAATTTATAACCCGAAAACGATTCATTGGCGACCCCTAAGTAATTTAAAATACCCTCCGGTAAAAATAAACCCGATAACTTGGGAAATCTTTTCCCAAAAGGAGATTACGCTAACTCCCGGGAAAGTAACTCACATAGGGTTAGGTTTAGGCTTTACGTCGACTAAAGGAGTAATTCTAACTTCTTTAGATTACCATCTAAGATATAAAAAATGTAGTTTACAAAATGAGATTAGCTACGGAGATGTAGCGAATATTTTAGTCGCGATTACTAATAATTCGGAACGAGACGTAACGATAAAAGAAAACGAACTTTTGTGTTTCGTTTATTATCAGTATAAAAAAAAAAAATTACTCATTAAAAAATGGAGATGAAAGATATTAATAGATATCCGGAATTACCCACGGCTCCTCCGGCCGATGAAGGACATAGTTATCGTTTACAAAAAATTAACGATATACAAACTTTTCTAGAAGGCGAGGTTACTAAAAGGGAAGCTTTAAGTAAGAAATATTTTAGAGCCGCGAAAATAGTAGATAATATAGATACCGCTTTAATCGTGGTTACTATGGCAGGAGGAATGGGGGGTATAGGTTTGTTAACTACGATAGTCGCGTTACCGGCGGTTATAGCGATAGAAAGTTTCGCGGCTGTTTGCGGAGGTTTAAGTTTAATCGGAAAATACGCCGTTAAAAATTCGACGGCGAAAGCGGAAAAACACGAAAAGATTAAAACCGTCGCGGATACTCGCACGTCTTGAAAGCTTTATCGGACGATAAAGTCACGGACGAAGAGTTTAAACTAATCGTCGAGGAATTAGAGAAATATAAGAAGATGAAAGAAGAAATTAGGTCTAAATTTAAGAAAAAGATTACGAGCGAAACGGAAGCTACTTTAATAGAGAGGGGGAGAAGAGAACAGCGAGAGTCCTTTTGGAGGTTGGTTGAAAAGCATCGCGCCGAGCCGTTGGAATATTAAAATGCCTAAAATTAAGTTTTCGTGCAGTTTTAGTTACGAAACGGGATAAAAAAAAAATTCTAATAAAAAAATGTCTTTTTTAAAAATTAAAAATCCCGCTGAAAGGGAAAGAGTCGTAAAAGAATTTCTCGAGATAAAAAAAAATATTCGCGCTAACGAATTAGCGGAAAAAACGGGTAAAATAGAATTACGAGAGGGTCTTTCAGAGCTATTTAAACCCGTTACGGAAGTGCAAAAAACTAGCGTTAAAGAGATTACGGAAAGCCTTAGACCTATTAAAGAGGGTATCAAACAATTACCTCAAAGGATACCGAAAATAAAAGAAACTACGCGACAAATTATCAATTTTTTAGGAAGACCCGTTATTACCGCTCCTAAATCAGGGTCATCAACATCTAAAGAGGAAATAAGCGGAATTTTTCCTGGCTCCGATACCAATTTTGGTTTATACGAAAAAGGAGGTGATTTTTTTATCGGTGATAAACTAGCTGAGGAAGTAGAAGGGGGGGACGGTGAATGGTATATTACTATTGGCGATTCGCCGAATAAAAAAAATTATTTAATGATGGATGGATTGTACGAACTTCTTACATCAAAAAACCCTGATTGGGGAATAGTTAAAGCTAATGATATTTCGATATACAATAAAATCTTAATCACTAGTAATACTTTGTTCATTAACAATGATCCAAAAACCGGGAAAATAAAATCTATCCACGAAGATGTTAAAACGGAAAAATGGCAATATATTATTAAAGACGCTTGGGAAAAAAAAGGAAAAGGAAAAGGAAAAAAAACGACTGGAAAAGGTCTTAAAAAAATCGTTATCCCTTGCGATCCTAACGCGTTACTAGAAAGACTCGACTTACTTATGGCTAGTAAAGCAGCCGGTCATACGGGTTTAAGAAACGAGTTAGTAAGCGTATGCGATGAATTAAAAAGGCAAGGCTTTTTCGATAATAAAAGTTATAAAAGGATAATGTCCTTATTATAAAAAATGTACGTTTATAAGAAACGAGGATTTACTAGAAGGAATAAATACGGGGGAGCCGGAATTTTCGACAGTTTTGCTAACTTTTTTGCGAGACTTTTAAGTAGTAGCGCGGCAAAACAAATCGCGTCTTCCGCGGTTGACGTAGCAAAGAGCGTCGCCAAAGAAGGGGCTAAAAAAGCCTTAGAAGCCGGAAAAAGCGCCGCGGTAGACGCCGGAAAAAAGTTAATCAAAAAGGCTTTAACGCCGAAATCTAAGAAAATTTTGAAAAAGTATAACGCGATCCCCGCGGCTTCAGCTTCGAAAAACGTTAACGCTTTAATAGATGGAAGCGGCAACGATCCGATCACGATACAAGAATTAGTTAAAAAATTAAATAGCGGTGCTGGTATTAAAACGACTTAAAAAATTACAATAATTTAAAAAAATTATTATAAACTAATAAAAATGAGTATTTTAGACATTACCAAAAAGCCTTTTAACGACGATAGTATCGAAGATTACGAATACTTCGAGTATTTACCGATCGTAGGCGCTGTTAATAATCTTAACAATAACGGAGGAGTTGTTACGATTAACATCGAAACTCAAGATATTTTTATGCATCCGAGCGAAAGTTATTTACTTATAGAAGGCGAATTAGTAAAAGATGATGGAACGAGATACGTGAATGGCGATAACATTACTTTAACGAACAACGGCCTAATGTATCTTTTTAGCTCTATTAAGTACGAACTTTCGGGTAAAGATATCGAAATAATAAATCATCCGGGATGGGCTACCACGATGCTCGGATTGTTAAAATATGACGACGATTTTTCTAAATCGCGGGGATTAAATCAGTTATGGTATAAAGATATGGCATCCCTGGTGGATGATAATAATGGCTTCGCAGTTAGACAATCGCTAATTATTCAAAAGCCTAATAACAAAGGCTCATTCGGTTTTAGTGTACCGTTAAAACATATTTTCGGTTTTTGCGAAGATTACGATAAAGTCTTATACGGAATGAAACAAACTCTTTACCTTTCAAGAACCGGTAATAATGACGCTATTTTTAAAGACGGCGCCGCTGATATAAGTAAGGTTAGCCTGACTAAAATAGCGTGGTATATGCCTCACGTATTACCTACGGATAAGTATAAAATGGAACTTTATAAACATATCCAGAACAAAGGAACCTTTCCGGTTAACTATAGAATGATACAATGCTATACCACGGAAGTTTCTGCTGCAACGAAGTCATTTAATTGGAGACTCGCCGTTAAAACGTCGCCGGAGTTTCCGCGTTACATTATAATCGGTTTTCAAACTGGAAAACAAAACCACCAAGAACAAAATCCGGCCTTATTTAACCACCTTCAAGTTATAGATATTGAGGTTACGTTAAATTCTTTTAAATATCCTAAAGCCAGCTATTTTCTTTCGTTTCCCGATCATCGATTTAGTAGAGCGTATGACGATGCCGCTAAGTTTAGATCTAAGTTTTTTCTTATGGATGATTTAGCGTCAAATCCTAACTTTACCCCTTTAGAGTACAAAGATTTGTATCCCTTGTTTTTCTTCGATGTTAGTAAACAAAGCGAAAGATTAAAATATTCCGTAACCGATATTCACGTAAAAGCGCAATTTAACGCTAATCCGGACGCAGACACGCACGCGTATGGTGTTATAATTAGCGATAGGGTAATAAACTTCCAGTCCGACGGAAATAAAATGAGCGTAGTGTATTAAAATTTTAATACGAAAAATCGTATTAAAATTGAGCAAAGCTTTTTTTTATTAATATTCGGTCATTTAAAAATATGGAATTTAATAGATTTACGGTAAAGAACTTAAAAAATTTAGCTAGGAGTAGGGGTATTACAGGATATTCCGGGCTTAGAAGAAATCAATTAATCGAACTTTTAAATAGACCGATATTAGACAAACCGAATATAGATATAGGAACTCCCGTTTTACAGCCGACTATCGCGCCGTTTCCGGTAACGAGAACGCAAGTAACTCGGACTAGTCAGCAGCGACAGTTAAACGATTTATTAAAAAAGTTTAGAGAAAGTTAAAAAAGTTCCTAAAAGTATTTCCCCCGAACTTACCGCTCTTAAAAATAAAATCGAGAAGTTATACGGTTATCAAAAACTAATAAAGGTAGAAAAAAATCGCTCGTCTCTAAAAGAATGGGCCGAAGAATATAAAATACCCGGAATAGGAACCGATACTCCGCGAGAGTTTTTAGAATTTTCGAGACCCGAGATGGTAAAAATTCTAGAAAGTAAGCGGAATACTAAAGTAAAAATGGTTCTTCAATGTATTATGTATAGAAGAAACGACGAAAACATAAAACAAATGGCAGAAGCAAATTTTTCTTCAGAAATAAACGAAATTAATTTAGAAGGAACTGACGCGAACGAATTATACACTATTATGATAGAGAGAATTTTAGAAAATTTTGAGGAATTCGTAATGGGCGGCAGCGGCTGGGCTCTTTATTACATTAATCATTTAAAGTTACATACTTCCGTTTACGAACCTTTAAGAGCTACGGGATATATACCGCTACCCGACTGGATTTCGAATAAAAAAGCGTGTATCAATCCGAAAAATAACGATAACGAGTGTTTTCTATGGTGCGTTTTAATTTCGTTAAATCCGAATAGAAATCATCCCGAAAGAATCGATTGAGATTTGCGATCTAAGAAAAATAACTTAAACGTAGAAGGGATAGAATATCCCGTTACGATATCCGTTATAGATAAGTTCGAAAAACAAAATCGGGAAATTAGCGTAAACGTTTATAGTTTTAACGAAGAAAAAAAAATTTACCCGTTAAGAATTACAAAAAACGAACGAGAAAAACACGTCGATTTACTTTTCTTTAAAAACGAAACGAATTATCACTACGCCGTTATAAAAAATTTTAGTCGTTTAATGAGTAGTCAAATATCGAAAAATACGCGTAAAAAGTATTTTTGTAAAAGATGCGCGAATCCTTTCGGTAGCGAAAAACTTTTAGAAAAACATAAAAAATACTGCGCCGATCACGAAGCGGTTTTTTTAAAAATGCCGGAAGAGGGTAGCGTATTACGGTTTAAAAATCATGATAGAAAAATAAAGTTTCCCGTTGCTATATACGCCGATTTCGAAAGCGTACTATTACCTATAGAAACTTGTCGGCCGAGCGAAAAGGAAAGTTATACTATAAAAACGCAAAAACACGTTCCTTGTAGTTTTTACTACGTTGTAATATTTTCTGACGGAATAAGTCCGCCTATAGAAAGAAATTATACCGGAAAAGACGCTGATAAAAAATTTATAGAAACGTTAACCTACGACATTAGGAAAATCGCTAGAAAATATCACGAAGACCCGGCTCCTATTAAAATAACCGAAGAGGAAGAAATAAAACACGAAAGAGAAACTAATTGCTATATTTGTAACGAAGAATTTACTCGCGAAAATTATAAAGTAAAAGATCATTGTCATTTTACCGGTAAATATAGAGGTGCCGCTCACACGAAATGTAATCTTAAAACTAAAATTCCTAACTTTACGCCCGTTTTTTTCCATAATTTAAGCGGTTACGACGCTCATCTTTTTATTAAGATTCTCGGTAAAACTAACGGTTACATCGGCTGTATACCGATTAACGAAGAAAAATACATTAGCTTCAGTAAAACTATTTGGATAGGAGAAAAAATATTCCATAAAATTAGATTTCTCGATAGCTTTAAATTTATGCCTTCGAGCTTAAATAATCTCTCGAAAAATTTAAGCGAAAACCAGTTAAATATTTTATCGAGGTATTTTTCGAAAGAACATTTACCGTTAGTTAGAAGAAAGGGAGTTTTTCCTTACGATTACTTGGAGTCTTTTGAAAGGCTAAAAGAAACTCGACTACCGCCTAAAGAAAAATTTTATTCGAGTTTAAATAAGGAACATATTAGCGACGAAGATTACAAACACGCGAAAAATGTCTGGAATACTTTTAACGCGGAAACTTTAAAAGATTATTTAGAACTTTACAATAAGGTAGACATTTTACTTTTAGCGGACGTATTCGAAAACTTTTGGAGCGTATGTCGCGAACGTTACGAATCAGACCCTTGCTGGTATTTTACTACTCCCGGGTTAGCGTACGACGCAATGTTAAAGAAAACCGGAGTAGAGCTCGAACTTTTATCGGATATCGACGTGCTTTTAATGTTCGAAAAAGGTATCAGAGGAGGTGTATCAATGTGTAGTAAAAGGTATTCTAAGGCTAATAATAAATATATGGGTAAAGATTACGATGAGAATAAACCGTCAAAATACTTAATTTATATAGATGCGAACAGTCTTTACCCTTGGGCTATGAGTCAATCATTACCCGTCGGAGGTTTTAAAAAGATGAGTAAAGAGGAATTAGACGGATGGGAAAATATACCGTGTTTTTTAGAAGTCGATTTAGAATATCCCGAAGAGTTACACGATTTACATAACGATTTTCCTTTAGCTCCCGAACGTTTAAAAATAGAAAAAGTAGAAAAATGAATTCCTAATTTAAACGATAAAGAAAATTACGTTTTACATCACGAAGTTTTAAAAACGTCTTTAAAGTTAGGCTTAAAAATTAAAAAAATACATCGAGGAATTAAATTCGTGGAAAACTCGCTTATTAAAAAATATATCGATTTAAATATCGAGTTAAGAAAAAACGCGAAAAACGATTTCGAAAAAGACTTTTTTAAGTTAATGATGAACTCCGTTTTCGGTAAGACTATAGAAAATTTAAGAAATAGGGTAAATATACAATTAGTAGACGGAACGCATAGTTATCGTTATAAAAAACTTACCGCTAAACCGAATTACCATCATACTACAATATTCGACGAAAATTTAGTCGCCGTTCACATGAAGAAAACGGAAATAAACTATAATAAACCCATTTATTTAGGCGCGAGTATATTAGACGTTAGTAAAATTCACATGCAGAAAACTTATAATAATTATTTTAAAGCTAAATACGGAGAAAAAGTAAAAATGTGTTATACCGATACGGATAGCTTTATTCTCGAAATAGAAACCGGGGATTTATATAAAGATATTAACGAGGATTTCGAAAGGATGTACGATACGAGCGCTTATCCTAAAGAGCACGAATTACATAGTCAAAAGAATAAAAAGGTATTAGGTATGTTTAAAGACGAATTAAACGCTAGCATTATGACGGAGTTTGTTGGGTCAGGCGCTAAATTGTACGCTTATAAACGATTAAATATTAAAATAGACGAAAGCGGTAAATTAAAATACGAAGATGAGGACGAAGACAAAAAATGTAAGGGAGTAAAACGCTCGGTCGTAAAAAACGAACTAAAATTAGAAAATTTTAAAGATTGTTTATTTTCCGAAAAACCTCATTATAAAATTATGAGCGTAATAAGGAGTCGCGAACACGAAATTTACACGGAGGAGTTAAATAAAAAAGCGTTAAGTTCCGAGGACGATAAAAGATACGTATTAAAAAATAATATAGATACTCTAGCTTGGGGGCATCATAGGATTAAAAAATAATAATAAATTTATAACTTTAGCGAGTTATAAATTCTTTATTTATATTTTTTCCGTCGCTCTATTTCTAGTTTTACAGATCGTGCACATTCTAGATTCTCTTCGACTAAAACATTCGCTACATTCGCAAATATGTCCGCAGTCGAGAAAAACAAAGTCCGGTTCATTTTCTAAACAAACAACACATTTTTCGTACATAAATCTTTTTTCTCTGTTAATTCGTGCGCCAGGTTCTTCTTCTAAAAACTTCCCATTCTTAAATAAAATAAGAAAAGAGTACACTTCTTCAAACCATAAAAAAAAATGTAAAAAGCATTTTAATCTTTCATTATCTTTTCGAGAAAAAAACGCGCTCGAACAGACTTCTTTTAATACTACGCATACTTTTTTATCTCCATCAAAAAAAACGAGATTGAAATTAAAATCTTGCGTATTACTAACTTTTTCCCTGCTTAAAAAATTGATCTTACATTTTTAAATAACTTATTAACTGAACCAAGGCAATTCCTCGCTACAAACATAACTTCTTTTTCGCTAGAATTTTTTAAGTAACTCGTGGAAAAAATAATTTTCCCGCATAAAAATTTCGCTATTTTTTCTCTCTTTTCCCTAGTTAAAGTATTTAATACTTTTTTCTCGAGTAAATTATCTCTATCAATAATTATATCTTCCTTTTTTATTTCGTCCATTACTTCGCACCTTTTTAACCGATAAAATTTTTAGGAATTTTCAAAATTTTTTTTCGTCGAAATTTATAACCCGGGAAAAGTTATAAATTTTTAAAGTACTAGGGCGGGTAGGGGAGTACCCTTAAACTTTTTAAAGTACTAGGGCGGGTAGGTGGGGTACTCTTTAACTTCTTAAAAAGATAAGGGCGGGTAGGGGGAGTACTTTTAACTTCTTAAAAAGATAAGGGCGAATTATAGAAATCATAAGGAGACGACATTTTCGGAAAGGCTCAGAGCAGACAAATCCTCACCTACTACCAGCATTTTCTCCTTCTCCCATAATGTTTTTACAATTTCACCTCTGCGTGGGGCTGGAAACTTGGGTATGTGTGGTAAATGACTAAACGGAATAAAAAAAATCCAGTGTGAAGAAAAGATTAGTCATTTCAAATTAATGGTATTCCGCTACGTATCAAAGATTGTGGAGGTCGCTGGTTCGATCCCCGGCTTGGCCAATTTCTTTCCGAGGACTGATGATAGTCATTGCGACAGGATTCATTCCTCTCTCACCGCTGACCATTGTTTCGACGATGGTTATGTGGGAAAGTAGCCAGTGGCTTGGAAAGAGTATTGTGCGGAGTACTGGTAAAAGAAGCTCCAGGAAAGCATGGAGAGGTGCACTGGCCGCCGTGATATAACTGAAATAATGTTGAAAACGGCGTTAAACACCATACAATCAATCAATCAATCAATCAATCAATCAAAGATTGTACATTAATGTGAAGATCAAATGAGCAATGCTCTGTGAAAAAGGGGGCTTAATGCATCCGCAAAAAAAAAAAAAAAAATGTATCAATCTATGTCAGCATGCGCAATCCGCGCAGGCTGACACGGGTCGAAACTTTTTTTGCTATTTGTAAATTTTCTGCATGTCCAAGGACCACTCCTCCCTCCAGATTCAGTCAGTCGTCGGACTAAATGGATCTTAAGGATCCCTAATTATGTGCATGACTTCCTTTGTGTGATGGATCATGGAGATGCATTAAGCCCCCTTTTGCTAGAGCATGGCTAGAATATATCTGATTTTTATCTAGTCAGTTTGCAAAAGTAATTTTTACTGTTGTCCTAAACAATTAATGATCATTATAACATAACATTATCGGGCAAGAAAACGTCAACATTGACCTTAATTCCCATCCATTCATTTTCCGTAGGCGTGGAGAAGGTTAGTTCTTTTTTCTTTGGATGGAGGCTGGTTTGTCTGCATGGTGTTTAATGCCGTTTTAACATTTTTTTAGTAATATCATTGCGATCAGTGCACCTATTTGTGCTTTCCTAGAGTTTCTTCTACCTGTTCTTTGCACAACATTCGGCTTCCCGAGCTGCTCCCACATAACCACCGTCGAAATTATGATGACTGGTGAGAAAGGACTTAAATCCTGTCGCAAAAGGTATCATCAATTTTCGGATAGAAATTAGCCGTGCTGGCGATTCGAACTAGCAATCCCTTAGATTCAAGCCCTGTATGTTACCTACAGAGCTACAGGGCTAGGTGAGTGAAACAGGAGCGGTTTGAAGGCTTCATTTCATTTCATTCTACACCCGTTGATATCCTATTTCACGCTTGAAAAAGTCGTCCTTCCCAATTAGAAGTATTTAGGGTTTGGATACCAATCAAATACTATTTAAAGCACATTTATTTGACATCTTATCACCGATAAAATGCCGGGCGTGTATAATCCTGTTGCGCATGCGCTTGCCAACGATAAAGCCGGATGTGGATTATTTCCCCTAGGCGTGTCCGGTAAAAATATATAGGCTCCTGATCACAGTTCTTGGCTAACCTTCTGTCGACCAAGCACACGCCAAACACAATTCCTTCAATAAGAGGTCTGAAGTATCAGCCTGAAATGATAAAGAGCGATTAAATGCAACAGCATAATCCTAATTCTTAAGATTTTATCAGGAAATCATGTTCAACTTGTGAAATAGTGAAATTACTGACCTATACAGGCAAGTGGCATGGTCGGAAAAAAACTGCTAAAATAAGCTATTTTAGCCTATTTTCCAAAATTCACAAAATCCAAACCCCTGAGGCTAGCCTGAAAATGCCAAGCTAAATTGAAACTCAAAACAATACATAATTTGGGGGTAGAATCAAAAATAGCACGTTACCATGCCGATTTTTCGCAATCTTTCACGGTATCAGTCCACCATTATTTTTGCGGCTAAAGCTAGCCACTAATTCCATGAAGCCTCACTTTCGCATTTGGGGTCAAAACTAATGGAACAAAGAAGGAAAGTCATGACCTCCTGTTTTGAAGACAAACTAAATGCTTTTTTTCAATAATCTTACACGATTTATGGGTGTAATGAGTACTCTTCTTATCAAAATTGCATTCAAAACTAACCTTTCTCCATTATTTCTAATTTTGACCATGGCCAATTCGAAACAAACTGTTTACATGTGCCTTAAGGCAATGATGAAATTGTTCACACATGCCAAAAAACACTTTAAACAAGTAACATACCTTGATACTGACTGATCTAAACCATCCAAATGAGGCTCAATTGTACAGAACTCATTTTACATGGATTGTTAACCCTTATGCAAATAAGCATATTTCACCCTATTTTCCTGGCAATTTAAGCTCACAGACAAGTCTAAGGAGAATCACTTGAACTTCACTTTTACAAAGTCAGGCTAGTTTTCTGTTCCCTTTCTGGACTTAAATCTTACCTCGGGTACTTGTTCAGTTGCAAAAGCACTGTTTTGCCTGTCTCAGGTTCCATTTCTGTTCAAAATGTCACATTTGTCACAATTTTTTAACATACCATGCCAAATTGCCTGCCTGTTACACAGAAAATTCTAAAAATTAGAATTTTTAGAAAGTTCTGCATCAAGTTTAAGATATCAGCACTTTACAACATATGTAAGAAGCAAAAAGAACACATAAACTGAACCCTTTCCAAACTTTTTGACAGAAATTTCCCCTTAGCATTCAAATTCAATCATATCAAAGGGAGGTAATCCAAATGTCACAGTCAGAATTGAAGGCTTTTAAATATCATGAGCCAATTGCTAATGCTCCTATTATGGTGAAAGAATGTGTTTGTGAAATCTGATACCATTTCTGATAATTCCACATTCTTGAGAGCCTAAGTGGTCAGTTTATCCTTTATCCTATCTACAAGACAAAGAAATATGCACAGTCTCCCACTTTCTGAGTTGACTTTTTCAAGAAAGGAAGATCTTTATAGCAAATCATGGTGAAATCTCAGTGATAACTAACAAAATGCCTGTAAATTGCAGGAAAACCTTGGATTAGCTGCAACAAATCCACCAAAAAGAGAGCTACTGAGTTTAAAAAAGGTCATCAGGCACACTGTTATGGGAGTTCCCAAAACATCATAATGATGTCATGCCGACAACATGCGGCACACCAGTCGATCCCTATTTAGCAATTATCTGAACAGTGTCGGAAATGCCGCCTCTGTATCAGCTCAGGAGCATAATCAAGGCCTCTCTTCATAACAGAAAATTAACAATCTCCATAACAGCCAAACACCCACCCCTCCCCCCCCCCCCCCAAACAGCCAAACACCCACCCCTTCCCCCCCCCTCCCACACACCTTTACTATGTGAGAAGAACTATCATGATAAAACAACAAAACCAAACAGCAACATGGTTTGAAGAAAATGTTTTAAATGTACCAGAACTGCCTAAATCTAATCCGTTTCAAACAAAAAGTGACTGGTAAAGTCCGAAAATGGCGAAATATGGCAGCATGGCTTCAAGCGCCAAATTCGCGAAATTCACAAAATTCGACTTTTCTCAATAACGTATGCAAGTCGATGAACCAGCAGTTTCAACCGTTTACCATCAACCAAGACTCGGTATACACCATAGCCAAATATATCGGTTGGGCCAGTCCAACCTACACATTCGTTGCGGGCCACAGACTTGTCGGATAAAGCATTTCGGAACTTGACGACTCTTTCCGGACACAATGGAGAATTGAAGAATGCACTGGCCATATAGGTATGTGGATTTGTTGCTGTAATATCAGAAATGGGTTTAAATTTACCAGAACTGCCTAAATTAAACTGGTTTCAAGCAAAAAGTCACCAGTAAAGTCCAAAAATAACAAAATAAGGCAGCATGACCTCAAGCGCCAAATTCGCAAAATTTGCCTTTTTCCGCACATTGAGTTACCTCCCTTCTTTAAATCAATTTCGGCCAAAATTCACAGTCTCAGGATCACCTTAAGTACTATTTCCAGACTAGAAATTGATGGAATTACTAGACTGAATGCAATTGAAGGACAAATTACAAACTTCATACAACGCTAAATTACCTTAACCCTTTCCCAAACGGCCAATTTTGGACTGGTCCAAACTGAAAGAGTTTCCAGACGACAATTTTAAATTTGATGAAAATGGCAGAAAGTTATCAAAAAGGGTAGAAAACACTGTGGGAAAAGGAGAAATTGCTCATTACGAGCAATTTCTCCTTTTCCCACAGTGTTTTCAAAAGACTTGTACTGCAGACACGTGAAAACCAGGGCTTGTTTGGTAAAGGGTTAAGGCTCCTGATCACAGTTCTTGGCTAACCTTCTGTCGACCAAGCACACGCCAAACACAATTCCTTCAATAAGAGGTCTGAAGTATCAGCCTGAAATGATAAAGAGCGATTAAATGCAACAGCATAATCCTAATTCTTAAGATTTTATCAAGAAATCATGTTCAACTTGTGAAATAGTGAAATTACTGACCTATACAGGCAAATGGCATGGTCGGAAAAAACTGCTAAAATAAGCCATTTTAGCCTATTTTCCAAAATTCACAAAATCCAAACCCCTGAGGCTAGCCTGAAAATGCTAAGCTAAATTGAAACTCAAAACAATACATAATTTGGGGGTAGAATCAAAAATAGCACGTTACCATGCCGATTTTTCGCAATCTTTCACGGTATCAGTCCACCATTATTTTTGCGGCTAAAGCTAGCCACTAATTCCATGAAGCCTCACTTTCGCATTTGGGGTCAAAACTAATGGAACAAAGAAGGAAAGTCATGACCTCCTGTTTTGAAGACAAACTAAATGCTTTTTTTCAATAATCTTACACGATTTATGGGTGTAATGAGTACTCTTCTTATCAAAATTGCATTCAAAACTAACCTTTCTCCATTATTTCTAATTTTGACCATGGCCAATTCGAAACAAACTGTTTACATGTGCCATATAATGAAACTACTCAGTGCGAGATTTTCTTTGTAGGAAGAGCAGATTTGACAAGAGTCAACGAATTTTGACTAAACATTTTTATGGTAAACAAACAATACTTAAGAAATATGATAAACACCTGGCACTACTGTTTTACTTTACGTTGCGCCGAGACATTTTTGATAGCAGTGATGTGTCACGCGACTCCGATTTAAGCCGTAATCATAGCGAGCTAAACCCTTAAAAACTATAGAAATGGCTTTCCTTACTTAACCCTTGAGCTGCTACGCGCGACTCACTGACCTTTTGCGGACAGTGTAGATCAAGATCAGACTGCACGGAATATGCAGTCTGATCTTGGATCAACATGCCAGATAAGAAGATATTTTTCTCCAAAAAGGAAGATTTAAATATCACTATTTGGTTTTTTACTATCGGCTTGAGAGTTTTATCTAAATTATTTAGCGTGATAAAGGTTAATATTTTAGGGCAAAGCATTTCTTTAACCTTTACCCTTATTATATTTATTGCATGGGGTTTTAAGCCGCTTTCAACATTATTTCTGTTATATCACGACAACTGCTCACATATCCATGTCTTCCCTGGGTTTCACCAGTACTAGGCTAGGGCTCTGAAGTGTCTTGCCCAAGGATACTCCCACGAAAAGCCCAATGGATCCAGTGAGGCTCGAACCCGGCGCCTCCAGGGTACGAGTCCTACACTTAACCACTGAGCCACGCAGGACCCCACCTTAACCCTCAACCTGAAAAACAAATTAAATGAATCTTTCAAGCTGGTAGTAAAAATACGAACGTTGCTATTTCAATATATATTTTTTTGAGAGAAACATCTCCGTATCGGACAGTGTAGATCCAAGATCAGACTGCACATTCTGTGAAGTCTGATCTTTATCTACACTGGCCGCTAACGCCCACTGAGTCGCTCTTAGTAGACTAAGAAAGGTTTCATCGAAGATCAGACAGCACGCTATGCCCAGTTTGATCCTGAATCTACAATGTCCGCAACTCCAATTGACCCTTTACCAAATGACACAATTTTAGACCTGTGCCAAATTGAAAACATTTGCAGACGACAAATTAGATATGGCTCATATGGTGAGATTTTTCTCTAAAAGGGTAGAAGCCATTGTGGGTAAGGGTGAAAGTGCTGTTTATACCATCATTTTCTCCTTTTCCAACAAATGTTTTCGAAAGGCCTCTTTCTCGGGGTCTTTGACGCTCCGTGTCGTGTGGTAAATGGTTAACTCTTTACCATATGGCAATGTTTTATTTTTAATACTTTTCCGAAATGATAGCACTTGCAGATGACAACATAGATTTGATTCAAAAGCCAGAATTTGTCTATGGAAGGGCAGTAAACATTGTGGGAAAAGGCGAAAATGCTGTTTACTTTTTATTTTTCTCACATATTTTCTTTCAAAAGCCTTTATCATCTGGGTGGCTAAAACTCGGGATTGTTTAATTAATGCAGTCAGCAATGACAGGCAGTCCGAAAATAGGGAGGCGTGGTCGAAAGTTTTTAAACTATTTTAATTTAAACCGCGGATTATCGTAATTCATTCATATAACCCCTAGGCTGTTGAACGCGACTTCAAGGATCTTTCTCGGACAGTGTAGATTAAGATCAGACTGCACAGAACGATAACTGTCTCGATAAGGAGATATCTTTCCCTCCCTCCAAAAAAAAAAAATAACTTTGAAAAAGCAAAATCTGGGTTGTTACTATCGGCTTGAAGGTTTCTTTTCACTTATTTAGCAGGATAAGGGTTAACATTTAACGCGTTCTGGAAGATGACATTTCACAGAGCACGGCTCATATCTCTAACAAAGTAACGTCAGGCTAAAGTTGGCGTGCAACACACACGAAAATAGGCCTTCGGACATATGCGTAAAAGTATGTCGTCCCAGATCAGCCTGTGCAGTCTGTGACTAATCCTAGACGACACTTCCCGTTTTTGTGCGATTTTCTGTTTCACGAAAGTCTACTATATGAAAAAATCTTATGTAGTCGTAAAGTGCTGTCACGGATTAGCCTGCGCGGACTGTGCAGGCTAATCCGGGACAGCACTTTACGCAATTGTCCGAAGGCCCCTTTTCGTGTGTTGCACGCCAACTTTAGCCTGACGTTACTTTGTCAGAGATATGAGCCGTGCTCTGTGAAAAAGGGGCTTAATGCATCTGCGAAAAGTATCGCCCCAGGTCAGCATGCGCGGACTGTGCAGGCTGACCTGGGTCGAAACTTTTCGCTATTGGTCAATTTTCTGTGTGTCCAAGGCGATAAGGACTGATTTCTACAGCTTAGACCCGGGCTAGGCATGACCGTGAATAAATTGTCACGAAATGAGTTGTTAGTGTAATAAACTTTCAATTTGTCAAGGTGTTTTTGCAAAACCCACGCCCTTTGATTTAGGACCTTTACCACACAGTCCCGGTTACTTTTGAAAATATATATCAGAAAAGGTAAAAATGCTGATAAGCAGCATTTTCTCCTTTTACCCCCCCCCCCCCCAAAAAAAAAAAAGTTTTCTACGCTTTCAAAGACAAATTGCATCATCTGAGTCACATTCAATTCGGCGTATGCAAATGCTTTGAATATGGACAAGTCTAAATTTCTGTTTGGGTAAAGAAGAAGCAAAGTGTAATAAACTTTCGATGTGTCATAGTTGAAAGAAAAAACCTGTTTTCATTTAATAAGAAATGTCCAATAAAACCAGCTTTTTTTAAATATGCTCTTATATTGCCAATATAAAACAAGAGGGCCAAGATGGCCCTGGATCTCTCACCTGAATTTTTGAGAGGACCATAGCCAATTTTTTTTTTTGTTATTCCAAAACTTTTTCTCCAATAACTTCAATAAAAAAAAAAACAAGAGCACCGCAAGCGGCTGCCAACGATTGGCTGTTGGGTGCTGGATAGTAATTAAAATTCTAAGTTGAAAAAGGGGCATAGTTTGGCACCAAAAGATCATTTCAATGAAATCATTTCAAAATCTGACCAGTGGTTTCAGAGAAGAATTCTGAAGAATTTCTTCATGTCCGTATAGTGCAAATAGCCTCCACCACCACAGCCATGTTTTTTGACCGATCAAAACTTCGCGAAACAATTTTTGAAAAGGGTCACCCAAGGAACATTTCTGTGAAAATATTTCATAATCTGACCAGCGGTTTCAGAGGAGAAGATTTTTAAAGAATTTCTTAGAAATTCCATTTGGTTGCCATGGCAACCAGAGTTTTTGTTGGAATCAAATTCTGTGAACAATTTTTAAAGAGGACCTCCCAAGAAACATTCCAGCCAATTTTGGTCCAAATCGGCCCAGCGGTTTAGGAGGAGAAGATGTTTAAAGAATTGTTGATGACGGACGACGGACACAGGGTGATCCTAAGAGCTCCCCTTGAGCATGTTTTAATCGTTCACCTGAATTTTTGAGAGGACCATAGCCAGTTTTTGAAATTTTGTAAACAAAATCAATTTTTTGTCAAGCAATTTGAAAAGGTCACCTGTAAAAATTATTTTAAAATCTGTCACCACCCCTACAATCATCACCACAGCCATGTCCGTATAGTGCAAATAGCCACCAACCCCCCCCCCCCCCCCCCCCCCACCACAGCTATGTATCTTGACGGATCAAAATTTCGCGAACAAATTTTCAAAAGAGACGCCAAAGGAACATTTCTGTGAAATTATTTCAAAATCTGAATAGTGGTTTAAGAGTAGAAGAATTTCAAAGAATTTCTTTAAGTCCATACAGTGCAAAGAGCCCCCACGGCCATGTTTTTTGACGGATCAAAATTTCGCGGACATGTTTTGAAAAGGGTCACCCAAGGAACATTTCGGTGAAATTATTTCAAAATCTGACGAGTGGTTTAAGAGAAGAAGAATTTCAAAGAGTTTCTTTAAGTCCATACAGTGCAAAGAGCCCCACCCCCACCCCCACCCCCACCCCACCACGGCCATGTCTTTTGACGGATCAAAATTTCGCCAACACTTTTGAAAAGGGTCATCCAAGGAACATTCCTGTGAAATTATTTCAAAATCTGACCAGCGGTTCCAGAGGAGAAGATTTTTAAAGAACTGCTTAGAAAATTCCATTTGGTTGCCGTGGCAACCAGAGTTTTTGATGGAATCAAATTCTGTGAACAAGTTTTAAAGTGAACCTTCCAAGGAACATTCCTGCCAAGTTTGGTCCAATTTGGCCCAGCGGTTTAGGAGAAGATGTTTAAAGAATTGTTGACGCGGCACGACGGACGACGCACGACGGACACAGCGTGATCCTAAAAGCTTCCCTTGAGCACGTTGTGCTTAGGTGAGCTAAAAACACAACAGGCTTTTCCTTATGTATAAAGAAAAAAAGCTAGCACGTAGCATTCTATAGCCAATTTAAGGATGCTTATACGGACGATAACGACCAAGATCAGACTGCACAGAACATGCATTCTGATCTTGGATCTACACTGTCCGTTGTGTCATGAAATGTTTTCCGAAAAGGTCCTGTAATTGCAGTCACTTCAGTTTTTTTTTCCTGAACCAAAAAAATACTCCATCTTTTAGAATGCAATTGAAAAAAAAAAGTATAAACCCATGTCAGCCTGAGCAGTTCGCGCAGGCTAACAAGGGCAGAAACTGTTTGCTATCCGTAAATTTTCTGCCTGTGGAAGGACTATTTTACCTCAGGTTTCAGTCGGTTGTTTAATAAATTGGATGATTTCATTGATCCGTAATTCTATTGGAACCAATCCACGGTCTGAGAATCATTGGAGTGAACACTGACTAATCACGTGACCAAACCTCAGAACACGTATGACATTTGCAAGCTACAAATCTCGGATGAATGAAAAGGAAATTTAATTTAAAAAAAGTATTCATTAATTTGCATGTTTCGGGAATAAATTATATACCAATTTCATTTTAAGTTGGTGATTTACGAGGATTTAGTGATTTCTGTGACGGATTATTTCTGTGTTAGGAGTTATTGTGAAAAGAGCATTTGTGCTTTGTTAGCGCGACTGATAAGCCAGTATGGCTGACCAGAACAAAGAAAAGCAAGGAGAATCAGAAATACGCGAATTAGCGGGACCGTCACAGGAAAGCTCGAATGTATCTAGGAGCGCATTTGATCTCTTTGCCAGTGAGACTAGTGCCACCCTTCAGATTCAACGGTCTCAGACCGCTGGAGTGGGAAAAACGAGATCAGTCGGTCGAGATGGAGTTTCCCTCGAGAGATCTACTGATAACGAAAACACCATCGGCCGAGTTGGGAGCCCCTTTGAGGGCCCCAATGACGTATTTGAGCAGGTGCGCCCGGGGAATTCTGGGATCACGCACACGGATAATCAAAACAAAAACAATAACAGAAGTCTGCAGACGCAGATCCGACGGAACCACGACCTGGTTAGTCAGCAGCAAAAACTCTTTCAGACGTTAATAGACATAGTTGACAGTCGTAATTATATGATGACTGGCTTTGTATACTGCATCAAGGCCATGCATTAAGCTCCCTTTTGCCAGAGGATGACTCATCTATGTAGAATGCCAGAGCGAAAGGCCATTAACCCTTTCCCAAACAAGCCCTGGTTTTCACGTGTCTGCAGTACAAGTCTTTTAAAAACACTGTGGGAAAATTTCTCCTTTTCCCACAGTGTTTTCTACCCTTTTTGAGAACTTTCTGCCATTTTCATCAAATTTAAAATTGTCGTCTGCAAACTCTTTCAATTTGGACCAGTCCAAAATTTGTCGTTTGGGAAAGGGTTAAAGTGATACTACACACAGAAAAAAAAACACACACGTTGTTTATAAACATCCTAAAACAAGAAAAAAAAACATTAATTGCTTTTCCGTTCTGATATCCGAAGGATTGTAAAATCTGACGTTTTCTCATACATATGAATGAATTTAGGATCACGCGAAACGCATAAAAATGAGCCATGCTCTGACAAAAGGGGGCTTAATGCATCTCCGTGATGCATCTTACCATTCGGCATACCTCGGGTGATCTGGTGATCAAATCCCTCGGCTGTATCACGTACCTTGATATGCACCTACACGGTACATTTCGCACATCTCCGGAAGCACGCCCCTTCACCGTTATTGAAATTGTAAGGCTCCTCTTAAAAAAGAAAACATGAATAAATTTTCTGTCGTTATCTTTCTAAGAATATTTCAGTCGGCAAACAGTTTACACATTCAATTCTTACCGTGGTTTATCAATTCCGTTGGGAGCTTTCATCGACAAATAGAAGTGAATAACTTCACCGCGGTTGTTCATGTCGTTGCTAAGCGATCTACAGCGGCGCCGCCATATCTAAGATCATGTGATTGGTAGTTCAAAATGGAGGCCTCCTTTATACAGACGAGGTTAGATGTAGGTACGGAATCGGCCGAGTTGTGACGAATGGCATCTTACCGATCAAGCCATCATATTATTATGGATCCATTATAGCCACTTTTTTTTTTACAACCGACTGAATCATACGGTGGACTGGTCCTTGGTCATACAGAAAATTGACCGATAGCGAAAAGTTTCGGCCCAGGTCAGCCTGCGCGGACTGCGCAGGCTGACCTGGGTCGATACTTTTCGCAGATGCATTAAGCCCTCTTTTCACAGAGCACTACTCAAATGCATATAACTAGCATTTTCTCCTTTTCTATTAATGTCTTTTGGCTTTTGGAGACTTGAGCCAAATGTAAAGTGTTGTCTGCCAATGCTTTCATTTTTGGGAATTCTAAAGATTTGTTGGCTCTGTGAAAAGGGGCATAACTCATCTCCGTGATGCATTGTACCAATGATTGATTGATTTCATGGTGTTTAACGCCGTTTTAAAAAATTATTTCAATTATATCGTGGCAGCCAGTGCACCTATCCATGCTTTCCTGGAGTTTCTTTTACCAGTACTGTGCACAATATTCCTCTCAAGCCACTGGCTGCTTTCCCACGTAACCACCGTCGAAACAATGGTCAGCGGTGAGAGAGGAATGAATCCTGTCGCAATGACTATCATCAATCCTAGGATAGAAATTGGTCGAGCCGCGGATCGAACCAGCAACCCCGTGTTCTCAAGTCCTGTATGCTACTGACTAAGCTTCCGGGGCACGGCTGCGTTACTGCATTATACCAAGCAAGACATCACAATATATTGGACCCTTTCGGCCCCCCCTCCCAAAATCCATTTTGTTTAACCCTTTACCGCACAATGCCGCTTTTTAACGCCCCTGGGAAAGAAGCCTTTTGAAAACATTGTGGGAAAAGGAGAAAATGCTGGTAACCAGCATTTTCTCCTTTTCTCACAATGTCTGCTACCCTATCAAAGAAAAACTGCACAATTTTAGCCACATTGAAATTGTCGTCTGCAAATGCTTTCAATTTGGACAAGGCTAAAATTTTGTCATCTGGTAAAGGTTTAACAACCGACTGAATCATGGGGCCCTTTGACATGCAGAAAAATTAAAGATGGCAAAAAGTCTGCGGACTGCGCAGGGTGACATGGGTCGATACTTTTTGCAGATGCATCAAGCCCCCTTTTCACAGAGCAAGGGTCATCCATAATGAACTTCAACATTTGACTTTCATTAGGCATGCATTGCATTAGTCGACCGAAATCCCAGGGTTTTATGGCACAACAGATCATACTTCATATCTAATAAATCATGTTATGTAATATTGTGAATAAATTGAATGGCTTCTGTCATGAGAATTCCAAGATGGCAAAAGCAGTTAGAAATGGCATTTCGGTATTAATGTCCTTGTCGTCAAAGTTTAAAGCTGACCCATCGGTATCTCGTTCATTTAAAGATACACCTAGACTCGTTTTCGTCCTGTTTTTAACCAGTTTCATCTTTATTTGATCAAACTATAATCATTTTTATACCATCATGCCAGAAATTGCCTTGACAGTTGCAAGGTTGCAATAGATTAAGACTGAGAGAAAGTGCATTTCATTTTCTGGAGGGCATCAAAGAAATCACTGTTGTGATGTTTCCGATTTTAAATAGATTTCCGATATACATGTATGTATTTATCCATTACTCCATATATATCGCTAATTTATCTATTTTTACACAGCTGACGAAATTCTAAACCATTCTACAGTCTATCATTTTTTTTTTTTTTTTTTCTCTAGCTGCAAGGATGCAAGGATGTATCTTTAATGGTGACCGCTGATTTTTGTATTTGTGTGTGAGTTTTATGTTACTTTCCACAGTATTTTATTTATTGCATTCGCTATGAATTAAAGACAAATTAAGTATGGCCCAAATGTTTAGATTTGTCTTTGGATGAGTAACAGAAAATCAGTATAGGAAAAAGAGAAAATGCTGGGTAAGCGAGCGAGTGAGTGAGTGATTGCATGTGTTTAGCACCGTTTTCAACATCATTCAAGTTATATAATGGCGGCCAGTGCACCTATCCATGCTTTCCTGTAGTTTCTGCTACTAGTAATTCGCACATTATTATTCTTAAGCTATTCGCTTGGTTCCCACATATCCATCGTCGAAACAATGATCAGTAGTGATAGAGGAATGAATCCTGTCGCAACGACTATCATAAATCGTGGCAAAGAAATTGGTCAAGCTGGGGATTTGAACCAGCAAATCTTGACCAGTGAAAACAGCACTTGCAACAATTAGTCTATGGTACAGATGGACTCGTTGTCAGGGAGCAACGATACTGCGATTCCATAACACTTCGCACATGTACCGTGAGATATTTGGCTGTCAGAAACTTGTTCTAAAGCTTTTTGTTGGTCCCGCAATAGTATTTTGGGGAACTATTGACCAATGAATCGACACGCTGTAATAATATTTATAAAAAGAATTGCATGTCTAAATTTAGTAACAAAATCTCAAATAGTATCGCCGTTGCAAGATTCCTTTTTGTTGAGAAACTTACACGTAAAAGACGCGATTCGATTGTTTAAACAGATCCCTTTTTCTAGCTCATGAATATGGGCGGGAATGCGATTTTGGCAGTTAAATTTCCAATTGAAAGGGATCGAATATAAACAGATCAGCCAACATGCAGAAACGGACTGCTTTATTTCAATTCCTTTACTCTTTACCGGATGAAAAATGTTAGACTTATCCAAACTGAAAGCTTTTGGAGACGACAAATAATTAAATGTGACACAAATGATGGCGTTTGTATTAGAAAGGGTAGAAAACAATATGGGAAAATGAAAAAAAAATCTAGTTACCAATTAATGAATTAATGCAACAAATATGCTTACAAATTGTAGACCTGTACATATTTAGATGGCCGAGTATGGAAGTCAGTAACGTACAGGGGTTGGATCCAGGGGTCGCTAGTTCGAATCCAAGGGTAGATGAAAGCCGCTGTCAGCGCTGAACATTAAGCTATTACTTTGAAAGAAAGTCAGTGGCTTGGAAAGAATGTCGTGCAAAATACTGGTTAAAGAAATTCTGGGAAAGCATGGATAGATGCACTGGTCGCCGCGATGTAACTGTTATGATGTTGAAAAAGGGGTTAAACATCCAACAGACAGATAAGGGTGGTTTTATGCTTTACCACACAATCCTGAGTTTTAATGACCATGAGGAAGAAGGCTTTTGAAAACAGTTCTGGTAAAACATTTTTCATTGTTTAAGCCATATTTAATTTGTCGTCTGCACTTGCTTTGGATTTAGACAGGTCCAAAATTTTGTTGTTTAGTACATGTAAAGAGTTAAATTACCAGCTGTATCGTATTTTATGGGCATTTGGCATCGGGGGTGTCGGGGTCGAGACAGGTGCATCAGCTATTTCGTTACATCCTTCATAACTTATTCATTAGAAATGCTCAACGACCGTATTCAAAAGTTCATTAGAGGAAATTGAGTGAGTAACATAAAACTCATCTCTGTCCCTTGCGAACACATATGTAAACCATGCACTGTGAAAATTGGGAGCTTAATGTATCTACAAAAAGTTTAGGCCCAGGTCAGCCTGCGCAGTCAGCGCAGGCTGACCTGGGCCGAAACTTTTTGCTATTAGTCAATTTTCAGCATGTCGAAAGACCGGTCTACCTCATGACCCAGTCGATTCTTAGACAAAATGGATTTTATGGATCCGTAATTATTTGACGACTTGTTTGGTATCAAACATCACGGATATGCAATGAACCCCCTTTTGTCAGAGCATGGCTCTAGCGGATTCCCGGACGCTCAGTTGGTAGCGCGTACAGGACTTTAGAACAGCAGGTCGCTGGTTCGATCCCCGGTTCGGCCAATTTCTTTCCGAGGATTGATGATAGTTATTGCGACAGGATTCATTCCTCTCTCACCGCTGACCATTGTTTCGACGATGGTTATGGGGGGAAAGCAGCCAGTGGCTTGGAAAGAATATTGAGCGGAGTACTGGTAAAAGAAATTCCAAGAAAGTATGGACAGATGCATTGGCCGCCGCGATATAACTGAAGTAATGTTGAAAACGGTGTTAAACACCATACAACCAACAACAACAATCAGAGCATGGCTCATATACGGGACGCAACATGCGAAATGAGACCTTCGGACATTTGCGTAAAGTGCCGTCTCGGATTAGCCTGCGCAGTCCGCGCAGGCTAATCCGAAACGACACTTTACGACTACATAAGATTTTTTCATACAATAGACTTTCATGAAACAGAAAATCGCACAAAAAAACGGGAAGTGTCGTCTCGGATTAGTCACAGACTGCACAGGCTGATCTGGGACGACACACTTTTACGCGTATGTCCGAAGGCCCCTATTCGTGTGTTGCACGCCATATAAGCCAAGCTGTGACAACACGGGTTTAAATTCATCGCTGTGATCACTCTACAAAGTAAGAAATCGCATCACAACTACTAATCCATAGCATACAATTTGTCTAATAACTGACTGAATCCTGCGGTACATGTAGAATGGTCCTTAGACATGCAGAGAACTTTTCAACAGCAAAAAGTTTCGACACGGGTAAGCCTGCGCGGACTGCACAGGATCCGATGACCTGGGTCGATACTTTTTGCAGATGTATTAAATCCCCTTTTCACAGAGCATAGCTCATAATAATATATGTAAAAAGTTTCGACACGGGTAAGCCTACGCGGACTGCGCAGGATGACCCGAGTCGATACTGTTTGCAAATGCATGAAACCCCCTTTTCACAGAGCATGGCTCATATATGTAGGCCTATCTTAAAAGATCAGCCTGTTTATACATGAAGTATGACCTTAATTAACACTACTTTTTTCCATAAATGATTTTTGTCATATTAATATAAATGCTTAATACTTTGTACCGTAAGGATAAATTACAGTGTTCAAGTGACATGCATCCTTAGGGTGCTAAACGTGCTTCAGCACACTTTTGCGGACAGTGCAGATCACGATCAGACTGCACTGAATGTGCAGCCTGACCTTGAGTCAACACTGTCCGAAATGGTAGGATTTTTTTCCTGTAAAAAGAACTTTGAAATTGCCATATTTGCGTTTTGTTTTTTTTCAACTGAACGAGAGATATGAGCCATGCCCTGTGAAACAGGCAGGCTGACCTGGGCCAAAACTTTTTACTTTTGGTCAATTTTCTCCATGTCAAAGGACAAGTCTACCTCATGATTCAGTCTGTTATTATAAAAAAGGGACTTTATGGATCCATAATTATGTGGTAACTTGCACGGTATAACCCTTTATCACACAATGCCGAGTTTTTAACGACCCTGATGAAAAGGCCCTTTGAAAAATTTTGTGGGAAAAGGAGAAAATACTGGTAACCAGTGTTTTCTCCTTTTTCCATTATGTTTTCTACCTTAACCAATACAAATTTTAAGTTTTTGAGCCACACTTAAATTGTCGCCTACAAATGCTTCAATTCGGACAAGTCTAAAATTTTGTTGTTTGGTAAAGAGATAATGGATCAACGGAGAGGCATTAAGCCCCATTTTGTCTGAGCATGGCTCATATATTTTTGTACCAGTGAACAATGTCGAATTGTCAGAATAAAGGTGAAATTTAAACCAAGTAAAACGTAGACAAAAAATAAAACGATTTGGCAATTTTTTACCTTGTTTTAAAATTCATTTTTCTGCCAGAGACTAACACTTAGACTGACTGTACAATTATAGACTGCAGTCTTCACAACACTTTCCACTCTTTTAAATGACGCAAGATTTGTATTCAAATGTATTTTAACACCTGTATTGTGTACGTTTGGTCGGTTCAGGGTCTTTAACCTGAAATCTGCTAAATAAAATTAAGACAGAGACTATTTAACATAACATAACATAACATAACATAACATAACATAAGTTAACTGTAAATAGCCAAAAACCGTTAGAATGGCTATTTACAAAAACCGTTAAAATGGTATTTACAATTAATTGTAAATAGCCAATTCTACTTTTTTTTCTTTTCTATTAACACTTAACCGTAAACAAGCAATTTGTTTTTTGCTATCTTCGGTTGAAAATAGATTTTGATGTTGTAATACACAATATGAGTTACAATTTTAACCTGAGAATTAGATCTTGTTTGTTTGTTTGTATTGGAGTTTAACGTCATTTTAACAGCTCAAGTCATATCATGGCGGTCAGTGATGCATCCATGTGTTTCCTGGCTTTCTCACACCAGTACTGACACAACTTTCTTTCCAAAGCCACTGACTACTTTTCTCACATGCATCAGAGGTGAGAGGCGAAAGAGAATTAGATCTACAAAACGAGACCATTCTTTTCCGGCTTGAAATAAGCATCAAAGTCTGATACTCTGTTTTGTTCTACCTCCAACACACATAGTTATAATAAAATACATAGAAATCGAGCAAATATATTTCGTAACTAATGTGAACACATTTGGAAGCAGCTAACTATAAAAAGAAATAACTGCAACTCGATAAACCTTTCATTAACAGTTAATACTATCGTTTGTTTTTTTGGGTATACAAGTTTAAAACCACGAACCATGATGGGATGATATAAACATTATCGAGTTGGGTTTATAAATTATCTCGTCACGGTACGTGATTTTAAACCTGTTATCCCAAACATAAACAATAATATAATAAACTGATAATGAAACTCGAGTTGGGTTTATAAATTATCTCAACAATGGTCAGCGGTGGGAAAGCCACGTACCATGATGGGATGATATAAACATTATCGAGTTGGGTTTATAAATTATTTCGTCACAGTACGTGATTTTAAACCTGTTGTCCCAAACATAAACAATAATATAATAAACTGATAATGAAACTCGAGTTGGGTTTATAAATTATCTCAACAATGGTCAGCGGTGGGAAAGCCACGTACCATGATGGGATGATATAAACATTATCGAGTTGGGTTTATAAATTATTTCGTCACAGTACGTGATTTTAAACTTGTTATCCCAAACATAAACAATAATATAAACTGATAATGAAACGTTTATCGAGTAAGAGCTATACGTATGTTCATATTTATACAACACTGCCTTAGATTTAGGAATGCAAATCGCTATGGTCTCTTTTTTTTTTTTACGATCGACAGTTTACTGTAAGTAGCCACTCCGTAAAATTAATTCTTTACCATACAATTTTGCACTGACCCATGTTAACTCTTTACCAAAGCGACAAAGTTTTTTACTTAACCAAATTGAAAGCATTTGCAGCCAACAAATTAAATGTTGCTAAAATGATTATTGATAGGGTAGAAAATGATGGTAACCAGCATATTCTCCTTTTCCCACAATGTTTTCAAAAACTTTCTCTTTCAGGGCCGTTAGAACACGGTATTGTATGGTACAGGGTCAAGGACATAGGTTATAGTTTTCCCTTGTTTCTAGCTTGCGCATGTTTCTTATTTGTAAACTCCCATTATATTTCACTGGGCTAGTACGACAGTGAGATATAGTATCTGTAATATATGGGTTACCTTTTAAATATCTGGAAATTGCAGACGCGGAAGAAAAATAGGAGATTTATAAATGATCAGGATGCCAAATAGACGTTAATTGTAAAGGGAGGTAATTCATTGAGTCAATAACTTGTATAAATGCACCATATTTCTAAAAATGCCCAACTTGATACACTTTTTTTAAAAATTATTTTACAAGATAAAACAAAGCACTATTTCTGAAATTAAACAAAAAAAAAAAAAAAAAAAGAAATGCAGAAAATTGATCAGAAAATTCATATTTGTTGACACTTAAGAACATTTCTAATTGCCACTGTGATCTGTCTAGAGCTTTCTTTCCATTAATTCTCTTTACTATTGGCAAACATCACATTTCTAAGAATAATCATTCATTTGAGCACTGTTAGTTACGTTAAGAACCTTTCTTTTCAGATTTGAAATTTAATCCTATTTTCTGTAATTTTGACAAGAGTTATCCCTTTAGAAGACTTTATCCTTGTAGTTTGCTCCGCAACATGTGATTTTTTTTTTTCATTTTTTTACTTCGGATACACTATATTATCATCTAAGCGAAAATGAAAAAAAAAAACTATTCATAGGAAAAAAAATATGGCATATGTCCTTAAAAGCATTTGCTGACAACAAAATAGGTAAGGCGGAAGATATGCAAAACGGCATGCCTTTACAACACTGTCTCGAGTTTTAACGATCTGTTGGAAGAAACCCGGGTAGAAAAAGGAGAAAATGCTGGTAAACGGCAGCTTAGCCCTTTCCCACAGTGTTTTCTACCCTTCCAAAGACAAATTTCAGTGTTTGGAACCTATTAACGTTGTCGTAGACCTGTAAATGCTTTCAGTTTGGACAAGTCTAAAATTTTTGTCTCTTGGTAAAGATTTAACCCTTTCCCAAACGACAAATTTTGGACTGGTCCAAATTGAAAGAGTTTGCAGACGACAATTTTAAATTAGATGAAAATGGCAGAAAGGTCTCAAAAAGGGTAGAAAACACTGTGGGAAAAGGAGAAATTGCTCGTTACGAGCAATTTCTCCTTTTCCCCCAGTGTTTTCAAAAGACTTGTACTGCAGACACGTGAAAACCAGGGCTTGTTTGGGAAAGAGTTAACAAGCCACAAACTTCAGATCCAATCTATCAAATGCAAAGTAAATGGCATTGGCTCATTATGATGCCCCCTTATGTTTTCGTTCTCCGGGACGGACGTAAACAACAACAGAAGCTGAAAGTATTGTACTTTTGCATTCCCTGGGCCCACTGCCTCTTTACCACACGTCAAAATTTTACTCTCGTCCAAATTGAAAACATTACGCAGACGACAAATTGATTATAGCTGAAATAGTGAGATTTGTATTTAAAAGGGTTAGAAAACATTGTGGTAAAAGGAGAAAATGCTGGTCACCAGCATTTTCTCCTTTTTCCCACAACGTTTTCAAAGCTCTTTTTTAAAGGTCGCCAAAATTCAGCATTGTGTGGAAAAGGGCAAACAAATCGCGTGTCTGCACACAGCAATGAGCAATCACAATATCTTTTTATCTTAGATCATCAAATCTATAGAGGACATTTTTTTTTTTTCGGTGAAAGGTCGAAATTTGTTTCATCGAATGATCCTCATCGGTTAGATTTTCACGAATGGCGCCTCAATCCACGGAAAGACATTGACCGTGCTGGAGATTCGAACCAGCGACCCCCTGGTCTTAAGCAGCCTGTCCGTTACTGACTGTGTAACCGTGCTCGACTACTTTGAATATTGAAAATCTCTTGTGGTTCTATCTGAAGATAATAAGAAATTTATCCAACAATTGCCTTTCTTTTTACCGACTATTAGCATATTGTTGAAAAGTGAAGCTTTCATTCTTTCGATTTTTTTTTTTAAAAATTAAATATGATTCCTGACCACCGTAATAAAGAGCAATTGCTATCACAGTAATTTGCTATGCTTTGAATAAGCGCCCCGGGGTAATTATCAGCGGTAGCGACGCTTGCAAGTTGGTGTCATAAATGTGCCCGAAAATAGGCTTGAAGGGGCTCGCCGAATATACAAGTCCTTTTTCTGAACCAATCGCAAATTACTATTTATTCATTCGAGTTTATCATTCCCTAGAAGTATAAACAAAACGCGATAAATTTGCCATCCGCCCGGATTAATCACTTCATCGACAATCCTATGATCTGACCAATATGGTGGCATATTTCTGCCACGAGATACGAGACAGCTATCATAATTTTAGAGAACTATCGCCATAAAACAAACTTTCCTGGAAATATTATCTACATAACAAAGTTTCACGATAAAAATATCGCGATATTTCTGTTATCGCGATTTTTTTTTACGCTCGTGCCCACAACTGACATTCACGGTATCTATAATTAGATACGGTTTCGGATCATCTTTGTCTCCATCCTTATGCTCATAGTATGAGTAGCCATCTTGTATAGTCAAACACTTCCAAGTTCATCCAAATGGTGATTTTTCTATTTATAAATATCGAGAAAAGGGTAGTACTATCGCGATAACTTCAGCTCGATGTCAGCTTCGTGCACGAATGAGAAATAATCAACATAAAATTTTCTAGATAACAAAGTTTGTCCCGATATTTTTTCAGAAAACTTTTCAATATCTAGATAAAATTTCCAGGAAACTTCGAATTATCGTGAAAGTTTTCTAAAAGTATCACGATAGTTATCTCGTATCTCACGGCAGTAATATACCACCATAGACCACTGTGCCACAGTAGCAGATACACTGCTGGCAATGTGAAATACCAATTATCTTCACAACTTGGGGCCTGTGTTATTTTTCAATGAGCCAGTATTGGTAAACAAATACCAGTTATCGCGTTCGCATTATAGGTCAAAGGCCAGCGTAACAGCTACGCCGAAAAATAGAGTACATGTGATATTGGCATTTATTTTCCATGAATGTTTTCTTAAAATATCATACAGTGCAGGCAGAGACCATGCTGCAAGTTTGTGCAATCTGAATTTGGTTGTTACTTACCAACACACAAACACACTGACAAGGGCAACACAGTTTAGTCCCTGCATACCAGCCATGCTCTTTGAATGGGGGTTTTAATGCATCTGCAAAAAGTATTGACCCATGTCAGCCTGCACATTCCGCGCTGGCTGACCTGGGTCAAAACTTTTTGTAACAGTTAATTTTCTAGATGTCAAAGGACCATTCTACCTCATGATTCAGTTGGTTGTCAGATAAAAGTGATTTTATGGATCCACAATTATATGACGACATACTTCGTATAATACATCACGGAGATGCATTAAACCCCCTTTTGCCTAATTGCCATTTACACATATTTGGCAGGTTACTTTCCTGGGCTCTGTTGTAGCCCTTGGCCGTCATCCTTGTAGTACTACACAAACAACGCTCTGCTGCGGTTGCTTAATTTAAAGTAAAAATTCTAAGTCGAAAAAGGGGCATAACTGAGTCAAATATATTTTGAAGGTTACCTACCCTTTTTGTATAGGTTCCCTTCTTGATAGTTAACAACTTGTTCAAGTTTGAAGTAAATGTCTACAGTAATAACAGATAGCGTAAAATGTCTGAGTTTTTGCAGAGCATCGCAGACGAAGACAGGGCAATGCCAGTGATTCAACATTTTTTTTCGAAAACAGCTGAACTACAGAGGGGCATTCAGTCTGTACTAAAGATGAATTTAGTACTATTTCAATTCAATTTTGTCAGAATTTTTCAAAAAAGCAGACAGTGTAGACCAAGATCTGTGCAGTCTGATCTTGTTCTACACTGCACACACAAGCAATTAACTCCGGATTAAGTTCTACAAGGATTCGCTCTTTACAAAACTACAAAATTTTAGACTAGTCAAAACTGAAAGTATTTGTAGACAACAACATGTGACTCAAAGATTGAAATATGTTTTGGGAATGGTAGGAAACATTGTGGGAAAAGGAGAAAATGCTGATTACCAGCATTTTCTCCTTTTCCCACAATGTTTCAAAGAGGCTTCTTTTTCAGGGTCATTAAAACTCAGGATTGTGTGGCAAAAGAAGCCCAAACTAACCTTGTTTGTGTGTGGGGTTGGGAGGATGGGGGTATAAAGCAAACTCATATACTACCTTAAACAAATTTAATTAAAATATATAACACAGATCATAATGTCCAACAAAGCTTCAGTCTGTCGTCTCGACCGCCAAGAATTCCTTTTGGCGGTTCAAAAGTCACTGGCACTTTCTTCATCTTCTTGCTGCACTCTTTTTCAAAAATCTGAATTCATAAAAAACCAAGTAAACGTTGAAATCTAAAGCCACAAAAAATTAAGCAAAAGTCAAAAAAAAAAAGTCTTCTTTCAAACTTTTTAAATTGTAACAAAACTTTGGCAATTCTAAAGCCAGCTCTCTACAAAAGAAAAGTACCGCATGCTGGTGCCAACACTTGGCTGCAAAAGCTTGATTTTCTGTGAAATTCTGAGTCGAAAATGGGGGCATAATTGTTTCAAAAATATTTTGATGGTTACCTGCCGCTGTTGTACAAGTTTCCCTTTTGATAGTAAAAAACTAGCACAAGCTCAAAGTAAATATCTTCATACATTACAGAGATATTATAAAATGTCCAAGTTTTTGAAAATTCCAAGTCAAAAAAGGAGCATAACTGTGTCAAAAATGCTTTGACGGTTACCTGCCCTTGCTGTATGGGTTCCCCTTTAAGTAGTTAACAACTTGTCCAAGTATCTTCAGTAATACTGGAGATATTGCAAAATGTCGAAGTTTTATGACGAAGATGCAGACAATGATGCCAAGGCAATGACAATAACATGTCGTTTTCTTTGAAAACAACCGAGCTAATAAGTTCTAATATTTTCCAAAATGATCTGCTTCTACAATCCTACAGACTGTTTACCACACAATCCTGAAGAAGACTTTTGAAAACTCTGTGAGGAAAGGAGAAAATGCTGGTAACCAGTATTTTCTCCTTTTCCCACAATGTTTTCTAACCTTTCAAAGGCCAAACCCCATCATTTGAATTACATTTTACTTCTCATGTGTGAATGCCAACACTTGAACAAGTAAAAAAATTTTGTCGTTTGTGAGGAATAACAAGAGCACAATTGACCCTAACGGGCTCACCTGAGTAACTTACTAAAGCCATCTAGGATTGATAAGGCTGAAAAGATTCCTGGGTCTATATTCACCAACCATTCTTAAGAACGTTCTTTGTCTTGTTCTCCAGAATTTTCTACATTTGAAAGTAACACAACTCCTGATTGGCTAAACCATTTGGTTCAGCCAATCAGGAGTTGTGTTACTTTCAAATCTAGAAAATCTTGAAGAATAAGCAAAACGACTAGGGTTTGGAGGCTAAACGACTAGAGGTGAAAAATAGGGGTGAAACGGCTAGGGTGGGAATCGAGGAATGTCTTGAGGGCAAAACTTCTTGTTACTGGACAGGGTAGGTCAAGGTGAGCCTGCACAGTATTTAAAGTCTGATCTTGGATCAACACTGTCCACTTCTTCGCCAGACATTCTGACAAAAACAGGTGTGAACTAGAGCTGTCACTGAATGTGACTTAATACCCCCGCCAGCACTTTGACAGAAAAAAAGTGTCAAGTTCAAGGGGAGATAATTCCTCAACCAGGGGGAGTTGACACTTGAAAATTACGTCTTGCAAATCTTCAATATATGATCAATATATGTGCAAAGTTTCAATGCAATTGAAGGAAAACTGTAGGAGAAATTCGCGACACAAAATTGCTAGTATTTTGTACACAGACGGACACACGGGCGGACGGACGGACAGACAGGCTGATTCCAGTATACCCCCGAAAACATTCGTTTTGCGGGGGTATAAATAGCAACATCTTACTTCCTTAGCCCAGAATGTCTCATTTTGTGTTGTCTGATCTTGATCTATACTGTCCGCATAAGCAGCTATAGTCAGAGCTCCAGACAGAGGGAGTGATTTTGATTTCAAAATTGAAAATATTAATCACTCTCCACTAAACCTTGTATTATGGGTACTCATTAGAATCGTCTCATCGAGACAATTCTATTGAGTACCCACAACATAGGGTTTGGAAGAGAAATAATGGATTTAGAATACTATCACTAACTCTTATCTGGAGGTCTGTATATTTGTGAAGAGCACTTTAAATACCTCATCAATATCAGTGTCCAAGAGCTCAGACAGGTCTGTCTCTAAATCTGGCAGGTTGTGATCTATTTTCTTAGCGGAGTATACAACATCTGGGTAGTAATGTTCCTGCAATGTCTGCAAAGGTAAGAAATAAAGCCTTGACATGGGAAACTAGAAACATCTCAGGCTGACAAATATCGGCCCCCTCCCCAAGCCTTACCACGTCACTGGATCAGGGAAAGAAGTCAAAGGGCCATAACCCATGTAAAAGTGCAACATGCAACTTTCATACTTTAAATTGCAGGTGCTTGTTTGTTTGTATGGTGTTTCAGGCTGTTTTCAACATTTATCAATAAAATCACTTTTGCCACTTTTACCAGCATTTTCTCCTTTTCCCACAATGTTTTTAAAAGGCATTTTCCTTAGGGTCGTCAAAAGTTGGGATTGTGTGGTAAGGGACTAACTCGTATGCTGGGGACAGACTGTGTTCCAAGCTTGTCCATATGTAAGAGGTTAACCAACAGGTTGCCTTTTTCCACAATGAACAGCCTTGACAAAGCTCAGAAGGTGTTCAGCTGAACAAAGAGTGAAGAGAAACTGGTACCCAACCTTCCATCGTACAAACAGGAATCCATTACTCACCTTCAATTCCCACAAGCATGAGTCTATTGCTCTACACTTAGCAGGGTCTGGTTCATCTGGGATAAATGGATCATCTACAAGCTCTGTCAAGAATAATAAAACAATAAATATTTGGTGTTCTTCACCTCTTTTGACTGTATTTCAGATATATTACAGCAGCAGCTCACTTATCTATGTTTTTCTTACGTTTCAAAGCTGGGGCTCTGCAGTGCCTTATCTATGGACACAACTATATGACCAAGGTCTCCAACCGAGGACCCTATAGATAATAAATCCATCAGCTTAACCACAGAGTCTGACAAGACTTGCATGGATATCAAAAACTGTGGAAGCTTTTGGGGAATCTTGAGAGCAGCACCAACACCAACAGCTATTTGATAAATTTAACTCTTTCCCAAACAAGCCCTGGCTTTCACGTGTCTGCAGTACAAGTCTCTTCAAAACACTATGGGAAAAGGAGAAATTGCTCGTAACGAGCAATTTCTCCTTTTCTCACATTGTTTTCTACCCTTTTTGAGAACTTTCTACCATTTTTATCAAATTTAAAATTGTCGTCTGCAAACTCTTTGAATTTGGACCAGTCCAAAATTTGTCGTTTGGGAAAGGGTTAAAGGACCACTGTAAAAACTATGATCAGCACTGAGAGATGAATGAATCTTGTTGCAATGACTATCATCAATCCTAGGAAAGAAATTTGCCAGGCTGGAGATTTGAACCAGCCACCCCCTGGTTTCAAGTCCTGCTCAAGACTGTGCTAGCTGGCTTAGCTCGGACACAGAGGTACAAAGTGTGCACACAGATACTGCTGTATAACAATCTTACATTTTCTGAAGACCTTGTTCCAGGCCCCTTTGCCAATGTACATGTACCATTTTATTGACTGAATGAATGAACAGTGTTTTACCCGGCTTTCAACATTATTTCAGTCATATCACGGCGATGGCTCACATATTATTTTATCCTTTCTGGTAGGATATCGAGAAATAGCGGTGAAAACATTTTTCGATATTACACGGGTACGACCAGTCAGAATACCGAACATGGGGAATTTGTAGTGATTTTTATGGAAGTCTTGACAAAAAAAGGAGTTAGAAGCATGAAATAAATAGAATACATGTATTTGTTTTTTTGGTGAAAGATCGAAATTTATTTCATCTCGTGAACATCATCGGTAATATTTTCACGAGTGGCTGTTTTTTTGGTGAAAGATCGAAATTTATTTCATCTCGTGAACATCATCGGTAATATTTTCACAAGTGGCTGTGCCATGATTGAAAATATTACCGATGATGTTCACAAGATGAAATAAATTTTGTGCCATGAGTGAAAATATTACCGATGATGTTCACGAGATGAAATAAATTTCGATCTTTCACCGAAAAAAACAAATATCCTCTATTTCATATATGCCCTGGATTTCACCAGTACAAGGCTAGGACTCTGAAGTGTCTGGCCCTACAAAAAACTCAGTGCCTCCAGTTCACGAGTCGTAACTTTACCATTGAGCAACGCAGGACCCCCTGTAGCATTTCCTATACTCAAAATGTTTTTGTATGTATCTTTCATGTAAACATGTATATATGGCAATAATATGTTCAAACCATGACAAAAATGTGACAAAAACAGAGGCTTAACCCTTTACCACACAATCACTGCTTTTAATGACCCTGAGGAAGAAGCCTTTTGAAAACATTGTGGGAAAAGGAGAAAATGCTTGTAACCAGCATTTTCTCCTTTTCCCACAAAGTTTTCTTGCCTTTGAAATAGAAATTTGATGTTTTAAATTACAATTACTTTGTCGTCTGCAAATGCTGTTTATTTAGACAAACCAACCATTTGGTCGTTTCTAAAGGCTTAACAGTGTGCTATCATGCTGTCCATGGGTGCTTTTCACCAAAAATTCTAAGCTTTGTCCAATAATTCTGAATTCTATGCCTAGCCATAGTGTTTTGTCATGCTATCCATGGGTGCTTTTCACCAACAATTCTAAGCTTTGTCCAATAATTCTGAATTCTATGCCTAGCTATCTGATCCCAACTAATGGGAAGGCTAGTCTTAGAATAAGGAATTCAAATGCAATTCAAAATAGATGGTGAATAACGCCTTAGGTCCGTTTTAGGGATATAAGATATTTAATTTATTGTGAAAAGGGGTTTACTGCATCTGCAACAAGTTACTTCGTTGAAATGATATCCCTTGACCTTTAACCTATGGACATATCTCTTGCACATGACACATCCCCTCGATGTGGTTAACATGTTATGCAAAGTCATTTTGAAATGAGGTTAATTGAAAAAAAGTTATGGCCCGGACACCAAAACGATCCCATTTCCCCCCACCCCAAACACACTTGACCTTGCTAGAACCTTGACCTTTAATCTATGGACATGACACTTGCACATGACACATCATCTTTATGTGGTTGACAATTCTGCAATGTAATACTGAAATTCATTCATAATTTAAAAAGTTGCAGGCCAGACATGAACACTATAAACCCCGCCACCCCACACACACACAAAAAAAAAACACAACATACACACAAAAAAAAACCACATGTGACCTTGCTGTGACCTTGACCTTTAACCTACGGACATGACTCTTGTGCATGCCACATCATCTCAATGTGGTTAACATTTGTGCCTAGTTATACTGAAACTGAACAATAGGGAAAAAGTTATGGCCCAGACATGAAAAGTGGATGGACAGACGGACTAAACACAAACTATATGCCCCCCCCCCCCCCCACAAAAAAAAAAAAAGAAAAAAAAAACAAAAAAAAAAACAAAAAACAAATGGGGGGGGAGCATAAAAACAAATAATGATTGTCTGTGGCTTATGATAAACAATATAAATATGAAGTTTCATGTAATATTGTCCAGTAGTAAAGAGATATTGGTCCATAATGAAAATATACATAAAGCCCCTTTTTTCCATGACAAGGCATTCAATTAAACAAGAGGGAGGGCCATTGGCCCTCAAGCACTCACCTAAGTAAGATCATCTAGGTGTACAGGCTGAAAAGATCCTGGTCGTAATGATGTAAAACGAATGACTGTAAGTGATCTGCTTTTTGACTGGTTTAGCCTATTTTTGAATAAAGTCACACAAGGTTTTTCTAAATTTGGCCCTGTGACCCACTTTTTGAGCTGACATGACTCGATATCATTCTTTTCCAAGATTTCATCCAGATAAACATTCTGACCAAGTTTTATGAGTATAAGGCTGAAAATGTGGCAGTTTGAGTGCACACAAAGTTTTTCTAAGATATGGCCCTGTGACCTACTTTTTGAGCTGACGTCACCCAACTTCAAAATTTTCTTAGATTTTATTAAGACAGACATTCTGATCAGGTTTCATGAGTATCAGGCTGAAAATGTAGCCTCTAAAGTGCACACAAGGTTTTTCTAAGATTTGGTCCTGTGACCTACTTTTTGACCTGACATCACCCAATTTCAAACATGTCGAAGATTTTATCGAGACAAACATTCTGGCAAAGTTTCATGAGTATCAAGCTGAAAATGTGGCCTCTAGACTGAACACAAGTTTTTTCTAAGATTTGGCCCAGTGACCTACTTTTTGACCCAACGTCACCCAATTTCAAATTTGTCCAAGATTACATCCAGGCAGTCATTTTGACCAAGTTTCATGTGTATCAGGCTGAAAATGTAGCCTCTAGAGTGAACACAAGGTTTTTCTAAGATTTGGCCCTGTGACCTATTTTTTGACCCCATGTGACCGAATTTCACACTTTTTTTTATCAAGACAAACATTCTGACAAAGTTTCATGAGCCTCAGGCTGTAAATGTGGCCTCTAGAGTGCACTCAAGGTAAATTTAGACGACTGCATGATGGATGACGGACGATGGACACAGCACAATCACAAAAGCTCACCTTGAGCACTTTGTGCTCAGCTGAGCTAAAAAACAAAAGAAATCAGCGGACTATCATAAGGAACACTTACACATGTATAAAGTTTCATCAAATTTCCTCAAGGATTTTAGACAATATCTGTCAGGAAGGGCACAAGAACAGACAGACAGACAGACAGATGGATGGACAACACAAAAACTATATCCTCTTGCCTTCTGCAGGGGATAAAAAGTACCAAACCCATGTCAGCCTTTGCAGGCTGACTTGGGTCGAAATGTTTTGCTATTGGTCAATTTTCTGCGTGTCAAAGGACCATTGTACACCATGATTTATTCGGTTGTAAGACAAAATCGATTCTATTGATCCATAATTAACTCTTTACCACACAATCACGGGTTTTAACGACCCTGAAGAAAAAGCCTTTTGAAAACATTGTGGGAAAAGGAGAAAATGCTGGTAACCAGCATTTTCTCCTTTTCCCACAATGTTTTCTACCCTTCCCAAAACAAATTTCAATTTTTGAGTCAAGTTTATTTTGTCGTCTGCAAATGCTTTCAATTTGGACAAGTCTAAAATTTTGTCGTCTGGTAAAGAGTTAAGAGTTTGATTGGTATAATGCATCACAGAGATGCATGAAACCCCCTTTTGCCAGAGCATGGCTCATTTATTTGATGCTCTAAGGGTATTGCTAACATTTTTACCTGTTTCCATGTCTGGTCGGTGTATCAACTGTTTACATATAGGATGTCTGTTGATCAAGTTATAAATAAATGGGACGACAACCTTCAGTGCAACAACAGGAGCTGTCAGAGATATTCTAGCTAGTCTTTTGGCAAAGGCTGCAACCATGTAGGCAGGTAAATGACTGTAGAGAAAGTAGATAGAAAAAAGGGAATATGTCAATTTGAATGAAATACTTATTTCCTTGAATGCTCAATGATTCTGAAATGTATGTTGATGTGATATCTGGGTCTGTATTCACTAACCATTCTTAAGAACATTTTCAGTCTTATTCTCGAGAATTTTCTAAATTTGAAAGAAACATTACTTCTGATTGGCTAAACCAAATGGAAGACATATTGAGTTAGATACATCAGTGTGTAACTGGAAATTTTGAATAAAAGCAAAAATTTAAATATGCCCCTTCAAAAGAGAATATAACGGTAAAAACACCGGAAACTGGAAATTTTGAATAAAAGCAAAAATTTAAACATGCCCCTTCAAAAGAGAATGTAACGGTAAAAACACTGCACAGGCTTCATTCACACAAATGTACATCTGTTGGTTAAAATGTATAACAGGTCTCAAAATTTCCATGATACCACAGTACTAAGGTCATGAATGCTAAGTTTTGCAATGGACCCTTTACCACACAATCCCGACGTTTAACGACCCTGAAAGAGAAGCCTTTTGAAAACATTGTGAGAAAAGGAGAAAATGCTGGTAACCAGCATTTTCTCCTTTTCCCACAATGTTTTATACCCTTTCCAAAACAAATTTTAATTTTTGAGTCACATTTATTTTGTTGTCTGCAAGTGTTTTCAATTTGGACAAATCTAAAATTTTGTCGTTTGGCAAAGAGTTAAATTACATTGAGTAAGACAAATAAAACCTCAATCCAATAAGGCTTGAATGGGTCATGCATTTATCAACTCTTTACCAAACGACAAAATTTCAGACTGGCTCAAATTGAAAGCAGTTGCAGACGACAATTAGTATGTAGCTGAAATGATGATTTCTGTCTTTGATAGGGTAGAAAACATTGTGGAAAAAGGAGAAAATGCTGGTTACCAGCATTTTTTCCTTTTCCCACAATGTTTTATACCCTTGCCAAAACAAATTTTAATTTTTGAGTCACATTTATTTTGTCGTCTGCAAGTGTTTTCAATTTGGACAAGTCTAAAATTTTGTTGTTTGGTAAAGAGTTAAATTACACTGAGTAAGACAAATAAAACCTCAATCCAATATGGCTTGAATGGGTCATGCATTTATCAACTCTTTACCAAACGATAAAATTTCAGACTGGCTCAAATTGAAAGCAGTTGCAGACGACAATTTACATGTAGCTGAAATGATGATTTCTGTCTTTGATAGGGCAGAAAACATTGTGGAAAAAGGAGAAAATGCTGGTAACTAGCATTTTCTCCTTTCCCACAATGTTTTCAAAAGGCTTCTTTCTCAGGGTCATTAAAAGCTGGGATTGTGTGGGAAAGGGTTAAAGAATGTAAACACACACAACTTACGTTGATGACAAAAATAGATTGGACAGGTGGAAAAACCTTGACCTGTATTTGGCATGAAACATGGTGGGTTCAAACATGGCATACAGATTCTTGTAAAAGTCTGGGTAGTCTCTGTAAAGAGAAAAACAAAAAAGTCTGTAAAAAACCTTGTAACTAGACACTGCCTTATAACAAAATTCAATGCCTTACCAAACAACAAAATTTTAGACTAGTCCAAACTGACAGCATTAGCAGACAACAGAATAAATAGGTCTCAAAAATTTGAAATTTGTTTTAGGAAGGGCAGAAAAGATTGTGGGAAAAGGAGAAAATGCTTGTTGCCAGCATTTTCTCCTTTTTCCTTAATCTTTTAAAGTCTCCTTTTTCAGTCATGGGTTACAAAAAATCTTGACTTGGTCACCAGCATTTTCTCCTTTTTCCACCTTTTTCCACAATCTTTTAAAGTCTCCTTTTTCAGTCATGGGTTACAAAAAATCTTGACTTGGTTACCAGCATTTTCTCCTTTTTCCACAATCTTTTAAAGTCTCCTTTTTCTGTCATGGGTTACAAAAAATCTTAACTATCGGTACAATAACTAGTACCAACCTATACCTTCCTGCAAAGATGGTTTTTAAATGTTTATCATATGACAAAAACTTCTGACTGGTGTAAATACAGCACATTTGCCGACGACACATTTGATGATGCTCAAGTAATGAAAATTATCTTTGAAGGCTACAAATCATTGTGGGAAAAGGACCAACAATCTTTTCAAATGTAGCAAACAAAGCACTTAAGACTCATACATCTACAACAAAATAAATCTGTCTCAAATACATATGAGCCATGCTCTGTAAAAAGGGGGCTTAATGCATCTGCAAAGTGCATCGACCAAGGATAGCCTGCGCAGTCTGTCCAGGCTGACCTGGGCCGAAACTTTTCGCAATGGGTCAATTTTCTGTACATTCAAGGACCAGTCTACCTCATGATTAAGTTGGTTGTGAGAGTAAGTGGCTATTATCGATCCATACGTATGCGATGGGTTGTTTTGTATTGTGCATCATGGAGATGCATTAACCCCTTTCAGAACGACAAATTTTGGACTGGTCCAAATTGAAAGCGTTTGCAGACGACAATTTTAAATTTGATGAAAATGGCAGAAAGTTATCAAAAAGGGCAGAAAACACTGTGGGAAAAGGAGAAATTGCTCGTTATGAGCAATTTCTCCTTTTCCCACAGTGTTTTCAAAAGACTTGTACTGCAGACACGTGAAAACCAGGGCTTGTTTGGGAAAGGGTTAAGCCCCCTTTTGCCAGAGCATGGCTCATATACATGTAATAGGATTTGTCCTTGGCATGTGGAAAACATTTTTGTAAAAGAGAAGATACTGGTTCCAAGCATTTCATCTTCTCTCACTCTGTTTTCTAAAGTCTTCTGAATTAGGATTGTTGATACTGGGAAAAACTTCTTGATGGATTAATCATCTGTTTTTACAACCAATTAACCCTTTACCAAACGACAAAATTTTAGACTGGTTCAAATTCAAAGCATTTGCAGACGACAGTTTAAATCTGGCTAAAAAATTGCAATTTGTTTTGGATAGGGTAGAAAACATTACGGGAAAAGGAGAAATGCTAATTACCAGTATTTTCTCCTTTTCCCACAATGTTTTCAAAAGGCTTCTTTCTCAAAGTCGTTAAAAGTCAGAACTGTGTGGTAAAGGGTTAATAATATCAATGGGTTAACGCCTTATCAGACAACAAAATTTTACTGTTGTCCAAATTGAAAGTTGATGAAAAAGTAAATATGTCTCAAATAATGGTACTTTCCTTTATATGGACAGGAAACATTGTGGGAAGAGGAGAAAATGCTAGTTACCAACATTTTCCCCCTGACACCCACATTTTTTTTTTTTTATCAAAAACCATAATTCTAACAGTCGTTAAAACTAGGAATTGTGCGGTAAAGGGTTTATTTTTTTTCTATCATAAAAGTTCAGTAAGAAACCAGAATGCTTACATAATTCAGTTTCTATATTTTACTGACTTACACATTCTGAAATTCATATGTACTGGTATCTCTATTCTATAAAACATATATTTATAACAGACTTAATTTGTATCTCACTGTTCACTGTAGCCTAACCACTGAAGTACTGCTCTAATAATATAACAGTACTAGGTGCATTCCTCATGGGAGATATTGGGCTTTCCATGGGAACGTCCTTGGGCAAGACATTTCAGAGTCCCAGCATAGTAGTGACTCATATCTGGGTAACACATGAACACATAAGCTGTATACATGATATGATTAAACCAACAAACAAACCAACCAACCATTCTCTCGTCTGTTTACCGAGAACAAGAGTACAGCATCTGACATAAGATACCTCAAGAGATTTGTTTAAAGGAATTGTATAAAAATATTTTACAAAGGTTTTAACCCTTTACCAAACAATCCCTTGTTTTAATGACCCTGAAGAGGATGGAGTTGAAAACAATGTGGGAATAGGAAAAAAATGCTTTTTCACAGCTTTTTTTTCTTTTTCCACATTGTTTTCTGCCCTGTAAAAGACAATTCCCATTATTTGAGCCATATTCAATTTCCAATTTGAAAATGTTTCCAATATGGGGAAGCCTGAGTTTTCCTCATTCTGGTTAAGGTTCAACCCTTTAACACACAATTCCGACTTTCAATGACCCTGAGAAAGCTTTTGAAAACATTATGGGAAAAGGAGAAAATGCTGGTAACCAACATTTTCTCCTTTTCCTATAATGTTTTCTACCCTTCCCAAAACAAATTTCAATTTTTGAGTCACATTTACTTTGTCGTCTGCAAATGCTTTCAATTTGGACCAGCCTAAAATTTTGTCGTTTGGTAAAGACTTAACCCTTTACGAAACCACAAAATCCTTGACTCGTCCAAATTGAAAGCATTTGCAAACAAAATCAAATATTGCTGAAATCACTGGATTTCTCTGTGAAATGTTAGAAAACATTGTGGGTAAACCAGCATTTTTCTCCTTTTCCCACTATGTTTTCAAAAGGCTTTTTCTTCGGGGTTTTTAAAATCCGAGATTGTTTGGTAAAGAGTTAAACGACTAAGATGTAACAAAAGTACTTACAAATTATGTTTATGCATCAGAACAAACAGGCTGTTCAGGGATAAAAGACTTATTGCTCCACCTGATGATAGAAAAAAGAACAGATATGTAGCAGAGTTGGTAATATTCTGGACTTGTAATCCAGGGTCTGTATTCACCAACCATTCCTAAGAATATTCTTTGTCTTATTCTCCAAGATTTTCAAACTTTGAAAGTAACACAACTTCTGATTGGCTAAACCAAATGGTTTAGCCAATCAGAAGTTGTGTTACTTTCAAATTTAGAAATTTTTTGATTCCTAGCTCCTCTTTTTGTTTGTATTGGAGTTTAACGCCATTTTAACAGCTTAGGTTATGTTATGGCGGTCAGTACACCTATGCATGTGTTTCCTGGCTTTCTCACACCAGTACTGACACAACCTTCTTTCGAAGTCACTGACTACTTTTCCCACATGAATCAGCAGTTAAGAGGCAAAAAATCACTGGAAAGAAAGTTTGCCTCAACAGGGTATCAAACTCACAACCACCAAGTCACAATCCAGATACACTAACCAACTACCCTGGCGGGCTCCTCTTTTTAAGGGTTGATGATAGTCAATGTGACAGGATTCATTCCTCTCTCAGAGCTGAAGAGTTTCAGCAAAATTTATGAGGGAAAGCAACTGGTGGCTTGGAGAGAAAGTTGTGCTCAGTGCTGGTATAAAACTCTAGAAATACATTACCAACTCTTTACCACACGACAAAATTTTAAACCAGTCCAGATTGAAAGGATTTGCAGACGACAAAATAAATGTGACTGAAAAAATGAAATTTTTCTTGGGAAGGATAGAAAACACTGTGGGAAAAGAAGAAAATGCTGGTTATCACCATTTTCTCCTTTTCCTGCAATGTTTTCAAAAGGCTTCTTTCTCAGGGTCGTTTAAAGTCGGGATTGTGTGGTAAAGGTATAATTGGGGAAAGAAGTAAAGGGCTCTGAAAGATTGTGGTGTCAAGTGCTGGTAAATAAACTCCAGAACCACATTATAAGGTGCACTGGCTGCCTGTACAATACTAAAAATATTTTGAAAACAGCATTGGACATATAACAAACAAACGAAGAGAAGAGATTGAACCATTGCACCTGAGTTATTCTACAGGGTTGGCAAATGACCGGTCATTATAAGTATTGACCAGACCAGCACTCATTACTGGTTATTATAGGTTATTTAGTGGTTGATTGGTTGAACGACACACACAACCACGGTCAGTTCAAAGGTACTATGCTAGGCTAGTCAGAGGTGTGGAAATACTATGCCCGACTTGTCCAACTCAGGAAAATTCAGCGTCGGACAAGTGAATTTTTTCAGTCTAGTTGTCCGCAGACAAGTAGAGAATATGAGGAAAATTTTGAAACAAAAATCTGTTGTATGTACATATCCAGTGAAATACGTATGCTCTCACTTCGTACAAAATAACATTTCAAATGATTAACAGTGTCTTGAGATGATCCCTGATTTTTGGAAACCCAAAATATGAATTTAGTCTACCTACGCTTTCACTGCATTAGACAAAATCGGTAAAATATGCGGCTGTTGTAGCACGTCGATTTTTTGAAAATGTGTAAACACCTTCAAGATCATCATTATGGATTAAAATAATTTTATTGGTATAATTTTAGCACTGATTCAGAGATGACGATGTTGCACACGTGAAAATTTTAGCCTTTAATCTGATTTGAACAGATTTAAACAGGTGCGAAATGGGCCGTGATTTAACACCTCTGCCGGAAGCTGTCTCATTATCCGAAAGTTTTCTATTCAGCCATCAGTTGGTGCGTAAAATCGGAGAAAATATTTTTTTTTTTTAATCAAATTTTCACTGCAAACAGAAATGGGAAGTCTGGACTCCGAACCATTTGCCGGCTCCAAACGTAAAGCGGACCGTGACAAGAAATATGACAAAAACATTTTTTTTTTTCCAACGAGGCGTGCTTGAAATTTTCTTCTTCCCCCACCATGTTTTCAGAAAGCTTCTCTGTTTAAAATTTGGGACTGTGTGATGAAGGGTGAAACAATGAAGTACATGTCCATTTTCACTCATACTGCCGTAATGCAGACATTTTTACAATTTCATTTCAAGATTTTCTTTTTTGGGGAACCCCTAAAGTGCTTGCAATGCCTACATTTTTTGGAGAAAGAATTAGCTTTTATATTTTTGCCAATATTTCTATCACAACTTGATTGACATCCATTTTTTTTCCCAAAACATTTACCATCATATACATGAAAAAGAGAAGGTGCCAATACCCTACAGCACTTACTAGAAAATTCAAAGTAAAAAAGGGGCACGACTGTGTCAAAAATACTTTGATGGTTACCTGCCCATGTTTTATGGGTTCCCCTTTTGATAGTGAACAACTTGTCATGTTTGAAGTACATATCTTCAGTGCAGACAGAGAAATGATAAAATGTCAAAGTTTTAGAAAATGTCAGAGTTTTTGCAAGACAACGATGCAGGTGATCACGCAAGGGCTATGACAATACTTTCAAGTTTTCTTCGAAAACAGCCGAGCTAATAAAGTTTAAAAGTACAAGCATAGCAGACCTACCTATACTGTAAGACACTGTTAGAAAATCACTCAACACCAGAGGATTTGTCATATGGGGAATAACTTTATCATGCAGGCTTATCAGTACTTTTCTGTACAGGCTTGTTGGTAACTGAAAAAAGAATGAACAATCTTGTTGGTAACTGAAAAAAGAATGAACAATTGATCTAACTCTTTACCAAACGACAAAATTTTAGACTAGTCCAAATTGAAAGCATTTGCAGATGACAAAATAAATCAGACCCAAAAATTGAAATTTGTTTTGGGAAGGGTAGAAAACATTGTGGGAAATAGAGAAAATGCTGGTAACCAGCATTTTCTCCTTTTCCCACAATGTTTTCAAAAGGCTTCTTTCTCAGGGTCATTAAAAGTCAGGATTGTGTGGCAGAGGGTTAAACCTTTTACTTCAGCAAACAATCCTGCGTTTTAGTAACCTAACCCTGAAGAAAAAATGCTTTTGAGAACATTGTGTGAAAAGGAGAAAATGCTGGTAACCAGCGTTTTCTGGTTTCCTAATATGTTTCCTGCCCTTTCACAGACAAATTCCACTGTTTCAGCTACATTAAATTTGTCATCTGCATATACTTGCAATTTTGAGGAGTCCAAAATTTTGTTGTCTTTGTAGAGATTTAATTCAAAGTTTTTTTGTGGGTCTTGAATATCCAACTACAGTAAACAGTGTATATCAAGATCAGACTGCATATTCTATTTTGATCTACACTAGGCATAAAAGCGAATGAGCCATTCTCTGTGAACAGAGGATTTAACCTTTACGACACAATCCCGACTTTTAATGACCCTGAGAACAAAACCTTTTGAAAACATTGTGGGAAAAGGACAAAATGCTGGTAACCAGCATTTTCTCCTTTTCCCACAAAGTTTTCTATCCTATAAGAATCAGGTTTCATCACTTGAGCCATATTCACTGTGTCGTCTGCAACAGCTTTGAATTTGGACAAGTGTAAAATTTCCCAGAGCTCAGCTCAGATATATTAACCCTTTACCAAACAATCCCGACTTTTAACGACCCTGAGAACAAAGCCTTTTGAAAACATTCTTTCTTAGGGTTGTTAAAAGTTGGGATTGTGCAGTAAAGAGTTAACAGAGGGTTATCAAACAAAGGTATATGTCAAAGTAATGTGGAAAAGATTTCAAAATTGAAAGCCATGGTAACCTCTCACTTTGCCACAATCCTTTTTAAAAGCCTTCTAACTCAGGGTGGTTAAATGTTGGGATTGTGAGGTAACTGGTTAATTGATTGATTGTATGGTGTTTAATGCCGTTTTCAACATTATTTCAATTATCGCGGCGGCCAGTGTACCTATCCATGCTTTCCTAGAGTTTCCTTTACCAGTACTCTGCACAATATTCTTTCCAAGCCACTGGCTGCTTTCCCACACAACCATCATCAAAACAATGGTCAGCGGTGAGAAAGGAATGAATCCTGTCCAAATTATTATCATCAATCCTCGGAAAGAAATTGGCCGAGCCCGGGATCGAACCGGTGACCCCCTTAGTCTCAAGTCCTGTATTTCAAAGAATTTGAAGACGTCAAAATAAAGGTGCCCCAAAGATGAAATATGTCATTGACAGGTTAGAAAACATTGTAGGAAAAGGAGAAAATGCTGGTCACCAGCATTTTCTCCTTTTCCCACAATGTTTTCAAAAGGCCTCTTTCTCAGGGTCGTTAAAAGTCGGGATTGTGTGGTAAAGGGTTAACAGAGGGTTATCAAACAAAGGTATATGTCAAAGTAATGTGGAAAAGATTTCAAAATTGCTTGCCATGGTAACCGCTCATTTTGCCACAATGTTTTTAAAAGCTTTCTTACTCAGGGTCGTTAAACGTTGGGATTGTGTGGTAAATGGTTAAGGAGAAACATCTTTTAATCTAACCTTAAATTGCAGGAACTGAACCCAAGCTTCCGTGAACGCTCTCTTTTGTTCCCTCAAGTTACTTACTTTCTGGTCTTTGGCTGAAACAGAACAGACAGGTCTACCATTCACATGACACTTTGTCAGATGACAACTCTTTAGACTGGTCCAAATTGAAAGTACATGCAGACAACAAATCAAATGTGGCTGGCATGTTTGAATTTGTCTTTGAAAGAGTAGAAACTATTGTGGGAAAAGCAGAAAAAGCTGATCACCGGCTGTTTCTCCTTTTCTCACAATTTTTCACATGCCATCTTATCAAGGGTCGTTAATGGTTACCAGCATTTTCTTCTTTTTCCACAATATTTTCAAAAGGTTTCATTCACAGAGTCGTTAAAAGTCGGGATAGTGTGGTAAAAGGTTAAACAATGAGATTGTGAGCGGTAAAGGGTATATTGTTTGAATTGCGTTTTATGCCACTTTCCAACTATTTCATTTATGTCATGACAACAGTTTGTTTATTCATGTGTTTCATGGTCTCACAAAAACTATGCTGGTGCTCTGTTCCTTGCCCAAGGACATTCCAACACAGCCAATGCTGCCAGTAGGGACTGAGTCTCGAACCACTGGTTTACAAAGCCGTTGTCTTAACCCTTTACCACACAATCCCAAATTTTACATCACTAAGGATGAAGCCTTTCGAAAATATTGTGGGAAAAAGAGAAAATGCTGGTAACCAGCATTTTCTTCTTTTCCAACAATGTTTTTCACTCTATCAAAGAAAAATTTGACTACTTGAGCCACATTAAAATTGTCATCTACAAATCATTTCAATTTGGACAAGTCTACGGTTTTTTATCGTCTGGTAAACATTTAAACACTAAGCCAAGCAAGACCCCAGTTACTGCCCTAAAAAAGGTAAGATTCATTGTTATATTACATCTAGTAATACTCACATCAATATGCGCAGAGTAATGATCAGGTGCACATCAAAATGTGGACAGCTTAGATCAAAACCAGACAGATCTTGATCTAAAATTTCTAATACTCTAAAATATGCTGCATAGAAAAGAGCACTGGAACAATACTAGGTAGATCTAAACTCTTAATTAAACAATCCCAAGATTTAACGACATCTTCAGAAGACGGCTTTTAGAAACATTATGAGAAGAGGAGAAAATACTAGTTACTAGCATTTTCTCCTTTTCCCTCAACATTTTCTATAGATTTAAGGCCAATTCCTATCATTTGTGCCAAGTTCATATTGCCCTCCGTGACTAAAAATATTTCTTTTGTTTTAACCCTTTACCACACAATTCCAACTTTTAATGACCATGAGAAAGAAGCCTTTTGAAAACATTGTGGGAAAAGGAGTAAATGCTGATTACCAGCATTTTCTCCTTTTCCCTCAATGTTTTCTACCTTTCCCAACACAAATTTCAGTTCTTGTGTCAGATTCGTTTTGTCATCTGCAAATGCTTTCAATTTGGAAACGTCCAAAATGTTGTCGTTTGGTATGGAGTTAATACTCAGTGCTGAGGGTACGTGCTTAGTTTCTTGTATTTATAAATACAAGCTAAAAAGTTTCACGTATTGCTGCACTAATTTTCAATGAAAAAAAAAAATCATTACAGAAACATCTATACTCGTTTTCTGTTAGTCTGTAACCCATTTCATCTTAATTTGATCAAATTATAACTATTTTTGTTTCTTCATGCCAAATGTTGCCCCTAACAGCTGCAAGGTTGCATTGATTTAGAATGATAGAAAGTGCATTTCAGCCATCAAAGAAATCACTGTTGTGAAAATTCAAAGTCAAAAACGGGGTACAACTGTGTCAAAAATACTTTGATGGTTACCTGCCCTTGTTTTTATGGGTTTCCCTTTTGATAGCAAACAACTTGTCCAAGTTTGAAGTAAATATCTTCAGTAAAGATAGAGAAATTATAAAATGTCGAACTGAAGATTTCAAGTTTGTGTATTTATCCCCTACATCATATATATATATATCATTAATTTATCTCTGTTTACACAGCTGACAAAATTCTGAACCATTCTACTGTGTATCAAATTTTAATAGCTTTTTTTTCCCCTCTAATTGTAAAGAAGTATCTTTAACTCTTTATCAAATGACAAAATTTTAGACTTGTCCAAATTGAAAGCATTTGCAGATGACAAAATAAATGTGACTCAAAATTTAAAATTTCTTTTGGAAAAAGTAGTAAACATTCTGGGAAAAGGACAAAATGCTAGTTACCAACATTTTCTCCTTTTCTCACAATGTTTTCCAAGGGCTTCTTCCTCAGGGTCGTTAAAAGTCGGGATTGTGCGGTAAAGGGTTAAAACAATCTATCAGTAATACAGACTTTCTTTTTTTTTTCTGATAATTCTTTTTTTAATTTCGGAAAAACAATGACAAAACTGTACCTGGTACCGTAGACAGGAAATTTGATAGTGGCTTATCAGCTTGTGTTACAGGCATACTGCAGTTCTCCAGCACAGTAAACACATTCTCCAGATACAGATCAGAAAACAATCCCTAAAAAGCAACAGATATGATCCATGCTCTGTGAAAAAGAGGGTTAAAGGAATCTGCAGAAAGTTTCGACCTAGGTCAGCCTGCACAGTATGTGCAGGCTGACCTGGATCGAAACTTTTTGCTCTCGGTCAATTTTCTATAGGTGAAGCGACCATCCTACCATGTGATTCAGTCGATTGTTCAATAAAATTGATTTCATGGATGATCTATAATTATTGTGATGATTTCCTTGGTACAATGTATCATGCAGATACATTAAACCCCCTTTTGCCAGAGTGTTGATCATATATTATTTATAACTCTTGCAACACAAACTAGCTGGACTCAGTATGTCCAAAAAGACAATTCGCAGCAGACAACTATTCTCGTCATGGGTTATTTAACCCTTTACCACACAATCCCGAGTTTTAACAACCCTGATAAAGAAGCCTTTTGAAAACATTGTGGAAAAAGGAGAAAATGCTGGTAACCAGCATTTTCTCCTTTTCCCACAATGTTTTCTGTCCTTTTACAGACAAATCTGACCATATGAGTCATATCTAATTTGTCGTCTGCAATTACTTTCAATACGGACACATGGAAAATTTTCTCATGTGGTAAAGGTTAATGTTAGGTGTTTGTCCTGCTTATATGCCGCTGTCTCATGAGACTTCTTTAATGTTCATAACAAAGGGGAGTGTTCAAAGAAAGATAACGATCGGATTGGCTGTTATAAGTATTGTGCCTAATAGGACAATATACAAAATTTTAGATGTCTCCAAGTTGATAGCATTTGCGGACTAGCATTTAAATATGAATTACAATACAAAAAAAATTGTCTTTAACGGTTAGAAAAGATAGAAAAAGGAGAAAATCCTGGTCACCAGCATTTTCTCTTTATCCCAAAATGTTTTCTGATTGTTTGTTTGTATGGTGTCTAACACTGTTTTCAACATTATTTCAGTTATATCGCGGTGTACAGTGCACCTATCCATGCTTTCCCAGAGTTTCTTTTACCAGTATTTTACACATCATTCTTCCCAAGCCACTGGCTGCTTTTCCATATATCAATCAATGAAACAATGATCAGTATTAAGAGAGGAATGAATCCTGCTGCACTGGCTATCAACAATCCTTGGAAAGAAATTGGCCGAGCTGGGGATCCCCAATTTTTTCTGCAGCTTACCTCCTAAAAGTCACTGGAAAATGGAAACACTTGTTCACTCTTTACCACACCATCCGCAGTTTTAACGACCCCGAAGGAAAAGGACTTTTGAAAACACTGTGGGAAAAGGAGAAAATGCTGGTATCTTCTCCTTTTCCCACAATGTTTTCTACCCTTAAAAAAAAAAATCCAGAAGTTTGCAACATTTATTTTACTTTGCTGAACAATATCTAAATCTGTAACTTAACTCTTTGACCAAATTGAAAGCATTTGTAGACGGAAAATTAAATATATCTCAAATAATGATTTCTGTCTTGAACAAGATGGAAAACATTGTGGGAAATGGAGAAATTGCTGGTTACCAGTATTTTCTCCTTTACCCACAATATTTTCAAAAGCCTTCTCCTTCAGGGTCGTTAAAGCTCAAGATTTTATGGTAAACTGTATAAATCAGCTCTAACCTTTCTTTCACGACCCTGACAAGTTCCATGAATGTGCTTCAATGTAAAATAGCGGACATCATCATAGACCAGGTATTCTTGAAGTTTCTCAATCAATGGCTGGTTATTTTCATAGTCGCAGATCAAACTGGACAGGATTCTCTGAAAAATTTACATTGTATTAAAACAAAAAAAACCCCACAATGCACGCTAGTGATGGGACGATGATCGGAAAGATCATTTAACTATGTTTAAGCATTGCCAATGCCAGTCATCGATTACAAATACCAGAAATCGATCATTGGAATACACCTGAATAACACCAAACTTAACCAAGGGATGCCAAACTCAACCAAGGGATGCACCTCTTATAACCTGAAAACATGAAAATGGCTACTGGCACAGTCAAACAGCTTGAAATTAATTCCCATCCAGGTGCAAAACAAAATCTGAGGGGTGAGGGTATTTTGGCTTCCATAATTTAATTGAGATGAGCTTCTGACTACATATAACTTAGACCTATGCAGACCTGTAGAATATGTAAGAAGATGTACCAAAATATGGGTAAGAAAAAAGTCTCACTGCAATCAAACATTTTCAAAAAGCAAATTTAACAACTATATGTGACAGCTGTTAAACCTTTTAACAAACCCATCTTTAAAAATATGAGAAAAAGGAAAACCTGCCTGTTAGGTGCATTTTTTCATTTACCAAAAATGTTTTATGACTAATTTGTCCAAATTAAACCCATAACCAAATTTTATATTCGTCTATAACTGATTATATGAATGATTATCGAATCAAAAGTGGTATTCCATTCTAACCGATCATCGATTAGCATTTTCAACCGATTTCCCAACACTAATGCACGCTGTAAAAACCATGGTAACTTAAAGACAACAACAACACTGTATGCGGATGCCAACACTCAGCTGCAGTTGCTTGATTTCCAATGAAAATTCTAAAGTCCAAAAAAGAGCATAAATGTGTCAAATATACTTTGATGGTTACCTGCCCTTATCGTATGAGTTGCTCTTTTGATAGTTAATAACTGGTTTAAGTTTGAAGGAGATATCTTTAGTAATAACAAAAATACTATAAAATGTCCTACTTTTTGCGTGACAATGGCGACAAAGACGCCAGAGCTATGACAATACCTCAATATGTTCTTTGAAAACAGCTAGGCTGAAAAAGTGGGTTACTACTGAATCAGATTGAATTGTTAACCTTTTATCATACAATCCTGAGTTTTGATTTAACAGTGAGACAAACTTTTTGAAAACATTGTGGGAAAAGAAGAAAACACTGATTACCAACATTTTCACCTTTTTGTAGAACATTTTCAAAAGTCTTCTTCCTCAGGCTGGTTGAAAAACAAAATTGTTTGGCAAAGGGTAAGAAAAGAAAAGTATATTCATTGAGTGAAATAGAACTAGAAATACCAATCTTAAGGGTTTTATGTTTGTATAATCTCACAAATTTTGGACAATGTTGATCCAAGATCAGACTGCACAATTTGTGCAGTCTGATCTTAATCTACATTGTCTACAATGCAACAAAAAGGTTGACTTACCTTTAACAAAGGAACAGGGTTGTTGCTCTTTTCACTAGATTGGGTCAATGGATGTTTGCCTTCTTTCTGCATGAACTTCAACAATGTTGTTAGAGAGATAACCTTTGCACAAATAGAAGAGTTTCTCTTAAATTAATTAATTTTCATGCTCTGACAGCAAAAAGGTGAAATCCTTTTACCCAGCAACATAATTCAGCGCTCCAGATAGAGCGAGTGATTTTGATTATAGAACTGAAAATATTAATTATTCTCCACTAAACCCTATGTTATGGATACTCATTAGAATCGTCTCATCGAGACGATTCTAATGAGTACCCACAACACATTGTTTGGAAAAGAAATAATGGATTTAGAATACCATCACTCCCTCTTATCTGGAGCTTGAATAATTTACAGCTAATTTTGGCTATTCTCACACACAGTCTGAACTACAGATTATAAAACCCTAATATACAAGTTTTATCCCCCTCTCTATCCGATTGGCGAAATAGAAAGTCTCAACCAATTAGACGGAAAGTCACTGGAAAAAAGACTTAGAACTCACATTAGAAGGGTTCATGAACGAGTCCACTTGACACCAAGACAAACTTCCTTTCACCAATCATGGAACCCTTCAAATGAATGACATGTTTAAGGTTTTTACCACACAATCCTAAAGTTCCGATGACCCTGATGAAGAAGCTTTTGAAAACATTATTAACCCTTTACCACACAATCCCGACTTTTAACGACCCTGAAAAAGAAGTCTTTGGAAAACACGGTGGGAAAAGGAGAAAATGCTGGTAACCAGCATTTTCTCCTTTTCCCACAATGTTTTCTACCCTTCTCAAAAGAAATTTCAATTATTGAGTCATTTTCATTTTGTCGTCTGCAAATGCTTGCAATTTGGGCCAGTCTAAATTTTTTTGTTTGGTAAAGAGTTAACCGGTATTTTCTCGATTTCCTACAATGTTTTCTATCCTATCAAAGAACAAATCACTTCATCTGAGCCTCATTCTAAATGTTGTCTGGAGATACTCGCAATTTGGACTAGTCCAAAATTTTGTAGTTTGGTAAAGAGTTCAACACACAGGCAACATATAATTACGCAGCCATTAGTGATACTCAAGATGTTTGTCCTTTCTGCCATCACAGGTACATTTCACTGCAATGTACTTTCTAGCTGGCACATTTCTCTCTCATTTCACTCTTGTTATTCTTCTGCTCAGTTTGGTTATGCTTAGTGTACAAAATCAGTGGATATCCCAACAACCTGTGCTCTTTTGACAGATCTATTCATTTTCTTACCAAAAGTAAGCTGGAGTGTCCAAAGGGCAATAACTACATTCGACGGACAATAACAAGTACATTATCTTCTCCTGGGTGGCATTTTTAAAATACATAACCTATCTGATATGGGCATTCTGGGTACAGAACCGGACTTCTTTTCAAGGCAGCAATCAATGCAATGAATTTCAAAATAAAATATATGTTTACTAAAACCTACATTGTACGATTCATCCAGCCATGGTTAGCTAAAATATAACCTATGCACTAGCCATTTATAACCATGGTCCTTATTGGGAAAAAAGCCCCGGTATAAGCCCAGCACAGCGGGGACACTATTTTTGTTGTCAGTCTGTTGTCAGTCTATATTTAGAAACTATCTACAGAGATTTGCAGTAAACAGTTGGTATTTAAAAGAAAAAAAATGTCTTCCATTTGAAATCATTAATGTTTTTTTTGAAATTTGTAGTGAAAAACTGGCTTGATTTTTCCACAGACGTATCATTTATTGCTATTTTCTGCCTGCACTTTTTAAGCGGCAATTTATGCATTGTGCATTAATATTCGTCCCGTACAGAACTGTGATGCGTCATAGCAGACAGGTCAAATCTTCAAAGAATATTGACATGCGCAGACAACGATAAAAAGTATTCTGTGGGAAGTAAGAGTTACTTACCCTAATATTTTGTCCATCATGTTGTAGCAGTTTCAACAATCTGTTTACTGTCTCTTTGTATCTATCCTGCAGCCATACTTTATACTTCTCTTCATTTGTTGTATCTGAAGCATTATCCACCCTTGTTTGTCAACTCTTTACCAAACAACATTATTTTAGACTGTTCCAAATTGAAAGCATTTGCAGATGACAAAACAAATGTGACTTAAAAATGGAAATATGCTTTTCGAAGGGTAAGAAACATTGTGTGAAAAGGAGAAAATGCTGGTTACCAGCATTTTCTCCTTTTCCTACAATTTTTTCAATAGCCCTTTTCATCAGGGTCGTTAAAAGTCGGGATTGTGTGGTAATGGGTTAATTTAAAACTTACAGCATACCATGGGTAACATTTAGTGATTGTGAAACTAGTGCAGATCATGGTCAGACTGCATAAAACATGCAATCCTATCTTTGTATCACCTAAATTGACTTGATATCCTTAACTCTTTACCACACAATCCCGAGGTTTAACGACCCTTAGGAAGAGGTTTTTTTAACCCTTTACCACACAATCCGGACTTTTAATGACCCTGAGGAAGAAGCCTTCTGAAAACATTGTGGGAAAAGGAGAAAATGCTGGTAACCAGCATTTTCTCCTTTTGCCACAATGTTTTCTACCCTTCCAAAATCAAATTTCATTTCTTTTAAGTCACATTCATTTTGTCGTCTGCAAATGCATTCAGTTTGAACAAGGCTAAAATTCTGTCATTTGGTAAAGAGTTAATTGTTCTAGCTTGAAAAAAATCCTTGAAATTATGATTTATATTTTTTCCCATGACTGAGCAATATCAGTTTCTCATATTCAGCATTGAGAGGTTTAACTCTTTACCAGATGACAAAATTTTAGATCTCTCTAAGAGAGCTCTTTCATTACCATACGACAAAATGTCTAAGTTGAAAGGATTTGCAGGGGACAATTAATTGTATCTCAAAAACATGAAATTTGTCTTTCATAGAGTAGAAAACATTACAGGAAAAGAAGAAAATGCTGGTAACAAGCATTTTCTCCTTTTCCCACAATGTTTTCAAAAGCATTCTTCCCTTAGAATCATTAAAAGTAGGGATTGTGTCACTGTGGTAAAGAGTTAAGTTACCGGTAAAAGCATTAATTTTGCAAATGAAAAATCAAATATGGCTCTAACAGAGGTGAGGCTGACAAAAAATGAGAGGGGAGAAAAATCTCAATACAACATTTCTGACCAGTCCCATCTGAGCTGGGACAGCTTTAAATTTTAAGTTTTAGCTTCAAAGGGAGGATATCCTCTGAAAGGAGGAAAAATCCCGCCCCTGTCAAATGAGTGAATTTGTCTGAATGGTTGATTGATTGTATGGTAGGCACCTATCCATGCTTTCCTGGAGTTTCTCTGCAAAATATTCTTTCCAAGCCACTGGCTACTTTCCCACATAACCAATGTCGAAAAAATGATCAGCTGTGAGAGAGGAATGAATCACGCAATAATCCTCGGAAAGAAATTGGCCAAGCTGGGGATGGAATCAGCGACCCCCTGTTCACAAGGCCTGTACGCTACCCACTTTGAATGGTTGAAAACATTGTGGGAATAAAAGAAAATGCACGGCTTGGCTCATCACATTATAAATAATTTGATCTTGATCAACACTGTCCAAAACTGAAATTCAATTTGTGCTCAGCAGTTCAAAGGTATAGACTCTAGTTTCTGCCTCATGCTTCATGGACAATTTCTGTATGTTGTTCCAACAAAGTTGGGAAAAAGGACCCCTAAACTTTCTGGTCTATGTTAAACGAAAAACGACTTTAATTTGAAAACTAAGACAAAGTTGACTCTTTATCAAACAACAAATTTTGAACTCATGTATCCAAATAGAAAGCATTGGCAGATGACAATATAAAAGTGACTCAAAAATTAAAACTTTCTTTTGTTAAGGGTAGTCTAGAAATATGTCATTTAGCAAAGAGTTAAACTTCACTATACCCGTCATAGTTTTCTTCACACACATTTCTTCCACATCAAGAAAATGGGAAAATATCTTATGGACACTCCTGATACTAGCTCTGATACTGTCTGTGTCATCTTCCTGAAAATAGAACCATACAAACCTTTGGAAAACATTGTGGTAAAAGGAAGTTTTATAGATTTTATGATATTATTGTTCAATGGACAGAAGAATACCGACCAATCAAGGTGTCCATGGAAAAACTGTATTTCACTTCAAATTATATTTCACCTAAAAAAGACCCTGTTCTATCCTAAAAAAATGGAATCTTCCACCCTGGTAACGCCTTTCTTTAGCTGAATTCATAGTATTAATATGCATAACTTACCTATATGCATATCTTCTGAAAAAAAAAAATCTTTTTCAATGGTAATTATTAGACCTCTCTAGGATCAGAACTATATTTTACCCCTGGTCATGTGACATGTCTCGGTGAGATTTACAATACTATGAAAGTAACACCACATTTCACATGACTTTTCATTCATTTTTTTCATTCTGTTAAAAAAAAACTTTTACCTGACTGAATGCTTTTCTTATACCATACCAAAAATATCAATAGATCAATAGTATTACAAGAAATTATAATGAATTCATCAAGCCTTTACCTCACAATCCCTACTTTGAACGACCCTGAGAAAGAAGCCTTTTGAAAACATTGTGGGAAAAGGAGAAAATGCTGGTAACCAGCATTTTCTCCTTTTACCATAATGTTTTCAACCCTTTCCAAAACAAATTTTAATTTTTCAGTTACATTCATTTTCTCATCTGCAACTGCTTTCAATTTGGCCTGGTCTAAAATTTTCTTGTTTGGTAAAGAGTTTAAGAATATCTATCGGGTACATATACTGTATTCCCCAGCTGGAGTACTGATTGATCACCCAGGAAGCATAAACTGGCGGACCGTGGAAGTAAAACAACTGAAATACAGCTGCTGTTGACAAGGCCTTAAACCACATGCCTTGTGAAGAAAGCTAAGAAAATAAAAGCAATTTCTCTTTTTTCCAACAATGTTTACAATAATTTACAGATGTCTTTTTTCCAGCAATGTTTTCAATTCCATAAAAGAGTAATTTAAGCCTTCCAGAAAGCTTATTTTACACTCAAATTAACTGCTAAAATGCCAATCAAAACTACTGCTTTTGCAGCAAGTGCAGATGAGATCAAACACAGTTAAAATGAGCAGTCTGATTTTTAATCATAAGGTCTGTCTGCTAGCCAAGATGTTCTGGACAAAAGCAACTTTAATTTTACACCTAATAGGTTTTTCTTTTCTGAACTAAAAATGTGATCTGGGGATTCAAGAGTAAAAATTATGTGGTACATGTCTGGGTGGCACAATGTCCATCCAGGTGGCAGCTCTCCTCGCTTTCCTAGCGACTTTAATAGATTACATTCTACTAAAGCATGCAGGTCCTTTACTTACCGACCAATTTCTGTCAAAGTTTAACACTGCTTCTGAATATGTCTCGGTGATGGGAATATACAATCATTCAAGCACAGATAACAATAAAATGAAATTCTAAGAATACCATTTAGTTCCAAATTCATATCCGAACACTAGTTTATCCGAAAAGATGTATTTATGACAGATTAATATTTAATATCATTTTTTTTAATTCTTAGGTGACACACTAACCTGCAGTTCGGCCAAGATATCAAGTAAGAGATTAGCATGCTTTCTATTTTTCATACATTTCTCTGTTTTCTCCTTTAATTCGTTGTTGATCGATTTATTCCTCTCTTTCATCCTCGTGTGTTTGTTTACTTCCGGTATAAATTACCAACAAGGAACAAATATTCGGCAGTACCTAAAAATCACACCCGGGTATTTTTTTTATCCTTTGCCAGATGACCAAAGTTTAGGATGCAGTCATACTGAAATCCTTTGCAGACGAAAAAAAGCATGTGGCTAAAATGATACGATTTGATTTTGAAACAGTAGAACACATTTTGAAGGAAAAAATGCCGGCAACGAGCATTTACTTCCTTTTCCCACAGTGGGTTCAATATTCATCTACCTCAGGCATGTTAACACTCGGAAATCTAGAGCAAAGTCTACTTTCAACCTGATTGAGGTAAGCAAAACAGAAAAGTAGATATATAGGATCTTATTAATCAGTAATAAATACGAAACTTCAGACAGTGGTCAAAACAAGGGAATTCACTCTTTCTAAATTTGAGTAAACGGTCATATACCTCCCTTAGACCATTTAAAAAAAAAAAAAGTCTAGGGAAAGCAACCCTTTGTGAACGGTGCGATACGTTCTCAAAACATGTTGTTTGATAAAAAGCGTTAAATATTTGATATATATGGAAGAAAAATGGCAATAATTTTGTATTTAATTGGCCGAATTTTGCTAGTATCCATAATTCATGCTGAAAGATGTCCATAGCTATATTTTTGTAACATCTCTATACCCTCTTTTTCCCCATATATTTTTATCCCTTCACCACACAATCCCAAATTTTAACGACCTTGAGAAAAAAAAAACTTCTGACAATCTCATGGGAAAAGGTGTAAATGCTGGTAACCATGATTTTCTCCATTTCCCACAATGTTTTCCTACCTTCTCAAACACTAATCCAAAAATTTGAGCCATTTATAATTTTAGGTCTGCTTTTTAAAACTGCTTTTTAACTCTTTACCAAATGACAAAAATGTAGACTGGTCCAAATTGAAAGCATTTGCAGTCGACAAAATGATGTGACTGAAAAAATGAAATTTGCTCTGGGAAGGGTAGAAAACATTGTGGGAAAAGGAGAAAATGCTGGTTACCAGCATTTTCTCCTTTTTCCACAATGTTTTCAAAAGGCTTCTTTCCCTAGGTTGTTGAAAGTCGGGATTGTGTGGGAAAGGGTTAAACATTGACCAGTCTAAAACATTTTTATTTGGTAATGACACAACAATTCCTCAATGAAATCCTTTCATATCTTTATACATGTAGATCTTGTGAATTCAATGACGATAAAACCAACTGTTATGAGGGCTAAGGGTCCAGTTGATAACAGAAAGTGGCTGTGACTGACATCGAATCACCAGAAGTCTTAAACCCATTAGAACACAATCCTGAGTTTTAGCGACCCTAAGGAAAAAGGCCTCTGAAAACATTGTGGGAAAAGGAGAAATTGCTTGTAACAAGCAATATGTCATTTTATACCCCATCAGAGTATATCAGTCCATTTGTACCGACTTCAAATTTGTCGTCTCAATTTTTTTGGAGTCCAATATTTTTCCTTTAAGATATTTAAGCTTTTACCACACAATCACAAGTTTTAACAACCAAGAGAAAGAAAGCTTTTGAAAGCATTGCTGGAAAAGGAGAAAATGCTGGAAACCAGCATTTTATCCATATCCAACAACATTTCCTAACTGTCTTGGAACAAATTTCTCTTTTTTAGTCACATTTATGTTGTCATCTGCAGATGCTTTTTATTTGGACAAGTCTCAAGTTTTGTCGCTAGGTAAAGGGTTAAACTGACCGTGATAATAACATTTCTGTGGGAAACATACTTCACTTTCACCAAGTAAATGAGCCATGCTCTGGCAAAAGGGGGCTTAATGTATCTGCATATTGCACGATACCAAGCAAGTCATCACATAATTAGGGATCCATAAAAATCCATTATTTCTAACAACCAGCTGTATCATAAGGCAGACTGGTCCTTTGACATACAGAAAATTGACCATTAGCGAAAGTTTTGGCCCAGGTCAGCCTGCGAGGACTGATCTGGACTGATACTTTGGGCAGATGCATTAAGTCCCCTTTTCACAGAGAATGGCTCAAATATATACCACAAATAAATGTTGAATTTGATAAGATAAAATATATGTGCCACAATGTACTTATGTACTTAGCGGTAGGTCATTGTTTCATTGTTCACATTTAGGGAAACAATAAAACATGTAAGTTTGTATGTTAACTCTTTACCAAATGACAAAATTTTAGATCTGTCCAAATTGAAAGCGTTTGCAGACGACACATTAAATGTGACTTAAAAATTAAATTGTGTTGGGAAGGGTAGAAAACATTGTGGGAAAAGGAGAAAATGCTGGTTATCAGCATTTTCTCTTTTTCCCACAATGTTTTCAAAAGGCTTCTTTCTCAGGGTCGTTAAATAGGGGTACCAGCATTTTGTTGTTTTCCAAGGTTTTCTGCCCCTACCGAGACAAATTAGATTTAATCTGATGTTCTTAAAGGGGGGTTTACCAATTTTTTCATAGTCTAACCAAATTTCAAAAGTGATTCATCACTGATTTCAATAGGGTGACAGCTGGCAAAACATCAGCATAGAAGTTAAGACAAATAGAAGGAAAAATATTTTTCATTGGTATTTTCTTAATGGGCTACATAGCTTCTTAAGCTATATTTAGATTTCGAGTCAGAAATTCTCAAAGGCATGTAGGAATGACTCATGATCTGTAACACATGTCAGTTACGTAAGAATGACATCTTTGAGCTCATAAAAATAGACAGATCTGGAGTTAGGACTGCAAAGTGACCAACATACCTTTTATTTGAACACCAAATTTGCACCTTTTTAGTGCTTAGTGCAGGTTACCAGTTACCATTAAGTTTCAACATACTAAGCTTGCAGAGAAAAGTATATTTTGTAGTATTTATTAGTATTCAATAAAAGATTAGTTTTATTAGTATTTAATTAAAGATTTTAATTTGCAGCAGAAAATCTAATTAGGGCCTTAACTCTTTACCAAACGACAAAATTTTAGACCAGTCCAAATTGGAAGCTTCTGCAGACGACAAAATAAATGTGACTCACAAACTGAAATTTGTTTTGGGAAGAGTAGAAAACATTGTGCGAAAAGGAGAAAATGCTGGTTACCAGCATTTTCTCCTTTTCCCAAAATGTTTTCAAAGGGCTTCTTCCTCAGGGTCGTTAAAAGTCAGGACTGTGTGGTAAAGAGTTAAAACTGCCTTCAATTTAGACCAGCCTTAAATTTTGTCATCAGGTGCAAAGCACCCAAGACCACTTTACTGGTTGGTACAGGCAGTCTAGATCTAGATCCAGATCTTGGATCTACATTAATTGATAGATCTACTAGGTTGACTGTGCCAACTAAACAAAGTCTTTAAATTGTAAATATATTTATGCCATGCTCTGTGAAAAGGGGGTTTAATGCATCTGAAAAAAGTATCAACTTGAGTAAACCTGTGCAAACCGCACAGGCTGACCTGGGTTAAAACTTTTTGTTATTGGTCAATTTTCTGAATGTCAAAGGACTAGTCTACCTCATGATTCAGAAGGATGTACGTTAGACAAACTAGATTTTATGGATCTATGATTTTGATGACTTGTTTGGTATAATATGTCATGAAGATGTGTCAAACCCCCTTTTGCTGGAGTGCAAATCATCTGCTTTTGTACTCAAAAGATTTAATATTTTCAAGATTGCATATTCTGAATAATCAGGAATTAATTTACCTGTACCATGCAATCCCATTTAAATTCTTTACCAAACGACAAAATTTTAGACTCGTCCAAATTGAAAGCATTCTCAGGCAACAAAATAAATGTGACTCAAAAATTGAAATTTGTTTTGGGAAGGGTAGAAAATATAGTGGGAAAAGGAGAAAATGCTGGTTACCACAATGTTTTCAAAAGGCTTCCTTTTCAGGGTCGTGAAAACCCGGGATTGTCTGGTAAAGGGTTAATTGCCCTGAGGAAGAAAACATATGAAAACATTGTGGCAAAAGGAGAAAATGCTGCTTACCAGCATTCTTCCCTTTTCACACAATGTTTTCTCCCTTTTCAAAACAATTCCCATTGGATCTTTTGGTCCACATTTGATTTGTTGCCTGCAAATGCTTTCAATTTGGACAAGTCTAAACCATTTCACTGTCTGGTACAGAATTAACTCTTTACCATATGATAAAATTTTGGATGCAACCAAGTTGAAAGGATTTGCAGATGACAAATTGAATGTGGCTCAAAAGATTACTTCTGTCTTTGATAGGGTAGAAAGCATCATGGGAAATGGAGAAAATGCTGGTTACCAGCATTTTCTCCTTTTCCCATAATGTTTTCAAAAGTCTCTTCCCTCAGAGTCGTAAGGACTCTGGACTTAGTGGTAATGAGTTATAAGCAGTTTTCTAGGTCCTATCATATACAAATGAGCCATGCTCTGGCAAAAGGAGGCTTAATGCATCTTCGTCATCCATGATACCAAGCAAGACATCGAATAATCATGGATCCATAATAGCCACTTTTTTTGATAATCAACGTAATCACAAGGTGAAGGGGTCCTTGCATATACAGAATATTAACCAAGGGCATAAAGTTTCGGCCCAGGTCAGCCTGTGCGGACTAACCTGGGTCGATACTTTTCACAGATGCATTAAGCCCTCTTTTCACAGAGCATGGCTCAAATGTGTTTTCGCAGACAAAACAGAAGAAGTAGAAGACAGACCAGCTATGGGATTCGTGTTCATATTGGCAAGTATTCAAACCGTAAATATACAAATGAGCCATCCTCTCTGAAAAGGGCTTCATGCATTTGCCAAAAAGTATAGACTCACGTCAGCCTGCGCAGTCCGCGCAGGCTGACCTTGGCCCAACATTTTTGCTATTGGTCAATTTTTTGTCTGTCCACATACCAGTCTACTTCACAATTAAGTCGGTTGTTAAAAAAAGTGGCTGTTATGGATCCATAATTATGTGATGACATGCTTGGTATCATGCTTCACGGAGATGCATTAAGCCCCCTTTTGCCAGAGCATGGCTCAAATTTTATTTTCATACTGATGCTGTAGATTGGTTATAGGAGTGGCTTTTAACCTTCTGAACACCTTTCATGACCGTAGTTGCATTTTAGAGCAGTTTAACTCTTTACCAAATGACAAAAATTTTAGACCCAACCAAATAGAAAGCATGTGCAGACGACAAATCAAATGTAGCTCAAATGATGATTTCCGTCTTTGAAGGGGTAGAAAACAGTGGGAAAAGGAGAAAATGTTGGTAACTAGCATTTTCTGCTTTTCCTGCAATGTTTTACAAAGGCTTCTTTCAATAACATGGGGCTTTTGTCCTTGATGGGGCTTTTGTCCATGGGCCTTTTGCCCTATGAGGTTTTTGTCCTATATAGGGCTTTTGTCCCACATTCTCTTGGACATACACAAAATTTAGGATTAGCAAAAAGTTTATTGATTAATTGATTGTATAGTGTTTAACACCATTTTCAACATTATTTCAGTTATATCGCAGCGGCCTATCCATGCTTTCCTGGCGTTTCTTTTACCAGTACTCCGCACAATATTCTTTCCAAGCCACTGGCTGCTTTCCCACATACCGGTAACCATCGTCGAAGCAAAAAGTTCAAACCAGGTCATGATGCCTTTTCATAGCTCTAACATGAATCATATTGTTCCATAAAACATGAAAAATTCTAACAAGGATGTAAATAAGGTCTTTAAGTGTATAAATTCTGAATCGTTGATAACAAGTGAAATGTGGTAGGTGTATGTGTATGTCGTAATTTCCTCCTTTAACCCTTTTCCCAAATGACAGATTTTTCACTCTTTCAAATTCAAAACATCTGACAAATTCAGAATTGGTACATCTGAGCTTAAGGTCTGTAATAGGGTAGAAAACATTGTGGGAAAAGGAGAAAATTCTGGTTACCAGCATTTTCTCCTTTTCTGGCAATGTTTTCAAAAGTGTTCTTACCTAGGGTCGTGAAAACCCAGGAGGGTTTGGTCACACTGTCCAGACTTTTGATGACCCTGAAGAGGAAGGCTTTTGAAAACATTATGGGAAAAGGAGAAAATGCTGGTAACCAGCTATGCTTATGAAAGACAAATTTCATATTTTGAGTAACATGTCATTTGTCATCTGCAAATGCTTTCAATTTGGACAAGTCAAACAGTTTGTTGTACAGTAAAGAGTTAAAGGACATTCTAAATGTCCCCTGTTGCAAGTTTGTTTCAGGAAGTATTGACTTCTATACTTTAATCCTTTACCAAACAAAAAAAAATATTAGACTGGCCCAAATTGAAAGCATTTGCAGACAACAAACTAAATTTTGCACAAATAAAGAAAATTATATTTGAAGTGGTAGAAAACAATGTGGGAAAAGGAGAAAATGCTGGTTACAAGCAATTTCTCCTTATCCCACATTGTTTTTAACAGTTTTCTTCCCTAGGGTCTATCGTTAGAATTCAGGATTGTGTGGTAACTGGTTAATGGTTGATTATATATTTACAGATAAAAGTATTCCTCTCTATCAGTTGGATTTCAGCACATAGTGTAAATATAAGTATAAACTGGGACGCTACGATATAGCCATGTATATATTCTACATCAACAATTGACTGTCGCAACCAAAATCTGCCGACATTTCCTGCATTCAGGGAAACAAACATATCTGTATACAATCTTTATATATACATGCAGGACAACTTCATCGAGTCCATACCGAGGAAGGCATTTGAAAATCTGACTCTGTCAAAAAATACCAAAGTTCTGCTTTACTTGAATAGCAACAACTTGACCCAGATTGCTGCAAATGCTTTCAAAAACATTGGGAACCATATTATTTATGTTTCGCTGGATAATAATGATTTCACAGACATACCAAAAGAAGTGGCAGAGTTACCAAATATCCATACCTTGTATTTTCAAAAGAATCATGTGACCTCCCTGGACAGAGTGACAATAGAAGCCCTTGGCAAACACTTAACCCTTTCCCAAACGACAAATTTTGGACTGGTCCAAATTCAAAGAGTTCGCAGACGACAATTTTAAATTTGATGAAAATGGCAGAAAGGTCTCAAAATGAGTAGAAAACACTGTGGGAAAAGGAGAAATTGCTCATTACGAGCAATTTCTCCTTTTCCCACTGTGTTTTCAAAAGACTTGTACTGCAGACACGTGAAAACCAGGGCTTGTTTGGGAAAGGGTTAAATGAATTTTACTTCGATATGCAGCTTTTCCGACAATGGCCAGATCAGATGAAATATTTAACAAATCTGACAGAATTGGATATATATAATTTGAATCTGACCAGATTAGAAATGAACGCATTTGATGGATTTGACAACACTCTTCAGACATTATCAATACAGAATTCAAACCTAACTCAAGTTCCAGCCGCAATCTGTCAAATGCAACAATTGAATTTTTTTGAATTTATGGATAATGAAAATGTGAATGACGGCAGGTTTTTATTTGAGCCATGCTACAAAAATATGGCATCTGTACTCTATGTCACAATATCTGGCAACGGCTTGACGGAGATGCCTCCAGTTTTTCAAATCTTTCCAAATACAACCTCTCTGTTCGTGTACAACAATAACTTATCAGCCATTCCCTTTGATTACATACCCATTGGAACACCACTTGAGTCTTTAAATTTAGAAAATAACAATTTCAGCAGTGTTCCCAATGCATTCAGAAAGTTGGAATCAGTAACACAACTTCAGTTTGGCTACAGTAATTTGAAATCAATAGAAACTGATGATTTAAGTGGCATGATGAGCCTTCAGTATCTATTTCTGTACCATAATCCAATAGAGTACATAGCTTCTGCGGCATTCAGAAACAATAGAAACTTGTATACCATTGCTCTCCAGAACACGCGATTACAAAACCTTCCTGCATCTCTTGCAGGTCTTCATAACCTGCATTACCTTACGCTAGGCGAAGATCCAATACAATGCAGTTGTAAAATGGATTATCTTAAACCATGGAATGTAAGTTTTGTTAATATGGATGGATACTGTCAAACAACCTCTGTTGCAATTAAAACTTTCTTACTGAAAGATCTGCCCAAATGTCCGTAAGCCTTTTTACCAAACTGCAAAATATTTGGCTTGTCCATTTTGAAAGCAGTTTCACTCTTGTAACAGAAATATTGGTACATATGAGACTTGTCTTGATTACATTGATTCTGTTGTGTAAACATGGGTTTGTTTGGTAAAGGGATAAATCTTTTATGCATAAGTATGATTGAGTTTTTGTTTCACATCAGTGTGCAACATTTTACAACACTATGGTACAAGGGGCAATTATTGACAATCAATACATGAATCTGTGGAAATCGATATTTGACCAATCAGGTCATTGCATTTATTTGGCCTGATGTGCTGCCTTAGTGTCTGCTATTTCAGCTCACAAACAAGCGACTGTCAATGTTGGAGAAGTGCGATATCATGTGTGTTTACAACGCTTGTATTTTAGGAAAAAATGTGAAAGATGTGCTCTGCGATCGTGTATGGCTTACATGAGATATACACAGAGATTACAAGTTTGCATTATGATTATGATTGACAATGGGACATGAGCAAAGAGTTTCGATCAATGTCATATTATGCAATGGATTGATTAATGTCACTTTTTTTTCCTCTGAAACTTTCTGGAAGAAAACATAAACTGTTTTACAATGGGAAACAAAGGTAAAATACATGAAATACTAATAACAAGAAAGTATGTTCACTAAAATAGCTAACCTTGTTTAATAACCTCTGCACATCCATAAAGGGGCATGTGTTATCAGTGTTTCAATTTGACGTTAACATTAACCCTTGGTGCATGAAAAATGCTGAATGTGTACATACAGATCAAAGTGCAACAAAAAAAAAATGCAGTTTATTATTGGATTCAACCTATCTGCTACTCAAATTAAGTACATTTAAGTATATTCTTTACAGAAGGTACATGTGGTTTTCAATTATGAGACAGACTAAGTTCTATTTTGTACAGTTTTGGAAGTTCAGCTCAAAAGGCAACTTATGTTAATTAAATCAGCTTTTGACTTAGCCATGTTTAGGTGAATTAGCACATCTGCCTGTTCAAAAGGGTATGTCGGTAAACTGTTAACTGATAGAATGTCTGTTTGATTGCCGCTGTAATCCACTCAACCACCCATTGTCTTCAGTATATCACAAGATAAAACAAACTACCGCCAATGACATTAACAAGTTTGCACACTTTACACATTTTAAAACCATCTGGCAACCATTTTCCCTTAACTTGAAATTTAAACATTTCTTAGACTTCCATCTCTCTGTTGAATGAGACAATCTATAAATATTTCAAAATGCTTAGCGTAACTTATTATTGAATACGATGTTGAGACAACCTAACAAGCCTTACAAAAATATTAATTATCTTTAATTCTATTATTTTAAAGCAAAACTGAGGTTTAGGAGCTGTTTCATTTTCTCGTTGAAGTTCAAAACTTTGCTGGCAGAGGTATTACATTGTGTGTAGCCCCTGAAATTCACACTTTTTGTACAAATCCTTGTGTAAATAAGTTCAAGTATCCATATATTTCTTACCGAGAATCCGTCATCAGTAGAAACATATGAAAAGGGATATTTTTCGAAATTCAATCGATAGAAACAGTTGTGACAGCACGATTTAAGTAGTCTTTCTGCTATACTGTATTTACTGTGGATGTTTGTGAGCCCTTAACGACGGTAACCAAGGAAGTAGGTTTATCTCATCGCCACGGATCCATGTATTGCTCCTTCACCAGAAATATTTTCTGTAACAGTAAAACGGAGATAATTATATGAACCATGCTATGTAAAAAGGGGGCTTAATGTATCTGCAAAAAGTATCGACCCAGGTCAGCCTGTGCAGTAAGCACAGGCTGACCTGGGTCAAAACTTTTTGCTATTGGTCAATTTTCTGCAAGTCAAAGGACCAATCTACCTTGTGATTCAGTCAGTTGTTAGACATGGAGGATTTTATGGATCCCCAATTAATATATGATGTCTTGCTTGGTGTGATGCATCACACAGATGCACTAAGCCCCTTTTGCCAGAGCATGGCTCATGTCTATAGTTGTGTGTGGGAAGTGCATCTGCCTATCACATGAAAGGTTCCTAGTTCAAGTCCTGTGAGGACCTGAACTACCCACATCACAGCTGGAGCACTGGTTAATCTTTACCAAATGACAAAATTTTAGACTTGTCAAAACTGAAAGCATTTGCAGACAACAAATTAAATTCAGCTGAAATGAAGGTAATTCTCTGTGAAAGTCTAGAAAACCTTGTGGTAAAAGGAGAAAATGCTGCTTACCAGCATTTTCTCCTCTTCCCACAAGACTTTCAAAAGGCTATTTCCTCAGGGTCGTTAAAACCAGGGATTGTGTGATTAAGAGTTAACTCTTTACCAAACGACAAAATTTTAGAATGGACTAAATTGTAAACATTTGCAGACGACAAAATAAATGTGACTCAAAAATTGAAATTTGTTTTGGGAAGGGTAGAAAATGTTGTGGGAAAAAGAGAAAATGCTGGTTGCCAGCATTTTCTACTTTTCCCACAATGTTTTCAAAAGGCTACTTCCTCAGGGTGTTAAAACTCGGGATTGTGTAGTAAGGAGTTAAGGCTTCCAGGAAGCAATCAAGGAGAGTAATCAACCCTCTGCCAATCAATCAAGTGTTCTAACAATCCTAAAGAAAAAACAGAGTGGGAAAAGGAGAAGGTGCTGGTAGCCAGCAATGTTTTCTATCAGTATACACACAAAATGCATTATTAGAGGCAGATTTAATGTGTTGTCTACAAATGCTTTCAATTTGATCAAGTCTAAATTATTTTTTGCTGATATAAGTTTTGAGAAGTTGTTTCCCAATAGATGGTTTATAAATATGTTTAAAATTAAATTTTAAAACTATATGAGCATATTATCTTTCCTTTGAATGTTTCTCCTTTTGGTCAATAGGTGTTGTTTTTTGTACATACTGTAATTATTTTTCATACTAGCTTGTATTGCAATTGAATAACCCATTACCACACAATTTTGAGTTTTCACAAACCTGAGAAAGCGCTCTATTGTTAACATTGTGGGAAAAGTAGAAAATGCTGGTGATCAGCATTTTCTCCTTTTCCTACAATATTTTTCTTTCCTACCACAGACAAATTCCACCATGTGAGTTACATTTTAACCCATTACCACACAATGCCCAGTTTTAACGCCCTTGGGAAATTCGACTGTTGAAAAACATTCTGGGAAAAGGAGAAAATGCTGGTAAACACTTGTCAACATCAATGAGTGCCTTTTTTCATCTAAGTCGACAAGAATACCAGTCTAGTGGTGTTTAATACTACCAGTTAAAGGGGTTGTAGTTTGCCAGTACAAGATGCTGGCAAAAAAATGACTTTTATGCAAGATTGTCTGTTGCACTTTTTGTGGAAATTAAAACCAACGTAATGCTGGTATTTGGTAATTCGCAAAATTTTAGAACTGCGATAATATCCACTTGTACAGTAGTCTGTTTTCATGTAACCCACTCTATATTTCGATCAAGCTTTGGTTGAGCCTCAGTGTCTTTGTGAAGAGTAAGCAAGTCATGTGACAAAATGGGAAGTTGCATCAGCAAAATTTACCAGGACAATTCAACAAAAGTCCTTTGGTTTATAAATGTGCCATGCTCTGGCAAAAGGGGGCATAATGCATCTCCGTGATACATTATACCAATTAAGCCATCACATAATTATGGATCCATAATAAGCCACTTTTTTTAAACAACCGACTGAATCATGAGGTTAAATGGTCCTTGGACATACAGAAAATTTGACCAATGGTGAAAAGTTGCAGCCCAGGTCAGCCTGCGCGGACTGCGCGCAGGCCGACCTGGGTCGATACTTTTTGCAGATGCATTAAGCCCCCTTTTTCACAGAGCATGGCTCATTAATTTATTCATATCCAAGCATTACAAAACTTCTTTTACAGACAAATATTAACCCAGTCCCTTCACCAAACCATCCAGTGTTTAACGACCTTGACTTAGAAGGCTTTTGAAAATATTGTGGGAAAGGTGAAAATGCTGGTAACCAGCATTTTCTCCTTTTCCCACAATATTTTCTACCGTTTGAAAGACAATTTTTATCAAATAAGCCATGTTTAAATTATCATCTGTAAAAGCTTTCAATTTGGGCAAGTCTAAAATTCTGTAATATGGTAAAGAGTTAACGAATATACGTGTACACTGGGATTACGATGCCAAGATTTTCAGATCCAAGCATTAGAAAACTTTTTTTACATACAAATATTTAGGAATATAAACCGGGATTATGATGCCAAGCGCCATGAAATAATCTTTCATCCTAAAGTATCTTTCAGATCCATGCGTTCAGTCAAATAGTTGTAGCCTGCCTCTCCCTCTCTCTCTCTCTCTCTCTCTCTCTCTCACATCCACAGGGTTTTCATTTTGAAATGAAGCAACAGATTGATTGACAAAAACAACAGGCCGTGGGTCAAGGGGGCCGCCTAGGCTTTGGTGTCCATGGTTACCAAATGGAGATCGGAGAAACGTATCGTCCCCTATGATTGGATAATTGGATGCAAGTATCCAACGAATGACTGTGTAACATTCATAAACCAATTGTTTCTGGTTTCGCAGTAAAATTGAACCGGTGTCGCAGTACAGTTACCAACGCGTGAAATATTTTCCATATAAACAACACCATCGATTTTTCAAAGATCCAGCAACAACCGATGTTTTTGATCGGCAATCGGCTTTAACCCCTTCCCAAACGACAAATTTTAGACTGGTCCAAATTGAAAGAGTTTGCAGACGACAATTTCAAATTTGATGAAAATGGCAGAAAGTTATCAAAAAGGGTAGAAAACACTGTGGGAAAAGGAGAAATTGCTCGTTACGAGCAATTTCTCCTTTTCCCACAGTGTTTTCAAAAGACTTGTACTGCAGACACGTGAAAACCAGGGCTTGTTTGGGAAAAGGTTAAATGAAAACCCTGCATCCATGCGATCAGTCATATAGTTGTAGCCTGCCTGCCTGCCTCTCTCTCTCTCTCTCTCTCTCTCTCTCAAGTAAAATAATACCATTATAAAAAGGATCAAAATGTCAAAATGGCACAACAGAATGATTATGAATAGACAACAAAACAACAACACAAAATATATCAGATGAAACATATCTTAATCCTTATCCTGCTGAATAAGTTACACGAAACTTTTTAGGTCGATACTAAATTTCGCTGTTTCAAAGTTATTTTGGGGGGAGAAACATCTCCTTATCCGACAGTGTAGATCAAAGATCAGACTGCATGTTCTGTGCAGTCTGATCTTGATCAACACAGTCCGCAATAGGTCATTGAGTCGAGATTAGCAGGCTAAGGGTTAAAAAGTCTTTCACACACTTAGCCTAAGAAAGTGGCTTCAACATCATTTAACACTTTGTGATCAGTTTAGCTAAAAATTACATGAAAGCTAACACAATTTAACTCCTTACCACACAGTCCCGACTTTTAACAACCCTGAGAAAGAAGCCTTTTGAAGACATTGTGGGAAAAGGAGAAAATACTGGTAACCAGCATTTTCTCCTTTTCCCCAATGTTTTCTACCCTTCCCAAAACAAATTTCAATTTTTCAGTCACATTTATTTTGTCGTCTGCAACTGCTTTCAATTTGCATTAGTCTAATATTTCTTCGTTTGGTAAGTAGTTAAAAAGACTAAGAATGTAGCTTCAACATCATTCAACACTTTGTAATCACTCTGTGATCAGTTAAGCTAGAAATTACATGAAAGCTAACCCAGTTTAACTCTTTACCACACAATCCCGACTTTTAATGACCCTGAGAAAGAAGCCTTTTGAAAACGCTCGGTTTAGAAAGACTAGAGGATCATTCATAATGTAGATGTTATCAAAACGGTCTTTTTACGTTTTTTTGCTGTGAATTAAATTTTGTTAACCTTTTATCACATAATCCCACGTTTTAATGACCCTGAGGAGGAAGGTTTATGAAAACATTAGTAATTTATGTTTATAGGAAAAAATGCTGGTAACCAGCATGTTCTTCTTTAGCTGCAATGTTTTCTACCGTTTCAAAAGGCACAGAGCATAATTTTAACCACATTTAAATTGCTGTCTGCAAATGCTTTCAATTTGTACAATGATGATATTATTGTGTGTGATAAGAGTTAACTCTTTACCAAACGAGAAATTTTTGGAGTCGACCAAATTGAAAGAATTTGCAGACGACAAATTAAATGTTGCTTACATGGCAATTTCTGAATGTGATTAGGTAGAAAACATTGTGGGAAAAGGAGAAAATGCTGGTTACCAGCATTTTCTCCTTTTCTCACAATGTTTTCAAAAGCCCTTATCATCAGGGTTGTTAAAAGTTGGGTATGTGTGGTAAATGGTTAAACATTGATAAATACTACAAATTGTGCTAAATACTAGGAACTGTGCTTTTACTGTAATCATAAAGAAGTTGAACATTACTGACTGTTTGGCCAATATCACCTTACATACTTAACCCCTAGGCTGCTAAGCGCAACTCAGTGACCTTTTGCAGACCGTGTAGGTCAAGATCAGACTGCAGAGAACATGCAGTCTGATCTTGGATCTACAGTGTCCAATAGGGTGATAGTTTCCCCCAAAAAATACCCTCAAAATAGCAAAATTTAGGTTTTTTGATATGGGCTTGAAATTTTCATTTCACTTATTTAGCAGGTTAGCTAAACAGTTAGTTTACCACGCAATCCGGACTTTTAACGACCCTGAGAAAGGAGCCTTTTGAAAACATTGTGGGAAAAGGAGAAAATGCTGGTAACCAGCATTTTCTCCTTTTCCCACAATGTTTTATACCCTTCCCAGAACGAACTTCACTTTTTCGGTAACATTTATTTTGTCGGCTGCAAAAGCTTTCAATTTGGGCCAGTCTGAAATTTTTGTCAATTGGTAAAGGGCTAACCGTTAATTGATGAATCACTTTTGAAGTACGGTGAGATGATGAATATCTGAGTAGCCCCCTTAAAATACTAGTACATGTTTTAACAGCTTGCCTTGTATAAAAGGTGATCTTTCAATTGCACATCTTCGGCACTTTGTGATCAGGGCTGCATTTCAATATACTGCGTAAATAACTGATTTACACAAACTATTTGGGACTGTATATAATACACACATTATGATCTATGCTTCACCCAAAGGTATGAGCTGGCGTAAAGTTATGCAAATATCTACTCAAATCGTAAAGTTATGCAGTTTAAAGAAATTAATTTTCAGACTTGATGCTTGCTTACCTAAATTGTGTACCTAAATTACCCGCGTATGCAGTTTAGCAAAAGGCAGCCCGAAGGAAATAATGATGAGATGAGATCTAAAACAATGAACTTTGATACAACCAGGAAATATAGACAGGGAAAAGAGCAAGTTCAAATCAGGTTTCAGTTTGGTTAAGACTTAAAGTCAAATATTTTTTGTTGTTTTGTAAAGGGTTAACTTGTCTCCAAATACTTACAACTTGGGCAAGTCACTATTTTTGTCGTCTGGTACAGAGTTAACCCTTTACCAAACAATCCTGGGTTTTCACGACCCCGAGAAAGATGCCTTTCGAAAACATTCTGGGAAAAGGATAAAATGCTGGTAACCAGAATTTTCTCCTTTTCCCACAATGTTTTCTACTCTTCCCAAAACAGATTTCAATTTTTGAGTCACATTAATTTTGTCGTCTGCAAATGCTTTCAATTTGGACGAGACTAATTTTTTGTCGTTTGGTAAAGAGTTAAGCTAAGGGTACTTCTTCAGGGGTATCTTTATCACGCTTGTTATCTGATTTGAAATGTTTAACGATGAAATAAATAACAAGTGACGATATCAATATCACTGCAACAACGCTCAGAGTCACGATCAGCCAAATCCACCACTTAATCACGCAAGAAGGTTGCTTAATCTCTCCATCGTCACAAATAATGTCGCTTGTGTCATTTTTTTTAAACCCGAAACTGCAACTCCACTTTAGTGCATCCCCATGTTTCAAAAATCCATTCTTTTGTAAGTTATCAATATTTACTCCTTGTCCATCTGTCTTCACCTTACAGTCACAAAAACATCCAATATCCAGCTGATCCCACTGGTTATCTGAACAAATTGCTGTTCCTAAACCAACTTCTGTGACAGACTGACTAGCAGACGTCTCTTTACAAAGGACCGTCAAAACAGATCCGTCGTCAGATAAGTTTATTTCATCTACACACTTAGTTCTGGTGGCTGGGTGAGTGCCACATGATGATTTTACACAGTCAGGTTTTGCACCCCAACTGCCATCTGCATTACATGTAACGCTATTTGAACCTTGAACTAAGTATCCTAAATCACACCTTATTGTAATTACACTTCCGAAGTCATTCCTGATGCCATCCAAACTTTCCTGAAAAGTATAACCATTGTTGATATTTCCAAATTCACCACAGTCGACGGGTTTACATGTTGGTGGACTGCTCGGCCTCCACTTTCCATCAGCGCGACACAAAAGAGTGGCATGTCCTTCTAATTCGTATCCAGAGTTGCAGGTAAAGTTGACACGAGTTCCTACAACATACGTGGGATTACCAACAATTTTCCCATTTTCTAGCGCATCAATAACTTCACACATTCTTAAACACTTGTAATCTCCAACCCAGCTCCCATCACGACAAGTGTAAATTCCGCTTCCGAATCCTCTGTACCAAGATTTACAGCTGAAGGCTATGCTGGAACCATCCTCAAAGGGTCCCTCTTCAGACGTTGCATTATTCCTAGAATTTTGGACGGGTGGTAGATTTTCACAGATACCAACGATGATATCAAAGCACATGAATAACTGTACAAGTCCTATAAATATAAAAAAAAAAAAATTGCATTATCATTATTGCCACCTGTGTTCACTAGACACCTGTATTAACCCTTTACTACACAATCCCGACTTTTAACGACCCTGAGGAAGAAGCCTTTTGAAAACATTGTGGGAAAAGGAGAAAATGCTGGGAACCAGCATTTTCTCCTTTTCCTACAATGTTTTCTACTCTTCCCAAAACAAGTTTCAATTGCCGAGTCATGTTTATTTTGTCGTCTGCAAATGCTTTCAATTTGGACGAGTCTAAAATTTAGTCATTTGGTAAAGAGTTAACCCTTTAGTACACAATCCTGACTTTTCAAAGCCCTGAAGAACAAGGTTTTTGAAAACATTGTGGGAAAAGGAAAAATATGCTAGTGACCAGTATTTTCTCCTTTTCCCACATTTCTACCCTTTCACAGACAAATTCAAGCAATTGGGCGATGTACATTTCATTGGTCATCTGCGAATGCTTTGGACAAGGAGCAATTTTTCTCGATTAAAAGGAAACAATTCTTCATTAACCCCATTCCACATGATCCAAATTTTAACGACCCTGAGAAAGGAGCTTTTTGAAAACATTGTGGAAAAAGCAGAAAATGCTGGTAACCGGCATTTTCTCCTTTTCCCACAATGTTTTTTTTTTTACCCTTTCCCGCCCAAAAAATCTTATTTTTCTGTCACATTTATTGTTTTCTGCAGGTGCTTTCTCTCATTTTTCATTTCAGGTGCTTTGTTACCTCTGATGCCAAGATGAAATAGTTTATACATTACACCATTTATCCACGTACGATCAAATGCTTTCATAGTGTCAAGAAAGCAAGAGTAAAGGACACTATGTGTTTCTTGGCAATAGTTTGCTGACTCCTGAAGAATGAATGAAGTCATTTTACATGATTTACCGCGTTGGAACCCGTATTGTAGAGGGTGAAGTTTTTGTCTTAGATCGGTTTTGTCTATTCTCTTAAGCAGTAAATTTCACAATGTAGAAAACATTGTGGGAAAAGGAAAAAAAATGCTAGTTACCAGCATTTTCTCCTTTTCCCAAACTGTTTTCAAAAGCTTTCTTTTTCAGGGTCGTTCAAACTCAGGACTGTATGGTAAACAGTTAAAATGTGGTGACAAGGTAAAAATAGCTTTTAATATTCATTTTCTCCTTTTCTCACCATGTTTTCACAAGATTGTAGTCATGCATAAACCCTTTCCCATGTTTTCATGACAATGAGAAAGAAAGCCTCTGAAAATGAGAAACAGAGATATGCTGGTAACCACTTTTTAATATTTTTAATTTTTCTGCACATAAAAGGACCAGTCTACCTCACGATTCAGTTGGTTATTGTACAAAATTGGTCTTATGGATCTGTAGTTATTAGATCTATGATGACTTGCTTAGGAATAATGGATCTCGGAAATAAACTAAACCCCATTTTTCCAGAGTGCCACTCACAGGTATTTGAGTCGAACTTAACCCGTGGATATACAATCCAAAGTTTTAACCTTTTACCACACAATCCCGACATTTAACGACCCTGAGAAAGAAGCCTTTTGAAAACATTGTGGAAAAAGGAAAAAAATGCTGGTAACCAGCATTTTCTCCTTTTCCCACAATGTTTTCTACCCATTCAAAAATGAATTTCAATTTTTGGGTCATGTTTATTTTGTCGTCTGCAAATGCTTCCAATCTGGACTGGTCTAAAATGTTGTCGTTTGGTAAAGAGTTAAGGATTGTGAGAAAAGAAGCTTTTGAAAACTTTGTGGGAAAAGGAGAAAATGCTGGTTACCAGCATTTTCTCCTTTTCCCACAATGTTTTCTAAGTCATTAAAGACAAATCCTGTAGTTAGAGCCAAATCTATTTTGTCGTCTGCAACTGCTTTCAATTTGGACCAGGACAAAATTTTGTTGTTTGGTAGAGAGTTAACCCATGGGTATAGACAAATACAAGTTCCAGCATGCCCACTGGGTTTTCCATTTGGGGGTACATGGCACCCTCAAGGTTTTGAATTGGGGGCACAAAGAAAAAACTGGGGATACAGTGTAACCTTGGGCTGTTTCGGTTTTATTAATGAATTATAAAATCCTAGCTCCTTTACCATAATGAATGGGCTCTTAATTAGATTATTTACCCTTTACCACACAATCCCAACTTTTAACAACCCTGAGAAAGAAAGCTTTTGAAAACATTGTGGGAAAAGGAGAAAATGCTGGTAACCAGCATTTTCTCCTTTACCCACAATGTTTTTTCCCCTTCCCAAATCAAATTTCTATTTTTGAGTCACATTGTCCTCTGCAAATGCTAATTTCAATCTGGACTAGTCTAAAATTTTGTTGTTTGGTAAAGAGTTAAATTGTGCATTTGGTGATAATATGGACACATCATATGTCTGCTGGGCATGCTCGTACTTAGATATAATCGCAATGGCGGCCAAGGTTTAAAAACCAAACACAGCCATGATTTTTGATAATCGATGGCCTTTATGATAGGATCTTCAGCTTTATTCCTTTCTCAAAGTTGCGAAGTACATTAGGGCTGCTTTAAAAAAGGAAGCGTACACAGATTCACGCTCATTGTTGAAGATGATGCTTGTAGATCTGGCTATTCTAAAATCACAGAGGCACAGGCTGATTGGCTCATTGTATGCTCAAACTCTGTCAAATAAAGGCCATGCTGTGTTAGGGCAAAATAAAACAATATAAGAAATGGTAGAATCACTTGTGTCAACCTTTCTTTCTCAGATATTGACACTGTAAAATATTTTAATAGCTTTTGTTGTAATGACATTTTTTCTGCTGCAGTAAACTGGCAGCCCGTTACTGATCTTCATATCCTTAACAGGTAACACCCAGTACTTACAAGTCAGGTTTCTGCCTGGTTTGGGATTGCATAAGATAACGCGAGACTTGGAATTTTAAATTGTGATGTTATTTTTATGCACAGAGACAGACCTTATCAATAAAGATTAAATTCTGTTACAGGTTTGATTAATTGATCGTGATAAGGAAAACCTTTCTCTGTCATGAAATCTTAGCCGAAGATAGAATAATGCTAGTTACATGTATTCTAAAATTGAATTCAAGGCATTCTGTTACAGGCTGTCAGGATTTGGTACATAGGAAAACCAATTGCTGCCCTCGATAAATTGGCTGTTGCTAACTGTCTATTGGACAGTTACGGAAGATACTATGGGTACCAGTTTACTGCTGCAGATGCCATAACCTGGTCCCTGTTGTATAATTTATATACATATTACAACTGGTACAGGCTATTGTGTTGTTTCTTTTCATTGGGCTACATGTATATCACAGAATAGCCAATCAGAGCATCTCACACATTTTAGCTGTATAGGTAAAATGGCGATTTTTTTTGCACAGTTTGAAAATGGTAATCGAAATCAAAAGAATATTAGCAGAAATAAATATTAAAAGGTGATAACAAAAATACAATGCACTTATTCGCAGGGCCAAAAATATCAGAAAATCTACTGCTCAGGAAGTGAGAGTGACCTCCCCTGAAACTCTATTAGTCTCGCGACTAATTCTAATTCTCAAAGAAAACAAATTACAAAATTTCTTGTACATGTGGCAGATTTTGGCACCTTAAAAAAATTGTAGTAAATATTATTCAGACAGGCAAGGGAGCTGCAAAATGTGCATAGTGAAAATATTTGGTAACCCGCTCTATGTTGAGAACAAAGCCTGGTACCCACTTACAAGGGAGATTACCTCCATTGTACACAATTGTTATTTTTTTTGGCATGCAATACGAAATGGTATCTAATTTGTATGTGCAGCGTACGAAATTACTTTCCTTTTTGTATGTGCATACTTTTGACAGTGTGTGTGTGCACATTAGTGCAAAAACTTGTATGTGCAGAGTAGAATTTATATGTGAATTATGTACTGCAGTACGTGATTGGGTATCCTGAAAACAACAAACAACAGAAACTATGGCACATAATCCCTGGCATCTGGAGCAAATAAATATCTAGACTAGAAGATTGCCCAGGGGCAGCATGTCGAGCCCGCCATGGGGGCAGTTAGGAAAGAACCTCATAAACTGCACTTGGAAAAAAGTAACCAATTACTTAATGCACATCTATCTTATTCCAGATCCCTGTTTTTTTTCCCAAATTTGCATGAGGATGGGAGTATTCCCTGTTTATGAACAAGTAGAAGCTTAATTTATGACCTTCAATAATGATCTTGACCTTGAAACTACTGAAGTGAGTAATTCAGAGATACTCTTACTGCTCATTAAGTATAAAAGTTGTCATAAATTGTATCATTTGACCTTCAAGTGTGACCTTGACCTTGGAACCACCTGAAAAAATGTTTCAAATGGCACTTCTACTCATGAGGGAGAACAAATGTGCCAAATTATTTCAAAATCCATCCATAAATGTAGAAGTTCTAGTCCGGACAAATCCAGATGCATGCATGCACCCAGATACATACACTAGAGCCACATTGTGACAACTATGCCTTGCTCACCACAAGCGGCCTCAACAAAAAATATTGTAGCAGGTGGAAGACTCACCAAAAAGATGAAAAATCTTTGATGTTTTTATCATCCTCCTTGCAAATGTTGTCATCATTAAATAATCCTCCACTTTTTTTTTCCTTGCCCCTTTGATTTTTCTATAAACTAATAAAATTGTCTGGACAATACAACTGAAAAAAAAAACCAAAACAATTTAACCCTTAACCACATATCCGGAGTTTTAACAAGGTAGAAAGCATTTGAAAACATCATGGAAAAAGGGAAAAAATGCTGGTAACCAGCATTTTCTCCATTTACCACAATGTTTTCTACCTTATCAGAGAACTGCAGAACTTCATTTGTATCCATTTCAAAATTATCGTCTATAAAGTCTTTCAATTTAGAGGAGCCTAATATTTGTCGTGTGGAAAACGGTTAAACATTATCATAGCTAGGTTTCTGTAAAAGAGGCATATAAAATGAACAAAAAAAGCATTATTGCTTTACTTAACTCCTTACCAAACGTCAAAATTTTAGACTGGTCCAAATTGAAAGCATTTGCAGACGACAAATCAAATGTGGCTCAAAAATTGAAATTTGTTTTGGGAAAGGGTAGAAAACATTGTGGGAAAAGGAGAAAATGCTGGTTACCAGCATTTTCTCCTTTTCCCACAATGTTTTTAAAAGGCCTTTACCTTAGGGTTGTTAAAAATCAGGATTGTGTGGTAAAGGGTTAAACAAGAGGGCCATGATGGCCCTGAAGTCACTCACCAGAGCCTTTTGACCAAACATGACCCATTTCCAATCCCTTCCAAGATAACATGACAGGCATTCTAACAAACTTTCATGAGTATTGGACTAAAAATGTTGCCTCAAGAGCGTACACAAAGTTTTTCAAAGATTTGTCTTGGTGACCTAGTTTTTGACCTAATGTGACCCATTTTCTAATCATCAAAAAATCATCAAATCAAACATTCTATGTAATTTTCATGAGTATTGGACTGAAAATGGGGATTCTAGCACATACACAGATTTTTCAAAGATTTGACCAGGTGACCTAGTTTGCAACCCAATGCGACCCATTTTGGAACTCGTCCGAGGTATTACCAAGTCAAACATTCTGACATAGTTTCATGAGTATCGGACTGAAAATGTGGCCTCTGGAGTATACACTATGTTTTTCTAAGATTTGACCTACTGATATAGTTTTTGACCCAACATGACCCATTTTCATTCTCATCCAAGATATCATCAAGACAAATATTCTGACAGAATTTCAAGACTAACAAACTGAAAGTGTGGCCTCTAGAGCATACACAAGGTTTATCAAAGATTTGACCTAATGACCTAGTTTTTGACCTGATATAGCCCACTTTCGAACTCTTTCTAGATATCATCAAGACATACATTCTGACCAAATTTCAAGAGTATCACACTGAAAATGTGGTCTCCAGGGCATAAACAAGGTTTTATTTCAAAGATCTGACCTAGTGACCTAGTTTTTCATCGGACATGACCAATTTTCAGACTTGTGAAAGAAGTTATCAAGACAATGATTCTGACCAAGTTTCATGAGTATCCAACTGAAAATGTGGCCTCTAGAACGTACACAAGGTAAAAGTTGATGCATGATGGACAACAGACACAGCATAATCACAGAAGCTCACCTTGAGCTCAGGTGAGCTAAAAGGCCTGTATTGTGGTTACTCAACAGCATTTCTTCACTTCTTAACTTGACAGAATTTTGGACTAATCCAAATTGAACGCATTTGCAGATGACAAATCTCAAGTGGCTAAAATCAAGGTGTTCATCTTTGATAAGGTAGAAAACATTGTGAGAAAATGAGAAAATGCTGGCTACCAGCCTGTTTTGTGGTTACTACACAAAATTGCTACACTCAGACATCTCAACTCTCTACCAAATGACAAAATTTTGGACCAATCCAAATTGAAAGCATTTGCAGATGCAAAATTCTCAAGTGGCTAAAATCAAGGTATTTATCTTTGATAAGGTAGAAAACATTGTGAAAAAATGAGAAAATGCTGGCTACCAGCCTGTTTTGTGGTTACTACACAGAATTGCTTCACTCAGACATCTCAACTCTCTACCAAATGATAAAATTTTGGACCAATCCAAATTGAAAGCATTTGCAGATGAAAAATTCTCAAGTGGCTAAAATCAAGGTATTTATCTTTGATAAGGTAGAAAACATTGTGAAAAAATGAGAAAATGATGGAAATCAGCATTTTCTCCTTTTCCACAATGTTTAGAAAAACTCAGTATTGTTTGGTAAAGGGTTAATCAGTGCCCACAGCAAAGGTTCAAGTAAGATAATTAATAGTTTTGCATATTTAAATTACAGATCAGCCAGGGAACCACAAAGTGTTTACCACATTATGGGACATAATTCCCAGTTTTAACGACCCTGAGAAAAAATGCTTTTGAAAAAATTGTGGGAAACAGAGAAAATGCTGGTAACCAGTGTTTTCTACCCTTCCCCAGTATCTTCTGCTACATGGCATTTTTCAAATACATAACAAATCTTCAAAGAATATGACATGTGCAGACAAAGACCCTTCCCAAAACAAATTTCAATTTTTGAGTTGCATTTATTTTGTCGTCTGCACATGCTTTCAACATGTCTAAAATTTCTCGTTTCGTAAAGAGTTAAACACCAAGTTTTATTCTTTACTAAATAATAAAATTCCAACTTAATATCAATATAGAAACAAAGCATTGCATACAACAAATTAACTTTGGCAAAAAAAAATAATAAAAACAAGATTAACATTTAACCAGATGACAAAATTTAGACTTGTTCAATTAATCCTTTCTATACAACCCCTAGAACAACTCAGAGAATAAAAATATGCTTTTGAAAATATGGTGGGAAGAGGAGAAAATGCTGGTAACCAGCATTTTCTCCTTTTTCCCATAGTTCCTCCCCTTCCAAAGCCAAGTCCAATCATTTGAGATACATTAAATTTGTCTTCTGCAGTTGCTTTTAATTTGGAACAGTCTAAAATTTTGTTATGTGATAAAAGGTTAAAAGCATTATACAGAGATGATAAATTAAATGTGGCTAAACTTATCTGAATTCTTTTTGAAAGAGTAAAAAAAAAAAACTCTTGGAAACAGGAAAAATGCAGGTTACCATAAAAATATTTTTTCAAAAGTCTTCTTCCTCTTTCTTCCTCAGGGCAATGAAAACAGGGTTGTTTGGTAAAGGGGTGAATTCATTTATCTCAACCAGACTCCTCTTCACCAGAAACAAATTTACAAATTTGTAACAGGAGAATCTGTAAACATCCCTGATGCTTAATTGCCATATCAGGGTCCGTAATCATCAACCATTCTTGAAAGCAACACAACTTCTGATTGGCTAAACTATTTGGTGTAGTCAATCAAAAGTTGCGTTATTTTCAAATTTAGAAAATTTTTGAGAATGTTCTCGAGAATGGTTGGTGAATACAGATCCAGATAACCGGTATAATTCAACCGTTAATTTACCACACAATCTGGAGTTATAACGACCCTGAGAAAGAAGGCTTTTGAAAACATCGTGGGAAAAGGAGAAAATGCTGGTAACCAGCATTTTCTCCTTTTCCCACAATGTTTTCTGCTCTATCAAGGACAAATTCCATCATTTCAGCCAAATTTAATTTGTTTTCTGCAAATGTTTTCAATTCGTACAAGTATAAATTTCTCTCTTGTGGTAAAGAGTGGTAAATAGCTCATTTCCTATTATACTATTATAGTCCTTGGAGTGACCAGTTCAATATCAGACTGCACAAAATATCTTTTCTTTGATCTATTATAGATCTAGTAACACTGCTAGCTGTGTTGAGATATTCTAGCCGACAAAGCATGCACATTGGAATAATTGGAATTTTTCTTTTCTGATTTAAAACCTTTACCAAATAATCCCATGTTTTTACAACCTTGTGTAATAATTTTGTCATTTGATAGATCTACAGTGGTAAGTCCATGCTACCAAACCTATGGTTTTAGGTTGATTGGTTACACTATTTAACCCTTTACCACACAATCCCGAGTTTTAATGACCCTGAGGATTGATTGATTGATTGATTGGTGTTTTACGCCGCTTTCAACATTATTTCAGTCACATCATGGTGACAGCTCACAAAATTCATGTATTTCCTGTGTTTTACCAGCTTTTTCTCCAAAGTGCTGGTTGCCAGCATTTTCTTCTTTTCCCAAAAATTTCCTGTTCAGAGTCATTAAAACTCAGGAATGAGGGGAAAGGTTTAACTCTTTACCAAACCACAAAATTTTAGACTGGTCCAAATTGAAAGCATTTGCCGACGACAAAATAAATGTGACTGAAAAATTGAATTTGTTTTGGGAAGGATGAAAAACATTCTGGGAAACGAGAAAATGCTGGTTACCAGCATTTTCTCATTTTCCACAATGTTTTCAAAAGGCTTGTTCTTCAGGGTCGTTAAGAGTCAGGATTGTGTTGTAAAGAGTTAGTCTCTTGACAACTCAATTGCTCTAATCTCCTTGTAGAAGAACATGACAAATATTTCTGATGAAGGGGGGTAGTTATAGATTCAACCTACATAGGAAATATACTCATATTTAATTCTCGTGTTCTCATATCTGATATTATGTTGCAAAGATCTACATGTGCAAGCCCCCCACCCCCAGATCCCTAAGGAGGGGGGGTCATAGGGTAAGCCCCATCCCAAATGTTTAAAAAATATGAACCCTCAACCAGGTAGGTACAACTGTAGTTGCACATATACAAACAGTAAGCCACACATGCAGTATGGTCGACTGACCTATTTTCGTGGGGTACCTGTTTTCGAACCCCAAATGATATCCAAGTTTTCTCATGAACTATGAAGTGAATGACATCACTGTTTTGTGTGAACCGCTCATTTGAATGTACACAACAGCGCCACTGCAGCTGATTTATAAAATGCATCGAAAACAAGACAGTATGCATGTTTCTGAAGGAATGATTGGTTTTAGTAACAAATTTCTTATTACTTTTTTCAGCCCGATACGTACCCAATTCAATTTCTCTGTTTGATATTTAATTTTAATCCTGAAAAAGTCCTGACACGTGACATAGTCAGTCTTGATGCCAAACAGTCATGTGATCATACTGGAATAATGTGACAAGAGTCTGGTCTATAAATAGATCGGAGAATTTCGTGACCTATTCGTTCGGCCACTTGTGAATGAACAATTTTTCCGGAACATTTGCTGCTACAGATAGAAAATGTTTCCAACCCTTTTATTAAGACACTCAATGTTTTCAGATGTTTTATGACAAAGTGGTGTTTAAAACAATTCTTAATCTGTCCTCATAGGTGTATATAAATTGATAGAAGCTAAAGGGCCCAAAATGCCTTAATTTTTGTTATTCTGATATTTTGGTGCTGCCGTCACGAGAGGGCCAATGGCCGCCATGACAGTAATCCATCCTTTTCATCGCGATTCAAAAACTTAGGATTCTTGATTCAGAGCTGTTCATTTTCACTGTTTAAAACAGTCCCTTGTCATAATAGTTAATACTTTTGATGAGTTTTGGTGTATATGATGATTTTCAGTTCTTTATTTATGAGCTGTTCTACAGATATTGAAAGCCACAAAATGAGGACATGTTTTCCCATGCGCCAATTCAGCTTCCAGCACAAAATTTGAAGGGTGAGATATGTTGTTGCCATTGAGTATGCACGATTCAGACCGAATTTGTGGCTTCATATGCATTTCAATTTAATTTTTTGTTTATGTTTTTTGTAATCAGTTCTTCATAAAGATTGCGTAGGCTAAACTTGTCAATTTAGTCCCATGAAAACTGGTAAGACCACCATATTTTAAAAGTTTCGAAATCGCCTTTTTTTCTAAATGAAGATCTACAAACTTAATTAACTAACAAGAGGGCCATGATGGCCCTGTATCGCTCCACTGGCTTATAAATATAAACCACGAAGAAAAGTCTTCACTATATAAGCCCTTATAAAACTTTGACCTCATGGCTACAGTCTGACTAAATGGGGTATATTGTATTAGAAGAATAACATGCCAAATGTGGGAATTCTTGGCCTTATGGCTGGTAACAAGATGGTTTCTGAACTTTTCACTCCATAAACCCATGTAAAACTTGTGATCCCTGGTGCAGGGCCAAACTTGATCCTAGAGCTGTAACTTGGGCCCTCTTTGTAACTGTCCACTAAATAATGCTATAATTATATGCAAAATTTGGTAGCCTAAGCCTTATGGCTGTGTACACCAAGATTTAAAAGTTTTCCCTATGTAAGCCTATGTAAATCTTGTGAACCCCCCCCTCCAAGTATGAGGCCAAATTGACCCCAGGACTATACTTTGGACACTTTTGGTAGACTCCAACTAGATCAAGCTAAATGCCAAATTTGGTAGCTCTAGGCCTTATGGTTTCAGACAAGAAGATATTTAAAGTTTTCTCTATATAAGCCTATGTATAAAACTTGTGACCCCTGGGGAAGAGCCAATTTTGACCCCAGGGCTATAATTTCAAGAAACATGATAGAGGTCTACTACATAAAGCTACATGCCAAATTTGGTAGCCCTATGCCTTATGGTTTCAGACAAGAAGATTTTTAAAGTTTTCTCTATATAAGCCTATGTAAAACTTGTGACCCCTGGGGAAGAGCCAATTTTGACCCCAGGGCTATAATTTGAAGAAACTTGATAGAGGTCTACTACATAAAGCTACATGCCAAATTTGGTAGCCCTATGCCTTATGGTTTCAGACAAGAAGATTTTTAAAGTTTTCTCTATATAAGCCTATGTAAAACTTGTGACCCCTGGGGCAGAGCCAATTTTGACCCCAGGGCTATAATTTGAAGAAACTTGATAGAGGTCTACTACATAAAGCTACATGCCAAATTTGGTAGCCCTATGCCTTATGGTTTCAGACAAGAAGATTTTTAAAGATTTCCAATATTTTTCAGTTTTGTTGCCATGGCAACCAGAGTTTTTGAAGGAATCAAATTCTTTCAAGAAATTCTGAAGAGGACCATGTCAGGATCATTTCTGTGAAGTTTCGTGAAAATCGGATGGGTAGTTTCAGAGAAGAAGATGTTTGAAATAAAAGTTAATGCACGGACGGACGGACTGACGGACGGACGACCGGACGGACGGACGGACGGACGCACGACGGACACCGGGCCATGACATAAGCCCGCTGGCCTTCGGCCAGTGGAGCTAAAAACAAAGTTGATCAGATATTTTTTATAAATGTGAATTAGATCTAGATCTATGATTTCTTTTTTTCCCACTTAAAATCAATATTTTATTTCCTTAATATTCATAGTAATTTACCATTTACCAAACAACCTTTTATTTCTAGAATCTTAGGGTAGCAACAACCACTGATTTTGAAAAATGCTAAAAACCATGTAAATTCTTATATTTTCTGGTAGATATGACCAAACCATTCACAAAAATGTATACTTTTAATATGTTATGTCAGTGAACTAACAATCAAACACCTTACAAATGCTGGAAAATGCAGTCGCGAAAAAGTCCTTTTTATGAATTTTAAAAAAAAGTTAACCTCACTTCATTAAGCCATCTTATAAACAGTTTCTAGCATACTAGCTACTCCAGACTAGTTCTATAGACATCAATGACCTGTTATGTGCCTTGAAATTGAACTTGCAATCAGCTGTTCCAGCACTATTATGACTCAAAATAAGCCTCCCCACAACAAAATTCCCCGAAAATAGACAAGAAAAGTATAGTTTAGGTTTGTTTCATTACTTGGATGTCAATTACATGATGTTTTGTGTCAGTTTTGTGTAGAAATGCTAAAAGCACGTGAATTACCAAAAAGTTGAGATAACAGTTAATTTTACTTTTGAAAACTGCTAGTTTGCATGTTACAAAATTATCCCACCCACTCACTTTTACAATGTTAATAAAGCAGTAGCTAATAAAAACAAACTTCTGTACCATTGAACTCTTTACCAATTACTGAAATTTTGGTCTGGAGATAGGATAATTCTGGCAGGGATGAAAAAATAACAAGATTATGCAGTGCGTTTAAAGCTTTTATGTATTAAATTTTACATCACTTCTTTGAAAAATAGAACAAACTATTCTTCACAAATTACAGTTTAATTAATGTTTATATAGGAATTTTACTTGTTAAATTAAAAAATATCATTTATCACAAAAATACTACTTATTACCACTGAAAATCAGTCTTTACCGGGAAAATAACTCAGACGGCATTAACCCTTTGTCTCATATATGCTTATTTTAACATATTGGGGAAAAAGATGGGTATAGAAAACATTGTGAAAAAAGGTGAAGTTGCTCGTAATAGTTTCACCCTTTCCCACAGTGGTTCATCTTCTACCTATTCAATTTCCATTTTTTCCAGTTTTAAATTGACATCTGCAAGTTTTTATAATTTGCGACAGTCTCTAAATGGTGTATCTAGCATCAGTGAAATTGCGAAATTGATTGATTTTACAAGTGAAAATTAAATCTCTCTATGAGTGAAACTCAGAAATTCTTGGGTAAAACCACCCCCTTTCCTCTTAAATGAGCTAACAGTTATGTACAACTATAATTACCTCAATAAATATATTGATAAATACTAAGGACAACAGCAACTTAAGTATGTACCGTAATTTAGCAACTGTAGTACGAACAAGATCGGGTACGAACATATTAATTGTTTTTGCACAATATTCGCTAACGTAGCCTGCATTTTACAACTGCATGTATGCAATCATTTAGAAAAACAATTTTATATATTTGAATAACAATAAAAATGGCTAAATATCGACACACTTTGCAATATTCTTCGGATTTGTTCTACTTTCGCTTTCCACCCTTCCCCGATGAGAAGCACAACAAAATGGCTGACCCGGGAAATTATCTCCCCTGGCGAGCACTCCGGAGACAACAGGAGCTAAATTTTGGTATACGACGTGAAAAATCATACTCCAAGTAGCTAAACTTTGAAAGAAGAAGGATAAAGCTTTCATAAAAACACAAAATCTTTAGCGTATATTGTGATTTTTGACAAAAACGCGAAAAGTTTATTTTTATTTTTCAATTCTACCAATGATAAATTCTAAATTAAAACCACATATGGCCATATACGTTAGGTTTAGACAACACTTCGCCTGTTTATGAGTTTTTTTCATTTTAAAAAGCTCTGTAGTCTTCGTGTGGACGCGTAAGAAACATGCTATATTTTCGGGTCAGATTTTTTGAGAAACTCCGATTGCGCAATAATTTAGTTCGCACATGCGCGGTTGTTGCTACTTAGGGAAGAATTTGTAGGACCCTTCGGAGAATATTTTCAAAAATAATTAACTCTTAGGCTGCTAAGTGCGTCCCGTTATTTGATCAACATGTACACTGATGTCTGCAAGAGGTTCATTATGGTACAGTCTAAAAAATTTTCTTCTGGTAAAGATGTCGAAAAATTGCTGTGTGGTCGACAATACATGAGGGCGTATTCGTATTGAGTCAATCATACCGAAACGGGTACCACTCGTATTAGACCTGTGACATGACTCATTACACTTAGAATTCAGTCACAATAAAGATAGTCACATCTATAAACACTAGAAAATCCACATTCTTATTCCTTTTTCTTATCTCACATACAATTATTAGTGAGTCATCCTGTAACTTCCGCTGTCTTTCACGTAAAGGTCTCTATGAAGCTCAAAGGCAGCAATCTCCGAGCAGAGTTGTCGTTCGTTACCTCACATACATCTCTGCGATGGGCTAAATGACAAGAATCTTGTCAAACCGAGGAAAAGATGTTTTGTTACTGTTTAACTGTTTCATATGTAAAATTGTAAGTTAGACAAAGGAAATATGATTCTGGATACATTATAGGTGCGTTCAAACTGATGAATTTACCTGTATAAAATGGAACTATTTTTTTCGAGCCTCTCCACTTTTCAGAATCTTACGCCGATTTTAACAAAAATGGCGGCGTCCATGAATGATGACAGCTGATTTGACACACCGCTGGATCTAAGTTTGTACGATTAAAAATCAAGTTATCGTCCTTTAAAGATATATAGGCTTTTCTGAAAATTCTTCTTTTGTTCATTTCCTATCACTAAGTCTGATTGGTCCCATGCTGTTTGAACAGCACACGAAACAATCGATATTGGACTTTCTTTCACCGGCGTTTGTGTAGCCATTTTGAGTTATGGTCATGTGACAAAAATATGACGTAATGACGGACTACTTTCTGAGCCCACTACAGAGGTGAATGTAATGATCCGGAGTGCAAGAGAGTGCAAAGGCAGGCTACCAGTTCAATGTATGAATACAATGCGTGCCCTTAACTCCGGTATCTCCAGGTATACACCGGTACATTTTACAGTCCGGAACTACTTTGAAATCAAACGCCCTGCCATCGGGATTTTAACCGAACAACCTTTTTAGTTTCATGTAGCATAGCAGCCTAACCTTTCACTCGTCACAATTCGGCCGCATTCGGCATACCTCGGGTGATTCGGTTATCAAATCCCTCGGCTGTATCACGTAGCTTGATATGCACCTACACGCTACATTTCGCACATCTCCGGAAGCACACCGCTTTACCGTTATTGAAATTGTAAGGCTCTTCTTAAGAAAGAACGCATGAGTAAATTTTCAATTGTTATCTTTCTAAGAGTATTTCAGTAGGCAAACGGTTTGTACATTCAAGTTTTAGCGTGGTTTATCAATTCCGTTAGGAGGTTTCATCGACAGACCGATAGAAGTGAATAACTTCACAGTAGTTGTTCATGTCGTTGCTAAGCGATCTACATGGGCGCCGCCATGTTTAAGATCATGTGATTGGTAGTTCAAAATGGAAGCCTCCTTTATACAGACGAGGTTAGATGTAGATACGGAATTGGCCGAGTTATGACGAGTGACCTCGGGTGATCCGGTGATCAAATCCGAGTTGTGACGAGTGAACTCGGCCGATTCCGTACCTACATCTTGACCACACGATACGCAGATCGAAATTTGGATTTAGTTCTGTAAAAATATTTTTTATCCATTTCGTATGGTAGCGAAAACTTATAGGCATAATATTCTAAAAGAAACTTTTGGTGTTATTTTTTTATGACGTATCACCTATCTACAGTGTGATTTACTTCGGAAAAAAAGAGTCACTTAAGTTACTTAGAAATATTTCGTAAAATAATTTGATTTTACATGTTGTTTTAACACTGAGTCCATAGTGCTTGGATGGATACCAAATTGTACCATTAATACCAAATCGAGAGGTAAAACTTCCTTTCAGATCTACTTCTCAGGCATAGTCGAAGCCAGAGTGATAGAAAGAATACTGAACATTTCATTCATACTGCTTTTGTTATATTTCTGTTCTATGTCAGTTTTACAAGACAAATATTTATAGTACACACGAAAAAATCTTCTACACAGGCTACAGTAGTACAGAAGGTTATACACTTTTACATGTTCTACTTTAAGCCTTAACTCTATACCACAAGGTAATATTTTAGACTGGTCCAAAATGAACGCATTTGCAGACGACAAATAAAATGTAGCTCAAATAATTGGATTTGTTTCTGAAATGATAGAAAACATTGTGGGAAAAGGAGAAAATGCTGGTTACCAGCATTTTCTTCTTTTCCCAACACTGTTTTCAAAAGGCCTATTTCCCAGGGTCGTTAAAAGCCAGGTTTGTTTCGTAAAGGGTTAAGCACCAAATAAACCAGTGGGAACTAGCGGAGACACAATCCCCCTTTAACTCTTTACCAAACAACAAAATTTTAGACTCGTCCAAATTGAAAGCATTTGCAAACAACAAAATAAATGTGACTCAAACATTGAAATTTGTTTTGGAAAGGGTAGAAAACATTGTGGGAAAAGGAGAAAATGCTGTTACCAGCATTTTCTCCTTTTCCCACAATGTTTTCAAAAGACTTCTTCTTCAGGGTCGTTAAAAGTCAGGATTGTGTGGTAAAGAGTTAAATTCACCAAATGAAAAATTTTAGACTCATCCAGATTGAAAGAATTTGTACAGGAAAAAATAAATATGGTTCAAATTTGTTTTGGGAAATGTAGAAAACATTGTTGGGAAAGAAGAAAATGCTGGTCACCAAAAGGCTTCTTTCTCAGATTCATTTAAAGTTGGAATTGTGTGGTAAAGGGTTGAAAGATAATGTAGCTCTTTTTTCATAATGATAATAAATCTTTTCTAGTTCTGCAGCTTAGCCCATCAGAGAAAAATTTGCAAGTTAATTTAACTCTTAAAGCACCTTTCACGACCATAGTTGCCTTAGTGGCCAGCGTAGATCAAGATCAGACTGCACAAAACATGCAGTCTGATCTTTGATCTACACTGTCCACTTTGCTGAAACACTGCAAAGAAAAAGGAGCCACAAAATTGTAATTATCTGAGTCTTATTCTAGATTGAAAATGCCCATCGGGTTTATTCGGCACTCTAAGGGTTAAGATATTTATAGGTAATAATATTTTGATGTAGATGTAATCGTTACTTTACAGGTTCAATATGGGGACAGTAGAACCATTGTCAAGAACCGGAGTGGCCCTAGATCTGATATTGAAAACACTGATTGCTTCTCAAGACTTTAATGACATACAAAGTAAAAACTGGGAGGCTATTTCAAAGCTCATTCCAGGAACCTCTGCTTCTGTGGTAAGTGAACTCATTTTTCAATTGCTGCAAAATCGTTAATAGTTAAAAATTGATCTTGACCAAGAAATTGAATTGAATGTTTCGTAAATGTGAACTATGGGATGAATGACTTAAAGCTTACATACATGTTATTGTATTAAAAATGATACAGAAAATAGATGGTTGGTGTCTTGGATGGGTTAAGTTTATCGGGCAAGGCGGAGGAATTTATCTGGTGAGCCGAAGGCGAACCGGATAAATTCCGGAGCCGAGCCCAATAAACTTTAACCATCCAAGACACCAGCCATCTATTCTATTTATCATGTCACGCACTGTAAATGAACAAAACAAAAAAAACAGATGTGATACAAAGACTGTACCTTTTATTCAATATCTTATGGTAGATTACTGATACCATAAAATTCCCGAGCCGAGCCTGACAAAATTTCCTAGAATCAAAGACACTACTGTCTATTTTCCAATCCACGACACTATTCTGTTTACCCTGTTTCACATTTACAAACATAAATCCGACTAGATAAAATATTTTGCTCGAAATTAAGGCACATATTGACATCTTTCGCACTGTGAAAAAAACACACTTGTATGGCGAACTGTGCAAAGCACTTTGGGTATGCAGCTGTAATAATGACGTCATGAATGATATTGACTACGTCATAAACGCGACGTAAACCCTCAGAAGAATGTTGTGGCGAAGAATTCCAATTTATTTTAAATAATAAGAAAAATCAACATGTGCATCGAATTTTCAGCGATAATTTTACTTTGAAATATTTATTTTGTGTACCGGCACCTAAAAAAGGAGTTCCGGCTGGTCACATGACCAACTAGCCTAATAAACCTAGATCACGTGACCAACTGACATAAACCTAGTCACATGGTCAAGTGACCATATATCACCAAGTTTATATGACCCCCTGTTATACGACGGAATTTATAGGAGGTGACAGGATAAAAATATATCTATGAACAGTGCTCGGGCAAAAGGGGGGCTTAACTCTTTACCACACCATCCCGAGTTTTAACGACCCTAACGAAGAGGGCTTTTGAGAACATAGTTGGAAAAGAAGAAAATGCTGGTAACCAGCATTTTCTCCTTTTCCCACTATGTTTTCTACCCCATCCAATGAAAATTATATCCTTTGAGTCACATTTAAATTGTTGGCTGCAAATGCTTTGAATTTGGAATGGTCCAAAATTTTTTCGTTTGGTAAAGAGTTAATGCATCTCCCTAATGCATAATACCAAGCAAGTCATCTCATAATTATTGATCCATAAAATCCATTTACTGTTAGTCTAACAACCCACTGGATCAGGAGCTAGAATGGTCCTTCGACAAGTAGAAAATTGGCAAATTAGAAAAAGTTTCGACTCACGTCAGTTTGTGCAGTCTGCACAGGCTGACATTGGTAGATACTCTTTTTTGCAGATGCATTAAGCCCCCACTTCACAGAGCACGGGGTCCTGCATGGCTCACTGGTAAAGTGTATGACTCTTGACCTGGAGGCACGGGGTTCAAGTTGGGTTTTTTGTGGGAGTGTCCTTCAGAGCCCTAGCTTAGTACTGGTCGAACCCAGGAAATACACAAATGTGTGAGCTGTCACTGTGATATGACTAGAATAATGTTGAAAAACGAATTCCCTCATTTGAGCATTATTCAGTCTGTTGTGTACAAGTACTAGCTACCAATTTGGACCAGTTAACCGTTTACCAGACAACAAAATTTTAGCCTTGTCCAAATTGAAAGCATTGGCACAAGACAATTTCAGTGTGGCTAAAATGGTGTGATTTTTCTATATTGTTTTCTAAATATTTTCATTCAGTAAAATTCAACATAATGTTTTCAAAATACATATGAGCCATGCGCTGTAAAAATGGGTTGGGTGAAGTTAATGTCTTTGTAATGCATTATACCAAGAAAGTGATTGTATCAGATAGATCAATTTTACCTAGACACCAACTGAGTCATGAGGTAGAATGGTCCTTTGACAGGCAGAAAACTATCCAACAGCAACAGGTTTTGACCTAGGTAAGCATGTATGGACTACGCAGGCTGACTAGGTTGATACCGTTGCAAATATTGTATAAAACCACCTTTTCGCAGAGCATGACTTGTAATTTGTTTGTACAATTTTTACTTTGTTCCTAGGTTGCGAGACGTTACGAAGAGCTGTTGTTTAGCGGAGATGTGCTGCCCTTTGATCAGTATGAGAAAACCTTGATGGGTCAGGGACAGAATATACCAAGCAGCATGTCGGACTCTGATCTCAGCAAGAATAGTCTTCCCAGCTCAGCAAACAAGCCAAAAGGTGACTAAATTTTTCTCCGCGAATTTTTCTCCCTCAACTTTGTCATAAACACAGGTGGCGTGAGTAGCTTTTAACCCTGTACCAGACGACAAAATTTGAGCCATGTCCAAATTGAAATCATTTGCAGATGACAGTTTCAATGTGGCTCAAATGGAGCAATTTTTCTTTGATAGGGTAGGAAACATTGTGGGAAAAGGAGAAAATGCTGGTTACCAGCATTTTCTCCCTTTCCCACAATGTTTTCAAAAGGTTTCTTTCCCAGAGGCGTCAAAAGGTGGCATTGTGCGGTAAAGGGTTAACTTAACGGATTACCATGCAATTTGGTGATTTAATGGCCCAGAGGAAGAGAGTGTTTGAAAATTTTGTGGGAAAAGGAGAAAATGCTGGTAACCAGCATTTTCTCTTTTTTCCACAATGTTTTCTTCTGTCTCAAAAATAGAAATCATCATTTGGACTACTTTAAATTGTTGTCCACAAATGCTTTCAATTTGGACAGGTCTAGAATTTTGTCATTTGGTTAGAGTTCACTCTTTAACAATTGAAATATAGGTTAAGTTATATTTTCTGTCTTTGAAAGTGTAGAAAACACTGTGGGAAAATGAGAAAATGCTGGTTAACAGCATTTGCTTCTTCTCCCACAACATTTTCAAAAGGCTTCTTTTTCAGGGTCGTTAAAACTTAGGACTGTGTTGTAAAGAGTTACCCCTAATGATGTCATAGATCAAGACCAGACTAAATGATCAGACTGTATGTTTTGTGCAGTCTGATCTTTACCATTCGTCACATGATTCTTGACTATGCAAGAACCTAAACTTACTGAAAGTCAGGGGGAAAACGAACCAATTCTTGTGTCTTCTTGGGCCGAATATGCCTTAGATATACATGTATTGTTACAAAAATTTTTTTCCATTCCAACAATGTTTTCAAAAATGTAAACTACAGATTCATAAAAACTTTTACCTCTTAGAATACTGAATGAATGATTGGACTCTAGAAATGAGTTCTTTTAAAAACATTGTGGGAAAGGGAGAAAATGCTGGTAACCAACATATTCTCCTTTTTTCACAATGTTTTCTGCGCCTTCTAAGATGAATCTCACCATTTTTGCTACATTTAGTTTCTTGTCTACATAGTTATGTTTTCAACTTTGACATGTCTAGAATTTTGTCATTTTGTAAAGGTTGGAATAACATCATGATAGATATAATTTTGTATAGGTGGCAAAGATGACAAAGACTCTGGGGGAAAAGGAGCCTCTCTTGACAGACAGACCTCAGATAGAGGGTAAGGACCCAGTTACTGTAAAATCTTGATTTGTAGCTCTGCTTTTTTTTTTTTTTTTTCCCAAGAAAACTTTGATTTTTAACATGCCTGTTTTGAAAAAAACTTCAAGGTATTGTCATAGCCTGGTCCTTGTCGTCTGCGTCTCTCTTGTTGTAATGCGAAAACTTATTTTCTGTTATCTCTGTTATTACTGTAATGTGAAAACTTATTTTCTGTTATCTCTGTTATTACTGTAATGTGAAAACTTGTTTTCTCTTATGTCTGTTATTACTGTAATGTGAAAACTTATTTTCTCTTATCTCTGTTACTACTGAAAATATTTACTTCTAACTTGGGCAAATTGTTCGTAATCAAAAGGGGAACCCATACAAGAATGGCTGGATGCTCTCAACACATTTTTAATACAGTTATGTGCCTTTTCCAGCATAGAATTTTCATGGAAAACTACCTGCAGCTGTGAGCAGACACCCTCATGCTCTTGTTCTAGCATAGAACAAATTGAATTTAACAAAAATCACTTACATCAGTATTTTAGCCAGCAGCTTTATCAAGAAAGAAAAATATCAATGTTTCTGTTTGGATTAACTCTTTATCACACGACAACATTTTTGATTTGTCCAAATTGAAAGCATTTGCAGAGGACAAATTCAGTGTAACTAAAATGATTGGGCTTGTCTTTGAAAGGTGAGAAAAAATTGTGGGAAAAGGAGAAAATGGTGGTTACCAGCATTTTCTCTTTTTCCCACAATGTTTTCAAAAGCTGTCTTTTTTTAGGGTCATTAAAAGTAGGGATTGTGTGGTAAAGGATTAAAACAGTATGTTGAAATGATGAACAAAAGAGTAATCTGTGTTTCTACAACTCTGATAAAAGAGGCTTTTGGAAATGGCTGGTAACCAGTATTTTCTCCTTTTCCCTCAAAGTTTTCTACCCTTCCAAACACAAATATGAGGGTCATCCAATAAAAAATGAGACTGAACTGCTAACCCTTTACCACATAATCCCGACTTTTAACGACCCTGTGAGAGAAGCCTTTTGAAAACTTCGTGGAAAAAGGAGAAAATGCTGGTAACCAGCATTTTCTCCTTTTCCCACAATGTTTACTACCCTTCCCATAACAAATTTCAAGTTTTCAATTGTATTTATATTGTTGTCTGCAAATACTTTCAATTTGGACCAGTCTCACATTTTGTCGTTTGGTAAAGAGTAAATTCATTTAGGGTGCATTCATTTAGGGTGCATTTGAGAGCTATTTGATAATTGATATAAAGATGTTTTCTTCTTGGATTTGAATAAGATTTTGTTGTCTGATAAACGGTTAGCCCTTTCCCAAGTGACAAATTTTATACTCTACTGAATTGAAAAGATTTGCAGACGTCAACTTTGAAATTAGCACAAACGTGGGTAAGTTCTATGATAGGGTAGGAAGTACTTGAGGAAAAGGAAGAAATGCTGGTTACCAGCATTTTCTCCTTTTCTGACAATTTTTTCAAAAGCCTTCTTGCTCATGGTTGTTAAAACTTAGGATTGTTTGGTTAAGGGTTAGACAACATAAAATCCTTATTATTTTCTGCTCAACAGACCCATCATGGTGATACATGTATGTGATGAAGCCAAGAATTGTAAGTATTTGATTGATTTTTGTTAACTTAGATTCGCAACCGGTTACCCATATGGGTGACACCACCCTCCACCCCCCCACCCCCCTCCCCAGAAGGCTGTTAGTTATGTTACAGGGGTATAGTGCAAGATACAAGATGAAACACATCCTAAGTTACGCCTGGTTCTTTAACTCTTTACCACACAATCCCAACTTTTAACAACCCTGTGAAAGAATCCTTTTGAAAACATTGAGGGAAAAGGAGAAAATGCTGGTAACCAGCATTTTCTCCTTTTCCCACAATGTTTTCTACCCTTCCCAAGACAAATTTTAATCATTCAGTCATGTTCATTTTGTCGTCTGCAAATGCTTTCAATTTGAACCGGTCTAAAATTATGTCATTTGGTAAAGAGTTAACATGCACAGTGGATGGCTGTTTACAAGGGACCTTGGATTAAATGTCATCCAAGAGTATTAGCATTTTTAGATGGCCAGCCATGATTCTCGAATCCTAACTCTTTATCAAATAACAAAAATGTTTGACTTCCTTAAAATGAAAACATTTGCGGACGACAAATCGAATGTCACTCAAGTGATAACATCTGTCTTTGAAAGGGTATAAATCATTGTGGGAAAAGTAGAAAATGCTGGTTACCAGCATTTTCTTCCTTTTCCCTCAGTGTTTTAAAAGGCTTTTTTCTGAGGGGGGGGGGGGGGGTCATTAAAACATGGGATTTTGTGGTGAAGGGTTGACCAAATGACAGAATCTTAGACTGCTCTGTATTGAAAGCATTTGCCAACACCAACTTGAATGTGGCTTAACTCTTTACCAATCAAAAACATTTTAGACTCGTCCAAACTAAAAGCATTTGCAGACAATGAAATAAATGTGACTCAGTCATTGAAATTTATTTTGGAAAGGGTAGAAAACATCGTGGGAAAAGAAGAAAATGCTGGTAACAGCATTTTCTCCTTTTCCCACAGTGTTTTCAAAAGGCTTCTTCTTCAGGGTCGTTAAAAGTCGGGATTGTGTGGTAAAGAGTTATTGATGAAATTTGTCTCAGAAAAGTCAGAAAATATTTGAGAAAAATACAAAAGTGCTGGTTACCAGCATTTTCTCCTTTTGCCACAGTGTTTTCAAAAGGTTTTTTCTTCAGGATCATTGTAATATGGTATTGTGTGATAAAGGGTTAGATGTAGGAGAGAGCTCAGGTTCAAGAAGTTGGCCTGCAGTTTCTCCTTTTCCAACAATGTTTTCAAAAAACTTTTTTTTTCCTCTGAGTTCATACATTAGCTTAACTCTTTACCATACAATACCCTGTTCTAATGACCAAAGAAAAGAATGGCTTTTGAAAAAAGTGTGGAAAAAGGAGAAAAAAAGCTGGTAACCAGTGCTTTCACCTTTTCCTACAATGTTATGTAGTCCTTTACAGATAGATCCAATCACTTTCTAAATCCATTATTTATCTTCCAAACCCTATGTTGTGGGTACTCATTAGAATCATCTTGCTGAGACGATTCTAATGAGTACCCATAACATAGGGTTTAGTGGGAATTGATTAATATTTTCAATTTTGAAATCAAAATCACTTTCTCTATCTGGAGCTCTGATGGTCTATGACTTTTGATGTACCTGTCTGTTATGTGGGCCATGCTCTGTGAAAAGAGGATTTAATGCATCTGCAAAAAGTATCGACCCAGGTCAGTTTGCGCAGGCTGAACTGGGCTGAAACTTTTTGCAACTTGTCAATTTTCTGCATATCCCTTTACCGCACAATGACGCCTTTTGATGCCCCTGGGAAAGAAGCCTTTTGAAAACATTGTGGGAAATGAACAAAACAAAACAAAAAACAGACGTGATACAAAGACTGTACCTTTTATTCAATGCCTTATGGTAGATTACTGATACCATAAAATTCCCGAGCCGAGCCTGACAAAATTTCCTGGAATCAAAGACACTACTGGCTATTTTCCAATCCACAACACTATTCTGTTTATACTGTTTCACATTTACAAACATAAATCTGACTAGATAAAATATTTCACTCGAAATTAAGGCACATATTGACATCTTTTGCACTATAAGAAAAACACACTTGTATGGCGAACTGTGCAAAGCGCTTTGGGTATGCAGCTTTAATAATGATGTCATGAATGATATTGACTACGTCATAAATGTGACGTAAACCCTCGGAAGAATGTTGTGGCGAAGAATTCTAATTTATTTTATTTTATTTTATGGTAACCAGCATTTTCTCCTTTTCCCACAATGTTTTCTACCCTATCAAAGAAAAATTGCCCCATTTTAGCCAAATCGAAATTGTTGTCTGCATGTGCTTTCAATTTGGAGAAGGCTAAAATTTTGTCATCTGGTAAAGGGACATCAAAGGACCAGTTTACCTTGTGATTTAGTTGTTTTTTTTTTTCAAAAAGTGGATTTTATGGATCCATAGTAATGAGATGACTTGCTTTGTATAATGCATCACAGAGATGCATTAACTCTTTACCTAACGACAAAATTTTAGACAATTCCAAATTGAAAGCATTTTGCAGACGATAAAATAAATGTGACCGAAAAATTGAATTCATAGTGGGAAGGGTAGAAAATATTGTGGGAAAAGGAGAAAATGCTGGTTACCAGCATTTTCTCCGTTTCCCGTAATGTTTTCAAAAGGCTTCTTCCCTAGGGTTGTTAAAACTGGGGATTATGTGGTAAAGGGTTAATCCTCCGCTCCTTCTTTTTACCAGAGCATGTTAGATATGTTTTTTCCTTTCCTTCAAGTATGAGCCAATTCTGTAATTTGTAGTACCTTGTGATACATGTAGGTTAAAAATAGCCTGTATAAAAATTATGCTTGACACTTCACCACAGTACAAAATTTTGTACCAGACCAAATTGAAAGCATTTGCAGATGACAAATTTAAAGTTGCTAAAATGATGATTTCTGTCTTTGACAGAGTAGAAAACTTGGGAAAAGGAGAAAATGCTAGTAACCAGCATTTTCTCCTTTTCTCACAATGTTTTCAAATGCCCATCTCTGTCAGGGTCATTTAAAGTCAGAATTCATGGTAAAGGGTTAACAGATTGACTGGCATGAAAATTTTCCTTTTTTTTTTTCTTTTTATGTTTTAGTAAAGCAAGATTTCCAGTGTCCAAGAGATTTGCTTGTTCAGGAGATGAAGTATTTTGCTGAATATTTGTCGACTGACGCTCAGCGATGGGAGGAGGTAGACATCTCGGTACATTGTGACGTTCAGATCTTTGAATGGCTAATGAAATATGTGAAAAGATCAACACATGACAATGCTGATAAACCTAAGCTGGGTAAGTAGAATACAATTATGTCGAGTCTGATCTTGAAGTACACTGTCTGCAAAAAATGCTAATCGTGGTGCTTAGCATTTTTAAGTGTAAGAGTCAGACCTCCTGATACAAGGGAGTGATAGTATTATAAATCCATTATTTTTCTTCCAAACCCTATGTTGTGGGTACTCATTTGAATTGTCTCGATGAGACGATTCTAATGAGTACCCATAACATAGGGTTTAGTGGAGATTGATTAATATTTTCAAGTTTGGAATCAAAGTCACTCCCTATATCTGGAGCTCTGAGAGTGACAGATAAACTAAACTTCTGTGAAGAAAAATCTCAATTATGATTTACGTTTAACTCTTTACCAAATGAAAAGTTTTAGACTAGTCCAAATTAAATTGAAAGCATCTGCAGGTTGCACATTCAGCATGACTCAAATGATGTGATGATTTGTCTTTGGAAGGGTAGAAAACATTGTGGGAAAAGGAGAAAATGCTGGTTAGGATCATTTTCTTCTCTTCCCACAATGTTTTGAAAAGCTTTGCTATCCAGGGTTGTTAAAACTCTGGATTGTGTAGTAAAGGACTAAAAGCTTGCGGCCAGAATGACTCAGTGTAGCAGACAGTGTGGAACCAAGATCAGACTGCACAAAAAGTTTAGTCTGATCTTGATCGACCCTGGCTACAAAAGCAACCATAGTTGTGAAAGGTACTCTAGAGGTTAAAGAGTTTAGCCATTACCGTACAAAGATAATAGAACTTTTTAAGCTCCTCGAATTGATAAATTCTGTAAACACTGAGAGAAAAGGAGCAATCACTTATAAAAAAAAAAAAAAGATAGGGATTGGAACGAAAACAATATTGGAATTCAAATATTCGGTTTTTAGTATTTCAATATATTTGAATATTCGATTATAGAATTCTAGAATTTCTTTATGGTCCTGTGTCCAAAATTTGAATGTCCGAATACTGATACACTTTTAGCAACATGTACGACTAACAAAATCAAATTAAATATGTGCATCGGATACTTTCACTAGCTACTCCACTTACCTTTATAGAGAAAGGTCGTCAATGAATGCAAAATCAGTCAGATTCCTTGCATAATTTACTATTCTTATGGTGTTGACTTTTCCTTCTGCCAGAGCTAAGTCAAAGTATGCTAAGTTTCGCAAGTTCAGTTGTCTCATTTGCCATGAAAATTCCACTCGCCATAAAAATTAAGTACAATAAGCTGGAAATAAACAACTTATGTGGAAGAATTACAGGTTTTAATTCTAGGGTTGATAAACAGCTTTGTGTAAAGATTAGTTGATTTTAATACAACAGCAAAGATGACGACAACAACAACAGATGCTAGCCTGATGCATATATCATTGACAAAGTTGCATTGGCAAATCTTATGGCATAAAGTACCACCAATCAAGACTGGACAATGAGGGCTTTAATAGAGGATGACAACTAGAAATCCAGTTAAAGGTGTTATATAAATTAATAGGTGTTAAAAACAGCTTGACACTCGTAAACAACACATCGACAGATACACAGTTGAGTGACAGAGCACAGTATCATATCGTTGTTTGAAACCGTTCTTTTTTATGCATTTGATGGACAATTTATCAAGCATTGTAAAAGAAAAACAAAAAGACTATTCAGATACGAAATTCATATTCTAACATTCGGCCATTTTTAGAATATTCAAATATTCTACTATTTGGTTCCATCCCTATAAAAGAAACAATTCCTTCTTTTCCCACAGTGGTTTCCATATAAAATGCAGTAATTTACCTTTCCTCCAAACTTTGCATCACTTAATTGGGATTGTGGAAATATTAAATAGTTAACACACTGTAAAATACCCTATTTTTATCTGTCTTTTCAGAGCCAAACAATGTTATTTCTATTCTGATATCATCAGATTTCCTGAAAATGGACAGTTTGGTACGATTAATATTTTCGTGTTATGTTTTTGCTTATTGTTCAAGATGCACAAAAGATTTAACCAAATTTATGCAAATTCATTAGATTCAACAGAGTTCTAGATAGAGGGAGTCATTTTGATTTCAAAATTGAAAATATTAGTCATTCTCCTAAACTCTATAATATGGGTACTCATTAGAATCCTCTCTTTGAGACGATTCTAATGAGTACCCGCAACATAGGGTTTGGAATAGAAATAATGGAGTCAGAATCTTTCTACCACACAATCCGTAGTTTTAACAAACGTGAGGAAAGGGACTTTTGAAAACATTGTGGGAAATGGAAAAAATGCTGTTAACCAGCATTTCCTCCTTTTCCCACCATGTTTTCTGCCCTTTTAAAAATAAGTTTCATCATTTCAGCCATGTTCAGTTTCTCCTATACAATTGCTTTCAATATGGATGAGTCTAACATCTTGTTGTTTGGTAAATGGTTAACTCTTTAACAAACTGTAAAGTTTTAGATGTAATAACAAGGCTGAGAGGAATTAAGTGAAAAAGAATCTGCAGAATGAACTTGAAATTAAATTGGGGCTTGAATCGTTTTTAGCAGGGCTGTTTTTGAAGAAAATTCACAGTATTTTTGTAGCCCTGTCATCATCATCTTCTGCGCCGTCGTCCGCGTGGTCATGCAGAAACTTTGAAATCTCTGATATTGCCGAAGACATTTGTTTCAAACTTTGGCAAGTTGTTAATTATGAAAAGGGGAACCTGCTCAACAAGGGCAGGTAGCCATCAAAGTATTTTTGACAAAGTTATGCCCCTTTTTGGACTTAAATTTTCATTGAAAATCAAGTAACCGCAGCCGAGTGTTGGCACCCGTATTGCATGCTCTTTTTATAAGAACATTTAATTTTGAATTATTTCTTGTGAATGATTGATAGAAAAAAAAAATAGAGTTTATTGTAACTTGCCTTTTATTTATGTTTAATATTACAGGTGCAAGAATGTATTGAATATTGTCATGGAAATATGTCGGCCATTGTAAGCACTCCATGTAACATGAACTGTATTAATGATAAACTGGTGGGCAGGTAAGAACGACCATTTAATTCTTTACAATACAATCTTTAGTTTGAACGACCTTAGGCAAGACGACTTTTTAAAACAATGTCAAAAAAGAAGAAAATGCTGGTTACCATTTGAACCACATTTAATTTGCCGTCTGCAACTGCTTGCAATTTGGACCAGCCAAAAAAAAATTCGCTTGGTAAAGAGTTAACAAGCCTCAGAAAGAAGTCTATTGAAAAAAAAAATTGAGTACAGGTTAAAGAGAAAATGTTGATAAGCAGCATTTTCTCTTTTCCTACAATGTTTTCTACCCTTTAAAAGACAAGTTCCATTATTTGAGCCACATTAAAATTATGTTGTCTGCAAATGTTTTCAATTTGTAGATTTTGTCTGCTGTATATTTATTTCAGGGGGTGATAAGTTAACCCTTTACCACACAACAAAAACGTAAACTTGTCTAAATTGAAAGTGTTTGCAGACAGCAATTTAAATTTGACTTAAATAATGAAATTCTTCTTTGATAGGATAGAAAACATTGTGGGAAAAGGAGAAAATGCTGGTTACCAGCATTTTCTCCTTTTCCCACAATGTTTTTATCCTATTAAGGACAAATTTTGTCGATGAAGCAACCTTTCATTTGTCTTCTGCTTATTTTTTTCAATTTGGACAAGTCTAGAACTTTGTTGTTTACATGGATATTTTCATAGTTGTCTGCTGTATTTTTTTCAGGTGGTTAAAGTCATTTATTTATCTCCCGTATCCTTTTTTTTTTTTTTTTTTGAACAGAATTGCAGATTTGTTTAGCCACAATGAAGCTGATGAAATCAAAGACAGGAAAGACAAATTTAAGAAGTAAGTTTTTTCAAGCACTTTTTCAGTGCAAACAATTGTTAACTTGATGTCTTCTGCTTGTTGCAGAGAAGCATAAGGTTATAAGAGTGACAGAGCTCTCAGTTTTAAAACTCTGCGTAATAAACTCTCTGCTATAATACTGAAATGCATAGATCTTCTAATCAGGGGATGTGGTGAGTTATATCTGAGCTCGGGGAAAGTTCTTGCCAACGATTGTAGAAGCCTGGCTGTGTAGCTCAATGGTTACTCATTACCTGGTGGTTGCAGGTTTGATAACCAGGTTGCGCCAAACTTTCGTCCAGGTGACTTTTTGCTATCACCTCTGATGCATGTGAGAAAAGTTGGTGGTTGCTTTGAAAGAAAGTTGGGTCACTACTAGTTTGAGAAAGCCAGGAAACACATGCGTAGGTGCACTGACTACCATGATGGACCTAAGCTGTTAAAATGGGGTTTAACTTCAATACAAACAAACAAAGGATTGTAGAAAGTCACAGGATTCTTCTCTGGTGAAAACGCTTCAACTGCTCTGTTGTAAAATACATGCTAGTAATTTTTAGGAATATTTTGGGTTTATCTTGATACAGAAACATGACCAATCAGGATATATGCTCTGGCTGTCATCAAATTACTGAAAAAAAACTCTTACAAAACAAGACAATCTACGTATAAAAGGTATTAATGTGATTGGTCCTGCACTTTAACTCTTTACCAAATGACAAAATTATAGACTGGTCTAAATTGAAAGCATTTGCAGATGACAAAGTAAATATGGCAGAAAAATCGCAATTTGTTTTGGGAAAGGTAGAAAACATTGTGGGAAAAGGAGAAAATGCTGGTTACCAGCATTTTCTCCTTTTCCCAACAATGTTTTCAAAAGGCTTCTTTGTCAGGGTCGTTAAAAGTCGGGATGGTGTGGTAAAGGGTAAAAACGATAAGAATTTGTTCAATATGGGGAGATCTATAGTTTTGTCACTTGGCATAGATTTTAACCCTTAAGCTACTAAGAGCAACTCACTGACCTTTTGCAGACAGTGTAGATCAAGATCAGACTGTACAGAACATGCAGCTTGATCTTTGATCTACACTGTCCAATTTGACATTCTGAAAAAGTGTGACCTTTAAATAGCAATTATAGGGTTCTTATTCATAGATTGAAAGTGTCCACAGGGTTTATTTGGCACTCTCAGAGTTAATGTTATCTTTGTAAGATTTTAGGATTGTCTGAAATATTGGTGATGTCTTTGTTATGAAAATTACTCTGTATGGGAGAGAGAGAGAGATTGCTTGCTGTATGCATATTTCTCCTTCTCATACACCGAGTGTGATGTTTTCAGAAATAAATGTACACTCATTAACTCTTTACCATGCAACAACAATTTAGACTGGTCCAAATTGATAGCATTTGCAGAGGACAATTTCAAAGGGACAAAAATGGTGAAATTTATTCTTGATAGGGTAGAATACTTTGTGGGAAAAGGAGAAAATACTAGTAACCAGCATTTTCTCTTTTACTCAAGATGTTTTCAATAGTCCTTTTCCTTAAGGTCATTTAAACTCAGGATTGTGGGGTAAAGGGCTAATGTAAGAAGATTTAAAAAAAAAAAAAGATGGTTAAGTGAATCTAAGTTATATTATAAAATAAGTAAAGTCATTGGTAAAGGGAGTTTCATATCTTTGTATGTTAGTATTGAATTGAGCTGATGGCATAGTATTATGCAATAAAGTCTGTTGTGTGGTGTATATTTCAGTAAACTGTTTGCAAAGAAACTGGAAAAAATGTTTGAACCTGATTTTTCAAATAGTGATTGTCCGGAGAATGCCTCCACGCTGTTTAGGTATGACTTTTTTTTCCCTTTTATTTTACACATTTAACCCTTCACCTTACAGTCCAGAGTTTTAATGACCCTGAGAAAGAAGGATTTTGAAAATATTGTGGGTAAAGGAGAAAATGCTGGTAACCAGCATTTTCTCCTTTTCCAAAAATCCTTTCTACCTACCCAAGGACAAAGACCAGCATCTGAAAACAAATGTGTGGACAAATTAATAATGCCAAAGTTGACACCGGCTTCCAGGTATCGAACTGGAGACTATATGGTTACGAGGCCAACACTCTACCTCACAACCACGGACACTACACGATTCCTCAGGCATTTCCTCTTTTACCCACAATATTTCTTTGTCCTTTATGAAACACGTTTTTCTTCTTCACTTCAAAGTTTTCCTCTTTATGTCAAGTGCTGTCATTTTGAGTGTGCACAGAAAAAACCACAGTAACATATGTCTGCAAATAGAATTCCAATTTTTACAGCTGTTTTTGCCAATATATCAATAGATATTGTCATGTATGAGGGCATTTACTTAACTCTTTACCAAACGACTTTAAACTCGGCCAAATTGAAAGCATTTTCAGATGACACAATAAAACTAGCTCAAATGATGATTTATGTCTTTGGTAGAGTAAAAAACATTATGGGAAAGGGAGAAAATGCTGGTTACCAGCACTGTCTCCTTTTCCCACCATGTTTTTTAAAAGCTTTCTTTCTAGGGCCGTTAAAAGTCGGGATTGTGTGGTAAAGGGTTAAATAACCAGAAAAAACAAGGAAAAGTGTCAAAAAACTTTCAGGTTTGAATTTCAACAATATTTTTTAAAATATATTTTTTAAAATCCTTTTATGTTGTTGTTTCAGATGTTCTATATGTAAGAAAATGCTGACAAACAATCTGCAGAAGAAAGTGAAATGTATGCCTAGTAGGTAAGGTCTATATCTTTTTTTTTTTCAATTTACTAATTTCAACCAGTAAAACACTGGACCCAGCTTAATTCACTTCTATTGACAGTGTAGATAGAGAATAGACTGCACAGAAGTTACAGTCATTTTTAGCTTGGCTGTTTTCTAAGCAAACATTAAGTATTGTCATAGCCCAGGCATTGCCGCCACCTGCGTCATCATGCAAAAACTGACATTTTATACCATCTTTGTTATTACTTAAAATATTTACTTCAAACTCGGACACATTGTGAACTATCAAAATGGGAACCTATAGTAGAAGGGTAGATAACCATCACAGTATTTTTACACAGTTATGCCCTTTTTTCGACACTGAATGTTCACTGAAAATCAAGCAACCACGGCCGAGTATTGGCACCTACGTGTGGTGTTCTTCTTTATCTATACTGTCTGCTTCTTTGTTTCAAATTCTGGCCAAATCAGTTTTGAAATAACATTATTTGTGTTGTTTTTCCTGATTGAAAAGGTTCATTTCATTTTTAGTTCACTGATTCATTACTGCAGACTCCAGATAGAGGGAGTGATCTTGATTTCAAAATTGGAAACATTGATAACTCTCCACTAAACCCTATGTTATGGGTACTCATAAGAATCGCTTTATCGAGATGACTCTTATGAGTACCCACAACATAGAGTTTGGAAGAGAAATAATGGATTTAGAATACTATCACTCCATTTACTGCAAATATACAACCTTTCACTCCTCTGCACTTGACATATTTTGAAAATACAAGTCAGGTGTTATGGGAAAACAAGTAATTACTGCATCTGTTCCCCCTGGTGTTCTTTTTACCACAAGAGAACAATATTTTTCGTTCTTCGCATGTTTATACTTCATGTGATTTGCTATAAGTTTTGCTTGGTCAAAATAAGCCGACCTGGCTGGGAAGCTCAGTGGTGGTTGTGGGTTCGATACCTGGTTGAGGCAAACTTTCTTTGTGCCAATTATTTATCTCTCACCTCGGATGCTCAAGATTCAGTAGTCGTGACTTGGAAAGAAAGTTGTGTCAGTACTGGTGTGGGAAAGCCAGGAATCATATGCTGAGGGGTACTGACCACTGTGATATGACCTTAGCTGTTAAATTGACATTTAACTCTTCACCACACATTCCCCACTTTTAATGACCCTGAGAAAGAAGCCCTTTGAAAACATTGTGGGGAAAGGAGAAAATGCTGGTAACCAGCATTTTCTCCTTTTTCCACAATGTTTTCTAGCCATCCAAAAACAAATTTCAATTTTTGAGTTACATTTATTTTGTCATCTGCAAATGCTTTCAATTTGGACCAGTCTGAAATTTTGTCATTTGGTCAAGAGTTCTTGAATTTGGACAAGTCTAATATTGTGTGCACAGAATGTGCAGCCTGATCTTGGATCTACACTGTCCGATGCGGTGGGATTTCTGCAAGGAGCACATTTTTAAATCGTAAATTATGGGTATTTAGTGTTGGCTGGAAATCTTTAATCTTTACCAAACATCAAAACTTTAGACTTGTCCAATTCCAAAGCATTTGCAGATGACATATTAAGCCTGGCTCAAATTGTTGAAGTTGTCTTTGATAGAGTAGAAAACATGGTGGGAAAAGGAGAAAATACTGGTTACCAGCATTTTCTCCTTTTCCCACAATGTTTTCCAAAGGCTTCTTTCTCAAAGTTATTAAAAATAGGGATTGTGTGGTAAAGGGTTAATTCATTTAGAAGCTTAAGGAAACACTTTGTTGTGTTTCAGAATGACAATTGACAAGCGGGGCCAGTTAACATTCTGTCACGTGAGAGACACAACCTTTGACATAAACCAATATTTGATTGATTTGAAGTCGACACTCAAAACATGGCGGGAGGTGTACTGGAGAGTCTGGGGAACAATTCATTACCAGACATGTAGTCGATGTGGCGAAACCTTTTCTTTTACTGATTACGGCCATTGTAAGTACCACCCAGAGCCTCCGAGGTACGACAATGAGCAGGCGGATTCGTCGTTTGTCGGCACATATCCGTGTTGTCATCAGAAATGTCTAAGGTTTGACCCAACCAATCAGAATAAGGTATGTTATTTCTCTTTTAATCCTGAAAATGCCTTCACTACTATAGTGTCCTGTGCAGCCAGTGTGGATCAAGATCAGACTGCACAAAATGTGCAGTGTGATCATTGATCTACACGGTCTACTTTGCTGAAAATTTGCAGACAAAAAGCAACCACGAAATTGCAATTACCAGGGTCTTATACTAGACTGAAAATGTCCAGTATGTTTATTTGACACTATAACACATTACCAACTGCATATGATTTTTTAATCCTGTTGACCATTTGTGAAAACACTGTGACAAAACGAGAATTGCTCTGAAAGAGCTATTTATCCTTAACCCTTTACCACACGATCCCGAGTTTTAGTGACTCTGAGAAGGAGGCCTTTTAAAAACATGGTAGGAAAATGAGAAGATGCTGGTAACCAGCATTTTGTCCCTTTCCCAGACAAATCTCACCATATGAGCCATATCTAATTTGTCATCTGCAAATGCTTTCAGTTTGGGCAAGTATAAAACTTTGTTGTGTTGTAAAGGGTTAAGTCATCTTGTTTTTCACTGTAATCTCAATACATCTTTGTGATATCATATTTTACAAAGGTGTTTTCAAAGTTGCCTGCTGTAAATTTGTACCAGGAGATAATGAATCTATGCTAAGTAAATAAAAGAAATTTAACCCTGTGCCAAAGGACAAATTTTGGACTCTTCCAAATTCGAAACATTTGCAGTCGACAAATTCAGGTACAAGTGAGCTTAAGTTCTATGATAGGGTAGAAAACACCTGGGGAAAAGGAGAAAAGGCTGGTTACCAGCATTTTCTCTTTTTCCCACAATGTTTTCTACTCTTTCACAGCTAAATATCATAATCCCAGCCACATCTGCAAATGCTTTGAATTTGGATCACTCCAACTTTTGTCGTTTGGTAAAGAATTGAATGAAACAGTTGTGGAATTACATATGTTTTTTTTTTTTTTGCACTTGAAATCTCACGCTAAACCCACAAAAAGTAACTAAACTCCACCAGAGAGGTTGATGTATACAATAATGTAACAGAGCTCCAGATAGAGGGAGTGATTTTGATTTCAAAATCGAAAATATTAATCACTCTCCACTAAACCCTATGTTATGGGTACTCATCAGAATCGTCTCATTGAGACAATTCTAATGAGTACCCACAACATAGGGTTTGGAAGAGAACTGCTGGATTTATAATACCTTCACTCCCTTTTATCTGGAGGTCTGATGTAAGGTCAGACTATGTCATGACATAGAAGTAAGATTACATTTAAAATTTCTTTTAAAAATGAATCTTTTACCTTTTTACAAGAATCATGTTGCAGGATGCTAAATATCTGTAATATACAGTTTTGTATTTGTTAATGTAATGATCACTAAGCTGCATTACAGGGCTGCCGAGTCAGAGATCATGTCATAAATGCTGTCCAGCTGAACCCTGGGAGCGAGACAGACTTGCAGCGGCAACAAAATAAAGTATATGATGATCTGTTAGCCCATCGTGATGTAATATGTGTCCCATATCAAAGACTGTCAGATGCCAGGTATTTTTGTTAATGGTGTCAGTGGCCCTAAACCCTCCTGTAATATTTTTAGTTTTGTATTTGATGTGGGGGACATTTCTTGTTGGGCCAGTTATGTCATCATCTATTTTCATTTCAGAATGATTTTGAAAGCAAAGTTTTATTTTCTGCTTGGTAGAAATTTATGACTCTCTGATTGGGTAAATTTCATTGTCTTGTCCAATTAGGTTTTAATTTAATTTTAGTTTAGGAGCAAGACATATTTAACACATCAACAAAAATTGACTTTTGTTTCAAAATATTTCTTAAATTGAAAAACTCCCTAGCTTGAGCCCAGTTTTAGCAATTAATCCATTTATCATGTTACTCTGCAAGCTGCCTTTAACCTTTACCACATAATCCTGAATTTTAGCAACCTTGATGGCGAGGGCATTTGAAAACATCTGTGGGAAAATGAGAAAATGCTGGCCTTTTCCCATGATGTTTTCTACACCGGTACAATGTGGTAGTATTATGTCTTTTTCTTCGCCTGATTTCTGATTTAATTATCCAAAACCTTGCAGATGAATAAAATATGAAATAGGTGATGGGATTCAGTGCCTTGGTTACTGTTTCTGCCGTTTGATTTGGTTTTATTGTGCCTGTTTTTGAGTTACAGTGCTAATCCAAACAGAGCGAAAATCTAACTTTAGCTCTTTTTTTTTTTTTTTTTGCTGTGTTTTTTTGGCATTTGTTTTGTTTCAATTCTCCGAGGTTTTTAAGGGTTATTTTGTTTTCTTTTAAGCTTCTGTATTCTTCAATCTGAGAGGTTCTACAGTTTGTGGCCAAGATTACAATTAAGCTGTTTTAAATCTTTACCACAAGACAAAATTTTAGACCTGTGGAGAGAATTAATCTGTGGTCCATCTTGAAAGCATTTACAGACAACAACTAAAAATGTTGTTGAAATAATGAAATTTGTCTTTGAAAGGGTAGATAACTTTTCCAACATTTTCTCCTTTTCCCACAATGTTTTCAAAAGCCCTTTTTATCAGTGTTGTTAAATCTAGATATTGTGTGGTAAAGATTAAGACTGCATTAACTTGTTTCCGCAAATAATACATACATTCTAGCGTGCAGTTTCGAAAATACAAAACTGATGTATTAGGTAAAAGGAGAAAAGTTTAGAAAACAGTGAGAGAAATATTCTATCATTTCAAAGGAAATCATCATTCTCTAGGCTACGGCTGAATTAATACTTTGTTCCTTTGTCAAACTATCTATATGATCCTAACTCTTATTGGTTAAATTTTCTATGTAACTGTGGTGATAAAATAACTGTTTGGTTTATACTCTCTCAAGAACTGTTTTCTCTGTGAGATGATTTACTTCAATCTGTTGGCTAGGTCTCTGTGGTAAATGTGTTATGTTTTGTAATCCAAAGTTCTAGGTTTACTTTAAAGTAGTAAATTTTGAATGATTGAAGAGGTTTGAAACTATTGAAAAAAATTAAAGATCGTATGGCTAATTTAGAGCTCCACAAATGAAGAGCTTGTTACTATGTACCCTTTTCCAAATAACCAAATTGTAGCCTTGTCCAAATTGAAAGCATTTACAGACGACGATTTCAATGTGGGTGAAATGGTGCAATTATTCTTCGATAGGGTAGAAAACATTGTGGGAAAAAGAGAAAATGCTGGTTATCAGCATTTTCTCTCTTTCCCACAATGTTTTCAAAAGGCTTCTTTCTCAAGGTTGTTAAAAGTCAGGATTGTGTGGTAAAGGGTTAACCCTTACAGCACCGTTCATAAGTATAGTTGCTTTTGCAGCCAGTGTAGATGAAGATCAGACTACACAAAGAATGCAGTCTAATCTTTGATCTACACTGTCTGTTTTGCTGGACATTTTTGGCAAAAAGCAACTCTGAAATTATTTTTTTTTGTTTTATTGCTTAGATTGAATATGCCTGTTCAGATACACGAACCATTGAAATGTGGACATATTATTGAGTATAGTACATGACTTTATTTGTACACCAAGAAATGTTCCCTATCTGATCTGGGGTTACTAGCACCTTGTTAGGGTTGTAGACTGTCTGAACTGTTATGTTTTCAGCTGGAAACATAATGATACTGGAAGAAAACAGGGGTCTCTGCGTTATAACTGCATTGAAATTCTTTCTCAAGTCTTTGATACAGCCTTGCCTTAGGTATTTGTGTAGTAATTAATGGAATACATATGGGCTGTGCTGTGGCAAAAGGGGGTTAAATACATCTCCATTCTGCATCATACCAAGCAAGTCATCACATAATTATGGATCCATAAAATCCATTAATCCATTTTATCTTGTAACCGACTGAATCATGAAGTAGACTGGTCCTTTGGACCAGGAGTAAAAGGTTTCGGCCCAGGTAAGCCTGCGCAGACTTTTTTAGGCTGACCTGGGTCGATACCTATTTCAGATACATTAAACCCCCTTTTGATACCAAGAATGATTACAGAATACAGTCCCATACATGTTTTAGATTAACCCTTTACCGTACAATGCCGCCTTTTAACGCCCCTGGGAAAGAAGCCTTTTGAAAACATTGTGGGAAAAGGAGAAAATGCTGGTAACCAGCATTTTCTCCTCTTCCCACAATGTTTTCTACCCAATCAAAGAGAAATTGCACCAATTCAGCCACATTGAAATTGTCGTCTGCAAATGCTTTCAGTTTGGACAAGGCTAAAATTTTGACGTCTGGTAAAGGGTTAATTCTCTCCAAAAGGTAAAATTAAAGACTCTTCCAACTTTGAAACATTTGCAGATAACAAATTCAGAACTAGCACAAATGAGGTAAAGTTCGATGACTGTGTAGAAAAGATTGTGGGAAAAGGAGAAAATGCTGGCTACCAGCATTTTCTCCTTTTTCCACAATATTTTCAGAAGCCTTCCAGAGCTCAGGGTTGTTAAGACTCAGGATTGTGTGAAAAGGGTTAAGACAACAAAGCTATATGTTGTATAGATTTGCTTGAGTTTGATTCAGACATGTATTTAATATTAAGGAAAGAAGTCAAATTTTGTTTTGAAATTTAGTACTGGAAAAGCAGCTATTTGCAGAGACCCCTGTATAGAAACAAATTAAACACCTGTAGTTTATGTAATGGCTTTTTCACAATTTTCTGTAGGTATTGTAGAATATGAAAGTAGAGATATTTGCAGCATGTGTGTATTTGTGTGTGTATTTGTGGTGTGTAAGGAATATATGCCATTGAATCTGTGTTTGAAGTACACTGTGAGTCAGTAACACAGACAAAAGTTAATGTAAGATCTTTTTTCCTATGGTGTGAACAAATCCTACTCTCTAAACATACAAAAAATGCATTGAATAGTATCACCTTCTACTTTAACCCTTTACCAAACGACCAAATTTTAGACTTGTCCAAATTGAAAGCATTTGCAGACAACAAAATAAATGTGACTCAGATATTGAAATTTGTTTTGGGAAGGTTAGAAAACAATGTGGGAAAAGGAGAAAATGCTGGTTATGCTGGTTAAAACCTGTGATTGTGTGGTAAAGAGTTAAACATAGCAGTACAACTTGATGACCAGCAATGAAAATAACTCTTTACAAACACCACAGAATCTTAGACTGGTCCAAATTGAAAGCATTTTCAGACGAAAAATTAAATTTGACTCAGAACCTAAAATTTCTCGTTGGAAGTGTAGAAAACATTACAAGAAAAGGAGAAAATGCTCATTACCAGCATTTTCTCCTTTTCCCACAATGTTTTCAAAAGCTTTCTGCCTTAGGGTCATTAAAACTCGGGATTGTGTGGTAAGGGGTTAACTCGTATGCAGCGGACAGATTGTGTGCCAAGCTTGTCCGTATGTCTGCCTTTTGAAAACATTGTGGGAAAAGGATAAAATGCTGCTAAGCAGCATTTTCTCCTTTTCCCACAATGTTTTCTAACCTTTCAAATTTAAATTTCAATTTTTGAGTCATGTTTATTTTGTCGTCTGCAAAAGCTTTCAATTTGGACAAGTCTAAAATTTTGTCGTTTGGTAAAGTGTTAAAATGTGACAATGCAACTTCAAACATGCATTAGGTATGACTAAAAATAGAAACACAAGGAATTGGGGTTAGCTAGCTATAAGGGCACTTGGCAGTGACAGATAAAATGTCTGACTGAAAAGGGTACACATATTTTGCCATTAAGTAGCATTTCAGTTCATGTATTTTCAAAAAGAGAATTCCGACTTAAATTACATACTTTATATCAAGTTTAAGTTGTTATCGTGTGTAGACTAATAAACACAATACATTTAACACAAATAGCTTTCAAAAACATTGTGGCAAATAGAGAAATTTGCTCCGTATGAGCTTGATTTATGATGTTTGGTAGCATATAGTTATACACCAGTACAAAGTTTATCGAACATTGAGTCAGTGACGATCTTTTCTGTTATGTTTTAGAAATTTCGGATATTGGACGACAGGGTAAACAAATGTAGCTGTATTATTATTGTAAACACATTTGCTTGTAGGGCAATCACAGCATATTGAATAATCTCGCATTATTAGAATATATCCTATAATCATGTTTTCTTAAATAGATCACAAATTTTATCACAAATTTTATCACAAAATAAAATCTGGAATATGGACAGTTCATTGTCCGAATTCATCAAAGCACCAGAAGTGCATGGGTATGGGTAAAAAGATAGCATAAGTTTAATAGAAAGAAAAGAAAAAAAAAAAAAATGTTTAATTTTCAAAAAACAAGTGACCGAATTCAGAGGAAGTTCTTTATGAAGGTTTTTTCAGTGAATATCACAATTTTTTGAAAAAATATCAATCAATTTTAAATTCTTTTCTCTTCTGTTAAGGATAAAAAGGAGAGAATAATATTTGTGTAAAGAACTAATGTTCATAGCCATCAGGAAGAGGAATTTCGATTGGTTTTCAGTGTATTTATCATTGCCACCAGTTGCCCATATGGGCAATGCCCCGTGAAGCCTGTTAGTTATGTTACAGGGAATAGTGCAAGATACAGAATGAAACCCACCCAAAGTTACACCTGGTTCTTAAACATACTTGGCATATAGCACCATCACATAGGACCACGGTTTAATGTCTCATCAAAAAAACATTTCATAATTTTAGATTGCCAGCCGCGGCGCTCTAACCCACACCCTCAAGTGACCCAAGACTTAACATTTACAAGTCCTGTGCTGTATCACTTAAACTATGCAGGCTGATCTTGAAAATTAATGGCTATTATTTAGATAAAGTGAGCTTTCTTAACTCTTTACCAAACAACAAAATTTAGTGTGATTAGAATTGAAAGCATTTGCAGATGACAAAATAAATGTGACTGAAAAATTGAAATTTGTTTTGGGAAGGGTAGAAAACATTGTGGGAAAGGGAGAAAATGCTGGTTACCAGCATTTTCTCCTTTTCCCACAATGTTTTCAAAAGGCTTTTTTCTCAGAGTCGTTAAAAGTCAGGATTGCATGGTAAAGAGTCAATTTGTGCAGTGCCTTACAGAATTTATTTATGAAAAACAAAAAACAGGAAAACAGGCAGATGTTGCTAATAATTATAATTATAGAGGTGAATTAATCTACTTTTATGGAAAAAAAAAGATTAATATCGATAAATAACATTACAGATATCCCTGGCAATGCAAATCACTGTACACAGCTCCCTCTAGATATTCAATCCTCTCTCTATATGACTCTACACCACCGTGAGTTACTGTGGACTGTTTTAATGGTTGTAATGTCAGTATGTGCTTTATCCTAAGAACTCATCTGCACTATTTTTGACTGCCCAGTCTTCAAGGACTCTGAAGATTTTTAATCTCTCCCTTTTAGCTCGCCTGTTTTCAAAGAAAACATCGGAGTATTGTCATGGCCCTGGCATTGGCGGCGTCTACGTCGTCATCATCTGTGTCACCATGTAAAAATTTTGACATTTTTTAATACCTATGTTGTAACTGAAGATATTTGCTTCAAACTCGGACAAGTTGTTAATTAGTAAATGGGGAACCTATAAAACAAGGGCAGATAACCATCAGTTTTTTGACACAGTTATGCCCCTTTTTTTACTTAGAAATTTCACTGAAAATCAACCAACTGCAGCCGAGCGTTGGCACCCGCATGCAGTGCTCTTCAATCTTGTTATCATGCTACATCCAAAACAGTTTAAAAAGTTCAGAAAGTGGCTTAATTAGCCAGATAAAATAGGTTGCAACTCCATTACAGTTTGGTATTTCAGATGATTTTTAATCCTTTCCCAAACAAGCCCTGGTTTTCACGTGTCTGCAGTACAAGTCTTTTGAAAACACTGTGGGAAAAGGAGAAATTGCTCGTCACGAGCAATTTCTCCTTTCCCCACAGTGTTTTCTACCCTTTTGGAGAACTTTGTGTCATTTTCATCAGATTTAAAATTGTCGTCTGCAAACTCTTTCAAATTGGGCCAGTCTAAAATTTATCGTTTGGGAAAGGGTTAATCATTTCCTTTTTCACTATAAATAACCTCTTTGAAGTACAGAGCTTCGTAATATTTAACTAGCACTTTGAAATTTTCCCATTTAATAGCTTATTTTGAAACAGCAAAATTTGGGCTGATTCAAATTGAAAGCATTTGCAGATGACAAGTTATAAGTCTCACAAATGATTTGATTTGTCTCTTAAGTTTATAAAATGAATGTTTGAAAAATTGTTCTCTCAGCGTGGTTTACTCTTTACCACACGACAAAAATGTAGACTTGTCCAAATTCCAAGTACATGTATTTGCAGATGACAATTCAAATGTGGCTCAAGTGATGAAATTTGCCTTTGATAGGTTAAAAAACATTGTGGGAAAAGGAGAAAATGCTGGTAACCAGCATTTTCTCCTTTTCCTACAATGTTTTCAGAAGGCTTCTTCCTCAGGGTCGTTAAAACTTGGGATTGTGTGGTAAAGGGTTAAAAGACAGGATTGTTTATTAAGGAGTGAAGCAAAATTTACAGTGGCTCATGATGTATTGAAAAATGATTTTTTTTTTATTAGATACTATCACTTAATCATAATATGCCATTACATACTGCAGTTGTTTATGAGTTTTGTTGTAGTTACAGACCAGTTTCCACAGTGTTTCTTTTTGCTGCTATTTTTAGACTCTTCTATCTTTCAGTTGGCAACATGTATAATAATGAGCCATGCTCTGTGAAAAGGGGGATTAATGCATTTGCAAAAAGTACTGACCTGCGCAATTGGCGCAGGCTGACCTGGGCCAAAACTTTTTGCATTTGGTCAAATTTCTGTATGTCAAAGGACCAGGGTACCAAATGATTTAGTAGGTTGTTACACAAAACAGATTTTTAGGGACGTACAATATTGTGATGACTTGCTTGGTATCATGGAGATGAACATGTTTTAAGTCCCCTTTCCACAGAGCATGGCTCAATGATTAATTGTATTGGGACTTCCTGTCTAGGTGTGTTGTTCCTGCATGACCTTTGCCCTGAACAGGTGAAAACCAGGAAACACATGTATATGTGAACTGTAGCATTGATATGGCTGAAGTCCATTCAAAGGTGTGTCCAATGATACTCAATTAAACTTGATGGTTTGATTAAGAATATGTCACATAAAGATCATTGTATCATACTTACTAAAACAGAATGCACAAAAGTTGCCGAGAAATGAGAGATCATGAAGTCTGAACTTGGCAGGAAAAAGTTTAAAAAAAAGAATGTGGAAATGGTCTGTAAGTATTGTAATAGGTCTTCTAGTTTCTATAGTAACCTGACACTGTTCTTTGGTCTTTGTATGGACACATAGTTTTTGTTGTCATGGTAACAATCTACATGATCACTTGTAACAGAAGAACTAAATATTCATGATCCTTAATTCCTTAATTTCTTGGGTTTTTTTTTTTTTTTTTTTTTTTTTTTTTGTTAACCCTTTACCACACAATCCCATGTTTTAACGACCTTATGAAAGAAGCCGTTTGGAAACATTGTGGGAAAAGGAGAAAATGCCGGTAACCAGCATTTTCTCCTTTTCCTATAATATTTTCAACCCCAACCAAAACAGAAATCATCATTTGAGCCACATTTAATTTGTCGTCTGCAAATCCTTTCAGTTTGGACCAGTCTAAAATTTTGTCATTTGGTAAAGAGTTAATACCCGTTTTTAATGATGTTTCCATCTATGTTCTTTCCTATTTTTGATTCTGACTTACAATTTTTTCACTCTTAATATATTTTTTTTCTTACTGAGAAGGATTAATCATTTGTCAGTAAAACACTTATTTTAACAATGTCTCTGTATAACTAGATGAAATTAAACTCCCACCCATTAATTAAACAATAACTTTGTTTTTGATATATAATACAACAATTAACAAATTTACTTTCATCTCTGTTGCGTATATTTCCTAGATTAATTGTTTGAAAATATAATTGAAAAAAATGTTATTTAATTCAAAATGGTCTGTAATCAGCAATAGAGGAGAATCTGTTTAAAAAAAAAATGAAATACTGTAGTTGCATATGATATGTACTTCTTTTGTGTGTGTGTCAAAGCTGAGATACCTCACTGTTGAAGTCAGTTGTACATGATTTTACCTACATGTATCAGAAGTCTATATGTTAGTAAGGCTTCTCTTTTGTGTCTACTTGATAATTCAAAGCATTATCTGTTTAACTCATTACTAGACGACAAAATTTTAGACTGTTCAAAATTAAGGGCAAATACGGACAATAAACTTTTGCTTATGATAGCGTAAAAACATTGTGGGAAAAGGAGAAAATGATGGTTACATTTTCTCCTTCTTTTACAATGTTTTCAAAAGCCTATTTTTCAAGGTCATTAAAACTTGGAATCATGTCATGAAGGTACCCCAAATGAAACTATGGAGTAGGTGAAATCTTAGCAAATGTCTGCAGAGACTCTTTTTTATGTATTAATCATCCTTGATTATTCCTTAAAAGAAAGGTTTTTAAAGTTACAAATTGATCATTATAAAAAAGATATTTAGTTCTCTGTTTGATTTGATTGATCATGTTTTGTGACCATGGTAACAAAATTGATTGATGGGCATGTAAACATAGGTACTTCAGTTTCACACTCACACACAGGTAAGTTTTTTGACATACATGTACATGGTTATATATTGTAGCATTTGAAATAGGAAGGAAATATAGATCATGCATTTGAGCCATGCTCTGTGAATAGGGGGCTTAATTCATCTGCAAAAGGTATCAACCCAGGTCAGCCTGCGCAGGCTGGCCTGGGCCGAAACTTTTCGCTATTACCGGTAGTCAATTTTCTGTAGGGACCAGTCTACCTCATGATTAAGTCGGTTGTTAAACAAAATGAATTGTTTGGATCCATGATCATGTGATTACTTGCTTTGTATCATGCATCACGGAGATGCATTAAACCTCATTTTGCTAGAGCATTGCTTATTTCTAAGTAGACAAACTTACATGTATCGTATTGCATGTATTTTGGATTAGTTCTTAATGTTATACAAGTATTCTGTAAGTCCCGCAAAAACTACAATGTATTATTGGTTACCTTCTGCAGGCATTGTTTTTTTGTGTGTGTGTTCAGCTTACCAACTTTGATTGATTGATTGTATGGTGTTAAACGTCTTTTTCAACATTATTTCAGTTATCTTGCAGCGGCCAGTGCACCTATTCTTGCTTCCCTGGAGTTTCTTTTACCAGTCCTCTGCACAATATTCCAAGCCACTGGCTGCTTTCCCACATAACCATCGTCGAAACAATGGTCAGCGGTGAGAGAGGAATGAATCCTGTTGCAATGACTAAAATAAATCCTCGGAAAGAAATTGGCCGAGCCGGGGATCGAACCAGTGACCTCCTGTTCTCAACTTAACAACTTTGAAAACAGTAGGTTAAAGAAGAAATAGAAAATTCCTTGTTATTCTTGCTTTTGCCATAATGTTTCCCATGTGGCATGATTAGAGAAAAAATGAATCCTATCACAATAGCTATCCTCAGTCCTCAGAAAAAATTTGGCCAATTACGAAAATTGAACCAGCAACCCCTGTGTTTCAAGCCTGCTATGTTAATGACAGCAATTTGGCTCGGAAAGATGCTTTTAAGTTGCCTACTGCAATTTTGTTTCAGCTGGCACTGAATTACTAGTCGCATGTATTTGTTAATCATTAGATATATGAGCCGTGCTCTGTGGAAAGGGGCCTTAACACTTTACCAAACGGAAAAATTTTAGACTTGTCCAGATCGAAAGCATTTGCAGACGACAAAATAAATGTGACTGAAAAATTGAATTTTGTGTTGGGAAGGGTAGAAAACATTGGGGGAAGAGGAGAAAATGCTGGTTACCAGCATTTTCTCCTTTTCCCACAAGGTTTTCAATAGGCTTCGTTCACAGGGTTGTTAAAAGTCGGGATTGTGGGGCAAAGGGTTAATGCATCTCCTCTGATGAATGGTACCATCATGATATCATACATCCCTAAAATCAGTTTGTGCAACAACCTACTGAATCATGAGGTACACTGGTCCTTTGACAGGCAAAAAATTGACCATAAGCAAAGGGCAGAGTTTCAGACCTGGGTCCGTACCTTTTGCAAATGCATTAAGCCCCCTTTTCACAGAGCATGGCTCAAATTCTCTTTCTGACCTAGTAATATTTTGACATTTCTATTTCTGTAAATTATTTCGCAAAACAACAGATGAAACAAACTTTCTATGTAGTATTCAATTTTTTGCAAAATCACTGATTTCATAATTTAGCAGAGCCATAACTATATAAGAACATCATTCTTTTTTAACACCCCCCTTCCATTTTTGCAAACGAAAGCTTTTGAAAACAGTGTGGAAAAAGAAGCAATGGCTTGTTGCTGAAGAGATTGTTCCGTTTCTCACAGCATTGTCTTTTTCAATTTTTTCTGCTTTTCCTTCCAAACATCTTTCCTCAGTGCCACCTTTACTTATCAGGAGCATACTGGGCCTGTATTCATCAACGATTGATAAGAACGTTCTTAGTCTTATTCTTTAGAATTTTCTTAATAAGGAAATAACACAACCTCTGATTTGCTAAACTATTTGAGCCATGCTCTGGCAAAAGGGTGCTTAATGCATCTCCGTGATCCATGATACCAAGCAAGTCGTCATATTACTATGGATCCAGAAGATCCATTTTGTTGAACAGCTGTCTAAATCATGAGGTAGAGTGGTCCTTTGACACGCAAAAAATTGACCAACAGTGGAAAGTATCGACCCATGTCAGCCTGCGCAGGCTGACCTTGGTCGATACTTTTCGCAGATGCATTAAGGCCCTTTTCAAGGAGCACGGCTCATTTGGTTTAGCCAAAAATGGTTTAACCAATCAGAAGTTGTGTTACTTCTAAATTAAGAAAATTTCGTAGAGTAAGACTGAGAACCTTTTTAACAATGGTTGATAATAACATACCCTGATAAACAGCCTGTATGATTGGGTTAATTGTCAAATTGATCCATTTTTTTCCCAATATTATTTTTAATGCTTTTAAATACAGCAATTTTTAGCTCCACTGGTTGAAAACTGGTGAGCTTATGTCATGGTCCTGAATCCATCTTGCGTGCGTGCTTGCGTTAACTTTTATTTCAAACATCTTCTTTAAAACTACCCATCCAATTTTGACCAAACTTCAGAGAAATGATCCTGCTATCGTTCTCTTCAGAATTTTTTTTGAAAGAATTTGATTCCTGTAAAAACTCTGGTTGCCATGGCAACAAAACAGAAAAATATTGGAAATCTTTGAAAATCTTCTTGTTCGAAATCGTAAGGCCTAGGGCTACCAGAATTGGCATGTAGCTTCATCTAATGAACCTCTACCATGTTTCTTCAAATTCTAGCCCTTGGGCCAAAATTGGCCCTGCCTCGGGGGTCACAAATTTTACATGGGCTTATGTAAGGAAAACTCTTAAAGTCTTCTGGTTCTAAACCACGTGGCCTAGTGCTACTAAAGTTTGCATGTGGCTTCATCTGAAGGCCCTCTTCTAAGTTTCTTCAAATTATAGCCCTGGGGCCAAAATTGGCCCAGCTCTGGGGGTCACAAGTTTAACATGGGCTTATATAGGGAAAACATTAAAAATCTTCTAACCATATGGCCTAGGGCTACCAAAATTGGCATTTAGCTTCCTCTGTTGGACTTCTACTAAAATTCTGTAAATAATAGCACTGTGGTCAAAATTGGCTCTGTCTCGGGGGTCACAAGTTTTTCAAGAGCTTTCTATTGAAAAAATTAAAAAGCTTCTTGTTCCTAATTCTAAGGCCTAGGGCTACCAAATTTTCATATACATCATCTATTGGATCTCTTCTGAATTTGTTAATATTTAGCCATTGAATTGAAACAGACCCCGCCTTTCATGTTATAACAAGGAAACTTTGAAAATCTTCTTGCTTATAACCATATGGCTTAGACCTATATTATTTGGTATGTGGCTGTATCTTGTTGACCTCTACCAGGATTCAAATAATAGCTCATAATAGCTCAAATAATAGCTCATAATTTGGCTAGAAATCATAATCTTAGGTCAAAAATGGTTTCGCACTGGGTCACAATTTTCACATGGACTCTTGTTTGAAACCTTCCAGCCTAGAATTGCAATGTTTGGTATATACGGTTTGTATGTATTAGCCAGTGGAGCGATACAGGGCCATTGTGACCCTCTTGTTTCTGGTTGTTACTGATAACATAATAACTTGCTGTTTGTTTTCTAACCCAATATTTGTTCCAAAAACAGTGAGATGGAGCTGAATGTTTTTGCTAATGAAGAGTTCGCAAGCACAGCTAGGTCCGAAGGTATTGCAATTTCCTCAATTATATCTGGAGATGACGACAACACAACAAAAGCTGATGTAAGTTAGAGTTAAATACCTGTAACATTATTTAACTCTTTTCCACACAATCCAGAGTCTTGACAATCCTGTTGAAGAAGCCTTTTGAAAACATCATGCGAAAAGGAGAAAATGCTGGTAAACAGCGTTTTCATCCTTTTTCCACAATGTTTTCTGCCATATCAAAGACAAATTCCATCACCTGGGCCACATCAAAATTGTCGTCTGCAAATGCTTTCAATTTGGACCAGTCTACAGTTTTTCGTTTGGTAAAGAGTTAATGCTTTACCAGAAGACAAAATTTAGACTTGCCCAAATTGAAAGAATTTGCAGGCAACAAAATAGATGCTTTCAAGCTGAAAGTTTATTTTTCAGACGGTTGAAAACATTGTGGGAAAAGGAGAAAATGCTGGTTATCAGCATTTTCTCCATTTCTCACAATGTTTTCAAAAGGCTTCTTCCCCAGGGTCTTTAAAACCCAGGATTATGTGATAAAGGGATAAGCAGTGCCCGGGGGAAAAATGGGTTTACTGCACCCTTGCAATCCATTACACCAAGCAAGTTAATGCACAGTACTATGGATCCATTTTGTCTGAAAAATGACCAAATCATGGGGTAGAGTGGTCCTTTGACATTCAGAAAACTGACAAAAAAAGCTTTTGACCCAATTTTAAGTATGCCCAAGGACCAGTCTACCTTATGATTCAGTCATTTGTTAAAAAAATTATAATCATGTGATGTCTTGCTTGGTTCAATGCATTATGGATATGTATTAAGCCCCCTTTTGCCAGAGTATCACTTGTATGGAACTGTTGACAACAAAAGCTGATGGAAGTAAGAGTGATTTTTATTTTACGACATTATTTGTTGTGTACAAATCCTGCAGTAAGCACAGCTTAGTCTGAAGGTATCACAACCTGCAGATAACAACAACACGACAATAACTGATGTATGTTAGAATTCAGTTTTTAACCCATTACCACACAATCCGCAGTTTTAACGACCCTGGGGAATTAGACTTTTGAAAACATTGAGGGAAGAGGAGAAAATGCTGGTAAACGGCATTTTCTCCTTTTCCCACAATGTTTCCTAACCCTTTAGAAACAAATACAATCATTTCAGCTGAGTATAATTTGTCATCTGCAAATGCTTTCAAATTTTGTCATGTGGTAGAGAGTAAGACATTATTTGTTTTACACACCCTCTATTGCAAGCACAGCTTGGTGTTAAGTTAGCACAATCTCTTTGATTATACATGTATTTGAAAAGTATGACAATATGACAAAAGCTGATGTAAGTTTGAGTTGAATTCCTTTGACATTTATTTGTATTATAACATATTTGTGCCACCCCACATACAATGTCTTGGAGGACACTATTCGCCAGAATTTTCTAAAGTTGAAAGTAACATAACTTCTGCCAATCAGAAGTTGTGTTACTTTCTGAATCTAGAATTAATCTAAGAACATTCTCAAGATTGGTTGGTGAATACAGACCCTGGTCTCACACTGAGTGTCTGTCTAATCATTGTCCTTTGTCGATAAAATGGTTTCTGTTACTGTCTTACTCATGAGCTTTTTGACGGAAAAGAGGTGAAGAATTGTCTGTCAGACATGTTTTGGGTATGACTCAGTAAATTGGACAATCAGAAATTATGTTACTTTCTGAACGTAGAATTAGAATAAGAGTGCACTTGAGAAAGGCTTGTGAAAGTAGGCATGTTAACCCTTTACCACACAAATCCAACTTTTGACAACCTTGAGAAAAATACTTTTTGAAAACATTGTTAAAAAAGGAGAAAGTGCTGGTACCACACAACTCCAACTTTCAACAACCTGGAGAAAAATACTTTTTCTAAACATTGTTAGAGACGGAGAAAATACTGGTGATTAGCATTTTCTCCTTTTTCAACAATGTTTTCTTCCCTAAGAAAACTTCCACAATTTGAGCCACATTCAATTTAATGTCTGCAAATACTTTGGGTTTGGGTCTAAAATTTTGCTGTGTGGTAACGGATTTAAGTTGGTGCTTGCTTCTAAGTGCAATCTTTTTTATTTTTAGAAAACGTCGAGGTATTGTCGTAGCCGCGGGGTTGTCATCTGCGTTGTTGTCTGTGTTGTCATGTGAAAACTTTGACTTTATAATATCTCTGTTATTACTGAAGATATTTGTTTCAAACTTGCACAAATTGTTAATTATCAAAAGGGGAACCTATACAGCAAGGACCGGTAACCATCAAAGCATTTTTGGCACAAATATGCCCCCTTTTTTTACTTAAAATTTTCGCTGATAATCAAGTGACCACAGTCGAGCGCTGGCACCCGCATGCGGTGCTCTTTTTGTGACTAAGTATTTATGTTATAGTCAGCAAAACCTGTACCTCGCCTGAAAGCCCTTACTGTCGACAGAGAAGTATCATTTGAGTACGAGGATGCAGGCCTAGGGGAAAGTGATGACGAGATAGGGGACGATGAACAGCCCAGGGGGTCAAAAAAGGGGCGAGGTCTAAAGAAATCCAGAGTTACAATTGACCCACAAGCCATTTTACTGGATGCTCCAGGTTTTGAGTAAGTATTCCAAGAAGAATCAGGTTGTTCCTCTATCTTTGTTTCTTCTCTTCCTACAGTTTTCAACAAAATTTGGTTGGAATTTTGATGAAAGCCTTCCTGCCATGGGGACTTGTGCAAGTGCAAGTCGTAGTGTAATAGGCTGACTGTTACAGGAATTATTGCGCTTTGATTCCCCCCCCCCCCCCCCCCCCATCCAGTGAGAATGCAATTTGTGGGATTATTCATTGGTTGGTGGTGATATTGCACTCAAAGTAAAATAAAGATGATATGTAAATGTTAAATTATTTGAGCTATGCTCTGTGAAAAGGGGATTTAATGCATCTGCAAAAGGTATTGACCCATGTCAGACCATATGGAATTCGCAGGCTGACATGGGTCAATACTTTTTGCAATTTGTAAATTTTCTACTTGCCAAAGAACCGTTTTACCTCATTTGTAATTTTGTGACAATTGGCTTGGTATAGTGCATCACAGAGATGCATCAACTCGTTACCATACGATACAATGTTAGACTTTTTTAAATTGAAGGCATGTTCAGACAACAATTTAAAGGTGGCTCAAATGACAAAATGTGTCCTTGATATGGTAGAAAACATTGTAGTTACCAGCATTTTCTCCTTTTTCCACAATTTTTTCTAAAGCTTTTTCCCTCAGATTTGTTAAAACTTGGGATTGTGACGTAAAGGGTCAAACCCTTTTTTGCCAGATTACGGCTCATAGAAAATTATAGAAAGGATAATGCTGGTATTTTTAACTTTAGACAAACCAAGAAGTCCACATGGGATACAACCAGGTCCATGAGATATAACCAGGATGCTCAAAGGTCAGAGGGTAAGACCTTCAAAAACTCTTTACCAGACAAGAAAAATTTACACAAGTCCAAATTGAAAGCGTTTGCAGACAACAAAATGAATGCAGAAGTTGAAATTTGTCTTTGGAAGGATAGAAAACATTGTTGGAAAAGGGAGAAAGTGCCGTTTACCAGCATTTTCTCCTTTTCCCACAGTGTTTTCTAATGCTTTCTTTCTCACTTTCTCAGGGTTGTTAAAAGTTGGGATTGTGTTATAAACGGTTAAATGATACTGAATTATATTTGATAAACTTAACCATTTTGGAAACACGTTCTTGTTAGATGCCAAGCCACTGTATTACAGTTGGTATGAGATGGTACAGGGCATGAGATCAGAGGGTCGCTGGTTCGAGATCCCCAGCTCTGCCAATTTCTTTCTGAGGATTGATGATAGTCATTGCTACAGTATTCATTCCTGCCTCACTGCTGATTGACGATTTTGACAATAATTAAGTGGGAAAGCAGCCAGTGGTTTGGGAGGAAAGTTCTGTGAAGCCTTGGCAACAGAAACTCCAGGAAAGCTTTGATAGGTCCATTACCTTCAGATCCAGTCAAGTGTTGACAAAATAGAAAACATATGCAGACAGCAAAAATTAAATGTGACTTATGTAGTTGGATCTTTGAAAGGATAGAAAACACTGTTGGAAATGGAGAAATACTTGTTACCAGCATGTTATCTTTTCTCTACAAAGCTTTTATACCCTTTTTCATAGGGTTATGGATGATAGGAATGTCTGGTAAATGATTACCAGTAAATAAAAAAAAAAAAAAGAGCTTTCTATGTTGTTGATTTTTTGGATGATGATGATGATGCTACCGATGTTGATGCTAGTTTTTATTATGGTTTTGCAGATTTAAGAAGGATGAAGGAAATAAGGGTGTATCTAACAAAACTCAGACTGAACCCAGAAAAGTTAGAAAAACCCAAGAAAGAGGTATGTGTACACTGCACTGTAAGATCAGAATATCTTGTTAACTCTATGCCACACAATCCCAACTGTTAGGGGCTGTGTTTTTAACTCTTTACCAAACAATAAAATTTTAGACTGGTCCACATTGAAAGCATTTGTAGACGACAAAATAAATGTGACTGAAAAATTAAAATTTGTTTTAGGAAGGGTAGAAAACATTGTGGGAAAAGGAGAAAATGCTGGTTACCAGCATTTTCTCCTTTTCCCACAATGTTTTCAAAAGCCTTCTTCCTCAGGGTCGTCAAAAGTCGGGATTGTGTGGTAAAGAGTTAAATGATTTGGTGCATAGGTTATATTGCTAGCTAACCATGGCTGGATGAATTGTACGAGGTAGGCTTTCTTCAGTGTGTAAACATATATTTTATTTTGAAATTCACTGCATCGATTCCGCCTTGAAAAGTAGTCCGGTTCTGTACCTAGAATGCCCCAATGAGATAGGTATGTATTTGAAAAATGACACCTAGTGGAAGATAGTGCTCTCTTTTTTATTTTCAGTATGCTGGCGGACAGTACTGCAGACTTGAGGCCCAGTGGAAAGCACAAATAATGCAGCAGCAGGCCAAACAACAAGCCCAAGCCCAGCTAAGGTAAGAAACATTTAGTACTTCTAGAATGAAATTTCAGAAAGCTTCGCACATACCACATACTAAAATTTTAGATATACCCAAATTGAAAGCATATGTTGATGACATATGTGGCTCAGATAATTGAATTTGCCCTTGATAAAGAATAGAAAACATTTTGGAAAAAAGAGAAAATGCTTGTTACAAGCATTTTCTCCTTTTCCTAAAACGTTTTCAAAAGCCTTCTTCCTTTAAAATTTGGGATTATATGGTAAAGGTTTATCCCTTTACCAAAACAACCCCCAAGTTTGAATGGTCCAGAAGAAAAGGGCTTTTGAAAGCATTGTTGGAAATAGAGAAAATGGTTTCCTCCTTTCAGAAACATATTCAGAAGCAATAATTTAACCCTTTACCACACAATCCCAAGTTTTAATGACCCTGAAAACATTGTAGGAAAAGGAGAAAATGCTGGTAAGCAGCATTTTCTCCTTTTCCCACAGTGTTTTCTACCCTGTCAAAGGCAGTTTCCATCTTTTAATTCACACTATATTTGTTGCCTGAAAATTCTTTGAATTTGGACAAGTCTAAAGATATGTTATTTGATAAGGAGTTTAGCAACATTCAGTTTGTCATCTGGAAATGCTTTCAATTTCAAAAAGTCAAAAATTTGTTCATCTGGTAAGGAGTAAAGAGTTAAGCTACTTTCACTTTGTCATCTGCAGATGTTTTCAATTTCAAAAAGTCTAAATTTTGTTTCATCTGGTAAGGAGTTAGTGTAAGCATTTTGCTTTAGTCTTATATGTGTAGTTGCTATGTCAGTATTTTTGTCCTTAAGATTTTTTAATGCTTTTGTAAGAAAAAAAAAAATGTATGAACTTGTTTTCAGCTATTTAAGAATAAAACATTATTTACAGATAAATATGTTAGAGCTTGTTACCTCCTAGTACGTGTGAGCTATGCTCTGGCCAAAGTTTAACCCTTCCCCAAACAACAAATTTTAGCCCCTCCCAAATTGAAAGCATCTGCAGACAACAAATTTGAAACTTAAGGTTTTGTGACAGGGTAGAAAACGTTGTGGGAAAAGGAGAAAATGCTGGTTACCAGCATTTTCTCCTTTTCCCACAATGTTTTCAAAAGGCCTCTTCCTCAGGGACGTGAAAACATGGGGTTGTTTGGTAAAGGGTTAATGCATTTGGGAATTGTATCGACCCACGTCAATCGGGGCAGGCTGACCTGGATTGAAACTTTTTGCTATTGGTCAATTTTTCTGCATGTCAAAAGATCGATCAGTCTACCCGAAGATTCAGCTGGGTGTTAGACAAAATGGATTTTATGGTTTCATAGTTAGGTGATCACTTGCTTGGTATAATGTATACGGAGATTCATAAGCCCTTTTTCGCCAGAGCATGGCTCATAATTTCTAGCGGACAACCTTGAAAAATCTTTGTAAAATAGGCACAGTCATCATGAATATGATTAAAAGTTAATACTTTTTGACAAAATAAAAAAAAAAAATACTCAGTATGGCCACTTTCTCAATAGGAAATAGTCATCTTTAGATGATAATGAATCAAATCCGTATTATTAGCGACAAGTTGATGAGATTTAATATGTTTTAGGTCAGGTTCAAAGAAGTGAATAATCTAGGTACTTTGATTATTATCATTGTCTGTTACATGTACTTATATAAATCAAAAGTGATGTAATTCTTTTGTCATGTGCAGCTTTATACATGTACACTTTTATCATAACTGCACAGACAGCTTACAGATCTGCAACTGTTGGAAAAGGAGCAATTTGTAGTTACAGTGACCTAAAATGCACTTCTTACACCAAGGCCTTTAAATCTGTTCACCGCAAGGGTGTTAAAACATGTAGTTACAATGATGGTTCAATCCATTATCTCACAATCCCAAATTTTAACAACCTTCGGAGATTAGACTTTTGAAAACATTGTGGGAAAAGGAGAAAATGCTGGCAACCAGCATTTCTTTTCTAACATTTTTTAAACAAACTGAATCATTTTAGCCATATCTGTGGTCTGAAAATGCTTTCACTTTTGACCAGTCAAAATATTGCCGTATAGAGTCAAGTTGTTCATGTACAGATGTGTATTGCTTTTTTGGCCGCAGCAGGTGACAGCCTTTTAAAACATTGTAGGAATAGGAGCATTTACGTGCCAATCTCTTTGATAATATTTGAAAAGTATGACAACATGAAAAAAGCTGATGTAAGTTTGAGTTGAAGTCTTTTGACATTTATTTGGGTTATAACATATTTGTGCCACCCCACATACAATGTTTGGGAGGACACTATTTGCCAGAATTTTTTAAAGTTGAAAGTAACCTAACTTCTGATTGGCTAAACCAAATGGTTGAGACAATTAGAAGTTGTGTTACTTTCTGAATCTAGAATTAGTCCAAGAACATTCTTAAGATTGGTTGGTGAATACAGACCCTGGTCTCACACTGAGTGTCTGTCTAATCACTGTCCTTTGTTGATAAAATGGTTTCTGTTATCGTACTCATGAGCTTTTTGATGGAAAAGAGGTGAAGAATTGTCTGTCAGACATGTTTTGGGTATGACTCAGTAAATTGGGCAATCAGAAATTGTGTTACAAGAAAAGTTACTATAATTGCTCATTTTTTCTAAGATGTTTTGTGTCTCAAAAAAAGACAGTTTTCTTTCCTTAAAATGTTTTGCCTGTGTGAAGCTGTATACAAATAGCCTATGAGTGGCCTGTATGGCGTTGAGCATAGGTATTGTTGTCTTGAATCAATATTCACTGGCCTCCGTGTGAGAATGTTCAAATATGAATGCATCTAAGGACCTAAAATGCATTTTCGTAGTCTTTTTAGGTATACTATGAAGATACCGAAATTCATTTTCTGTCAACTCTATTTCAACGTGTGTAAACCCATCAGTTTCAGTAATTGTCTTTTGTATGAGGTGCAAGACTTTCTGAAGCAGGAAAAAGTCATCCTGCTCCCCCACTCTCTGTTTTCACCTGACCTTGCCCCATGTGACTTCTTTTTGTTTCCAAAGCTAAAAAAATACCTTTCATGTTGAAAATTTGTTCAGCGCAAACACCTCAGTTCTGCAATATTCTAGTGTCTTATAGTATACTTAAAAAAAAAGACTATGAAAATGCCTTCAAAGATTGGATCTGGAGACTGAAACTTATATATCTGTTGGAGGTGAATACTTTGAGGGAACAAAATAAAAACTTCCGTGAAACCTATGAAGAATCAAATTTTGGGTGCTTACATGCATTCATATTTGAACGCACTTTGTATCACAGGTGAAAAAAATACGAGAGGAACTTTATAAACTTACAACTTTCATTCTTTTAATCCTTTTCATGTAGTTAGATGTTGTACATTATGTACATGTATTTTTACATTATATGAATAAAATAACCTTTAACCCTTTACTGCACAATGACGCCTTTTGACGCCCCTGGGAAAGAAGCCTTTTGAAAACAATGTGGGAAAAGGAGAAAATGCTGGTAACCAGCATTTTCTCCTTTTCCCACAATGTTTTCTACCCTATGAAAGAAAAGTTGTACCATTTGAGCCACACTGAAATTGTCGTCTGCAAATGCTTTCAATTTGGACAAGGCTAAAATTTTGTCGTCTGGTAAAGGGTTAAATGAAGTGAAATAAATGTCAATCCTTAGAGGGCCAAAAAACCCAATGGCATTTTCATTTTAGAAATTATAGAGTCTACTTAGAACAATTTTAAGATTTCCCTTATCCAGAATGTCACTATAAAGCAATCAGTTTAGACTTTAAGATTTTGTGCAGTTTGATCTTGATTTACACTGGCTACAAAGGCAACTAAAGTAGACAGAGATGTTTCAAGATTTAAAGTGGTGTTAACTCTTTATCACACAATGCCAAGTTTTAGAGGTTAAAGATTGCAGAGATGTTCAGAAATAATTTCAGTGTGAAGCAGAAAAAAACTAAATGAAAAAAAAAACTGTCTTCTCTTATTCTGTAACTACTGTAATGTTGACCTAGAAATGTGTGGAAGTTTTAAAGTAGGTATGTATTTACACTGTGTGGATTTCAGAAGTACATATGTGTATGCTCGTCTGTGAATATTGCCAGATAGGTGACATTTTAAAGATTGTACAATAGACAAATTTTTCTTCCATCTTTAACTGAATAAAAAACATAAGTGAAACAGATAAATTCAGTCAATACAATGGATCTTATTAACCCAATACCACATTATCCCAAGTGTTAAGACCCCGACGGAGAATTTTGAAAATATGGAAAAAGGGCAAATGCTGGTAAACAGCATTTTCTTCTTTTCTCCCAATGTTTTCTATCGTATCAAAGATAGAAATCATCAGTTGAGCATCATTTAATTTTTTGTCCGAAAAAAGCTTCTAAATTGGTGTAGTACAAAATTTTTTGTTTAGCAAAGATTTAATCTAATGTTAACTCTTTCCTTACTGTTGACAACACAAGAAGCTTTTGTGGACAGTGTAGATCAAGATCAGACAGCACAAGATCATGAGAATGTGCAGTCTGATCTCTGATCTACACTTTCCACTTTTTCATTCTAGATTATAACTCAACTGTCCCTTCATCTTGCAAGGGAACTGTATTTTAGCTATTATAAAAGTAAAGGTCACTTATTTGGTGGTGAAAGAGTTAAGGGTTTTAACTTTTTACCACACAGTCCCAATTTTAACAACCCTAAGGAAGAAGGCTTTTGAAAACCTAGTGGGAAAAGGAGAAAATGCTGGTAACCAGCATTTTGTCCTTTTCCCACAATGTTTTCTACACTTCCATTTTCAGTTTCAGAGAATTTTCAGTTTTTGAGTCACATTCAATTTGTCGTCTGCTAAATGTTTCAATTTGGACCCATCTCAAATTTTGTCGTTTGGTAAAGGGTTAATGAATATTGGTGTATATCCAAGACCGGGCCACACAAACTATCCAGCCTAACTTTGATCTTAAATGTTTTGATTAGGTTTGGTGAATTTAAGGATACAGATGGTTACATTCTAGTGGACAGAAAATTGTAGCTCAGAAACATGGTTTAAGGGCTTCCCAAATTTGGCCAGAATACCTCATTAGAGGAAGTAGGCAGTTATAGCAAACAAAGTATTTTGAAGCAAAGTATTTCAAAGTACCACTCAAACAGAATTACCTAACCCTGTTTTTCAAATATATCTTCTTGAGTCAAAGGTAACAGTAGTTTTGTGGGACTATTATAACCCAGGTCTATAACATGGAGTGATTGCTTTTTGCAGTGTGTATCAAAATGTCACAGGCTGAATGTATGGCTGAGGGAATGCACACTTTTAAGTGGTCACTGCAGAAAGGGTGTCATCTGTGTGGACATGTCTCCCTGTTCCTTTAGTAGAAGATGCATGTCCATAACTTTAATTTTCTTTTGGTAAAAGGAAAACAGGCACACTTGCTTCAAAGCTTTTCAACCGTTTAACCCTTTCCCAAACAACAAATTTTGGACTGGTCCAAATTGAAAGGGTTTGCAGATGACAATTTTGAATTTGATGAAAATGGCAGAAAGTTCTCAAAAAGGGTAGAAAACACTGTGGGAAAAGGGGAAATTGCTCGTTATGAGCAATTTCTCCTTTTCCCACAGTGTTTTCAAAAGACTTGAACTGCAGACACATGAAAACCAGGACTTTTTTGGGAAAGGGTTAAATGTACATGTATGTCTTAAAAAATGAGCCATGCTGTATGAACAGGGGGCCTAATGCTTCTGCTAAAAGTATTGACCTTTTCAGCTTTTTGTAAATTTTCTGCATTTCCAAGGACACGCTACCACATGAATCAGTCAGTTTTCAGACAAAATGGATTTTATGGATCCATGATTAAGTGATAACTTGCTTGTTTTAACTCTCTACCACACAACAAAAATGTAGACTGCTCCAAATTGAAAGAGTTTGCAGACAATTTAAATGTGGCAAAACAGTGGAATTTTTCTTTGATAGGGTTGAAAACATTGTGGGAAAAGGAGAAAATGCTGGTTACCAGCATCTTCTCCTTTTCCCACAATGTTTTCAAAAGGCCTCTTTCTTGGGGTCGTTCTCGGGATTGTGTGGTAAAGGGTTAATGCAATACAGAGATGCATAAAACCCCCTTTTGCCATAGCATGGCTCAAATGTAATCTATATTGGAATTATAAATGAATATTGTTGTTCTGGTTGCAATGCATTGTGAAAAACTACTGAGTTAGTAATTTATTTATATTTCATAAGTAGCCATTAACTCTTTACCACACAAGAAAAATTTAGACTGGTCCAAACTGAAAGCATTTGCAGACAACAGTTTAAATGTGACTCAAATAATGGAATTTGTCTGACATAGGGTAGAAAACATTGTGGGAAAAGGAGAAAATGCCGGTTACCAGCATTTTCTCCTTTTCCCACAATGTTTTCAAAAAGGCTTCTTCCTCAGGGTAGTTAAAAGTCAGGATTGTGCGGTAAAGAGTTAAATCAGCTTACATGCTTTGAGAGAAATGACAAGTTCAGAGGTTGTTGCAATCTCTCACCTCCTCTCTCTCATTTTAGTATAGAATCACACAATGTTTTCATTCCTTCCTAAAAAAAATTTCATCATTAAGCCACATTTCATTTTTGTCTGCAAAATCATTTGATTAGACAAGTCTAAAATTTTGCTGTTTGGTGAAGAGTTAAATTGTTGGAGGACATTTTGCTTTCATCACACCCACAGCTGTTTTGTATTTAAAGATACATCTATACTTGCTTTCAGTCAGTCTTTAACCCATTTCGTCTTTATCAAACATTTGATCTAACTATAATCACTCTTGTATCTTCATGCCAAATGGTGCCCCTGATGGTTGCAAGGTTTCATAGACAATGACCGATAGAAAATGCCATTCATTTTCTGGAGGCAATCACAGAAATCACTTTTGTGATGTTTCTGGTTTTAAATTGAAGATTTCCAGTATATGTATTTATCCCTTATACCATAGTGTATTGGTAATATATATCCATGTTTACACAGTTTGCTAAATTCTGAACCATTCTACAGTGTATCAAATTATAACAGTGTTTTTTCTTTCTGTAAGGAGAATAAGGTTGTATCTTGAAAGTAACCATAAGTAAACAAAGCTGGTTTTAAAATGCATTTAAATTCAAATTATACCATTTTAAAGTGTGGAAATTGTTGTAAAGATGACAATATTATTGTACAGTTGGTTCAATTGTTGGTCGCTGGCAGAGAAATCAATTTCAAAACTAAGTTACAAGTTGCCAGGTCACTCCATTTTTTGTTTACTTCTTGCCCGATTTTAAAATTCATTTTTCTGCCAGCAACTAACATTTGGACCAACCACACAATAACAGATTGTCATCTTCAAAATGTTTTGTATACTTTTAGATGGTATGATTTAAAGAATGCTGGTAACCTTTTCCCACATTGTTTTTAAAAGACTGGGATTGTTTGGCAGTGTATTGTAACTATAGTTGTTCCATAGCAGACAGTATTTATTATCATTCTAACTGGACAGATACGTTTTCTTCAAAATGTTTCTTCCTCAGGTCAAATTAAGCAATAATAACTTTTGCAGGATTAAGATCAGCCAGTGTGTAATATAAAGCCGAGCAATGCAATTTTTTGGCCTGGCTGAATGTGCTGGCTTTTGACCTACTCTTTGGTACTGATAGCAAATGAATAAATAGAAATTTGTTATTTGTCAAGGATGTAGACAGGTTTATTTCAAGGGCCCCTGCCTTTTTGCTGGCAAATTAATGCCATCTACCTTTTCTTAAAGAGATTTCATGTTTCGCTCCAATATTCACATGCCTACAAATGAAGAAAAATCAAGAAGTTTGCAGATTATGTGAAAATTTTAAATAAAACTGATGGTAAATAGAGATTTGTTTTTCATTATTGCATTCAGTTTTCCCATTTAACAATTTTTTGTTGTTGTCTACTACAAATATCATACATGTATAAACTATACATCTTCTTTAGAAGACTGGTTAGCAACCTATATGTTGGTGTTTGGCTCCATCATTCTCACCTCGTGTTGTTTTGTGTTTCATTTGCTTTACACAGGTTGAGTCGCAGCAATACATACCACTATACATCAGCAAGGAAGGAAAAACGGGCTTTCTCGGGTGTTTCATGTATGTTTGCATGGGCATGGTTGTTTCTCATCTAGTTTACTCATCAAGCATTTTATTCAGTACTAATCTAGAACAAAGTATTGGGCAGGGTTCTGACCTTGATCTACACTGACCACAACAGCTTCTTTTGTAGTCAAAAGTTGAAGAAATGTTAAAGTTTATTTTAAAAAAATGTTGATTTGTGGGAAAACACCTTTTTGCCACAATGTCCCAAAAGACATTGGACAGCATAGAACCTGGTTCCCATTATGCAGTCTGATCTTTGTCTACACTGTCTTTTAAAGCACCTATTATATCAATGTACCTGTAATTATCTTCAGCATTCTCTGAGATTGAAATTACATGCTGGTACATATTTAAATCTTTTGAAACCTTTTGAGGTCATTGGAAAATAAGATCAGACCACACAGAACATGCAGCCTGATCCTTATCTCCATTTGCTTTCAGACATATTCTTGTCAAGCAGCAGTAAATGCTTTATCAAACCACAAAATCATAGACTGGTCCAAATTGAAGGCGTTAAAAACTTTGTAGATGATAAACAGGCTGTGGTTATAATCATGAATTTGATATTTGAAAAAGGAGAAAACATCGTGGGAAAGAGTAAAACAAAATCTGAAGAGAGAGAAATCTGTTTTTGAGTACACAAAAAATGTTGTGGGGGGAAAAAAAAAAGCGAAGCAGTTACTGTTGCCTCTTTTCCCTCAGTGGTTCCAAAAGCCGTCATCAGTTTTTGTCGACATAGATCAACCCTTTACCAAACAATCCCGAGTTTTAACGAATCTGAGAAATACGGCTTTTAAACACATTGTGGGAGAAGGAGAGAAGGTTGGAAAAGAGCTGTCTTACCGTTTCTCACAACATTTAATGATTTTTACCCATTCCAGTAAAGAGCCTAAAGTTTTTTACCCCAAAATATCTAATTTCATCATTGCATGTGTGAATGATAGCATGTTTTGTTGCCATTTATCTGTCCTCTAGTTGGTTCTTTGTGCTTCATGTTACATGTTACACTGGTTTATCTCCCCTGACAAAGGGAATGTAAGAAAAAAAAAAAAACCTGTGAGTGAAAGAAAAGTGAAGTTCTCTTCTTCATTGAACAATTTAGTTTTAAGATTGCTAAATCATACAATTGTAAACATTTTTAACTCTTTACCACATAACAAAAATTTGGAATCCACCAAATTGAAAGACAGACAGAAGACAAATCAAATGTTACACAAACAAAGATTTCTTTCTTTAAAATGGTAGAAAACATAGTGGGAAAAGGAGAAAACGCTGGTTACCAGCATTTTCTCCTTTTCCCATTTTTTTCAAAAGTTTCCTTCTGTAGGCTTATTAAAACATGGAATTCATTCAATTGTGTGGTATTGGATTAAAGGAAGAGAAAGAAAAGGCAAATGAGAATCTTACTAATAGACTTTAAGAACATTCGATTTTGGATAGATTTAGAAAAAAAAAACATGGTTGAAGATAGTTTGGGGTTTTAAATTCATATTTGTTTTCAACAGATATTCATATTTTGTATGAGTTTCCTTCACAGTTTTGAGCCATTATTCTCTTTACTGCTTTGCAGAATTTTGTCAGCAAAATTCAATTAGCTGTACAATGCAATGGAGAGTAGAGTGGCAAAAATTTAAAAAAAAATTTGACATTGGTTTGGGGTTTGATGTTTGTCTTTGTTTTCCACAGAAACTTTGGCTCAGCAGGGTAGCTCAGTGGTTAGCTTATCTGACTCCTGACCTGGTGGTTGTTGGTTTGATATCAGGTTGAGGCAGACTTGCTCTCTGTGAATTTTTTGCCTCCTACCTCTGATAGTGCATGTGAGAAAAGTAGTCGGTGACTTGGAAAGGAAATTGTCTCAGTACTGGTGTGAGAAAGCCAGAAAGCACATGCATAGATACACTGACCTCCATGATATGACTTAAACTGTTAAAGTGGTGTTAAACTCCTATACAAAAAAAACACAGAAATTTGTATTTGCATGAGTTTCCTTCACAATATTAGAGTTTTGTGCCGTTGTTCTCATCACTGCTTTTCATGATTTTGTGTTGGTCTGTTATGTCAAAATTGATCATAATTTGCTCTTTACAATTAATGCTGATTAGGATCAGACTGTGCGGAATATGCAATTTGATCTACACTATTGTTTCTTATGTAAGACTATCTAACTAAAGGCACAGAAAACTAACAATTTTTTCTACCTTTTCAAGTACAAATCTCTTCAACCATATCAGATCTCTCTTGAACTATATTTGGTATGCTGTCTGCAATTGTTTCAAATATAGTTAAATTAAACTCTGTCATATGGTAAGGAGTTAAAAATCGCTTACAGACTGGATATGCATCTATGTCATTTATAAATTGAACATTAAAAAGGGTCATCTATTAATTTTGGAATTAAATAAATGCTACTGCATGTCATTTGACCTTCCACATGAACCTGAATTGTGCATAATTGCAACCAGCCATACAGAGATAGCTTATAAAGATCAGGGTGCAGTCCAAAATACCATGAACCATGATTGTATGCCCATTTTTGTAGCAGTTTTTCCACTTGCTTCAATATTTTCAATAGTTGTATTGCATTAACAGCCTAGTTCATCTACAACAGGAATAAGGATAACATATACTAAGTTTTTTCATTGACTGAATTATCAAAATACGTTTTGCAATGCATCTAAGCCTGTCTGTCTGTTTTCTCTTTCTATCTCACTCTCTGCAGGAGAAAAGCTCTTTTTATATCAATGCTTAATTGTAGATTGTATCTCTGTGGTATAGCTGGAATTATATACATCTATTTTATCTGGAAAACATACGAGCCAAATAACTTAAAAAGCCCCTTACCACACATGTAAACTTAATAGCCCACCAGAGGGAAAAAAAGCAAATAAATACAAATGCAAATCATGTGTAGAGAGACAAGAAAATAGATTAGGAAATACCTATAACTCTTTACCGAATGACAAAATTTACACTCATCCATAATGAAAGCATTTTGCAGACGTAAAATTAAGTATGGCTAAAGTAATTTGGCTGTGAAAGGGTAAGAAAACATTGTGGGAAAAGGAGAAAATGCTGGTTACCAGCATTGAGTCTTTTCCCCCACAATGTTTTCAAGAGCCATCTTCTTTAGGGTCATTAAAACTTGGTATTGTGTGGTAATGGTATAAGCAATTTCTCTGTCACAGAAGGAAATGGAAGAAGCATGTGAAATGTTGATAAATCTAACTTACTACAAGCTAAATGAACTCTTTTGCATACAATCCCGAGTTTTAACTACCCTGAAAAAGAAGGCTTTAGAAAACATAGAGCGGAAAAGGAGAAAATGCTGGTGACCAGCATTTTCTCCATTTCCTACGTTTTCTACCCTATGAAAGACAAACTTTATATTTTGATTAACATTTAATTTGTCACCTGCAAATGCTTTCAATTTGGACAAGGCTGAAATTTTGTCATCTGGTAACGAGTTAACCATTTTAACTCTTTAACAAACGACAACATTTTGGACTAGACTGAATTGAAAGCATTTGTGGACGACAAATTAACAATTGCCAAACTGATGATTTTTTTCCTTTTTGATAGGGTAGAAAACATTGTGGGAAAAGGAAAAAATGCTGGTTACCAGCATTTTCTCCTTTTCCAAATTGTTTTCAAAAGCTTTCTTCCTTAGGGTCGTTAAAAGTCGGGATTGTGTTGTGAAGTATTAAAAGCTCAATTGATTTGCAACAGACAACTTTTGACAATGTCCCTATCAAAAATATGGAAAATTCACTGTAAATGAACTTTATACCCAACAGTTCAGATGGCAAATTAATCACGACTCTAATGATAGGAAGTGGCTTTGGAGGGGGTAACAAAATATTGTGGGAAAAGGAAAAAATGCTGGTAACCAGCTTTTCTCCATTTCCCACAATGTTTTCTGACCTTTTAAATCTAGATTTCAATTCTTGAATTCATATTTATTTTGTTGTCTGCAAAAGCTTTCAATTTGGACAAGTCTAAAATTTTGTCATTTGGTTGATTGTATGGTGTTTAACGCTGTTTTCAACATTATTTCAGTGATATCGTGGCGGCCAGTGCACCTACCCATGCTTTCCTGGAGTTTCTTTTACCGGTACTCCGCACAATATTCTTTCCAAGTCACTGGCTGGTTTCCCACATAACCATTGTCAAAACAACGGTCAGCTGTGAGAGAGGAATGAATCCTGTCGCAATGACTATCATCAATCCTTGGAAAGAAATTGGCCAAGCCGGGGATCGAACCAGTGACCTCCTGTTCTCAAGTCCTGTGCGCTACCTGTCGTTTGGTAAAGATTTCAGAGCAATATCTTATTCTGCAACTAATAGTGTAAATTGTATTATATTGTTGTGAATAGAATAATTAGACAAGGATTGTAGAATAATTTGCCAAGGATATATTTACAAATAACATTGTGGAATCTGGATAAAACTTCAACCCTTTGTGCCATGATTACAGATGGTGTTCACTGGCAAGCTAGTGTTAAGGGAATTGATTTTTATCAACATTTTACTGTATTAAATTTCTTTTTTTACATCTCAATAAGAAGAAGAACCATGCTTCTGAAAACACTGTGGGAAAAGAAGAAAATACTGGTAATCAGCATTTTCTGTTTTTCCACAATGTTTTCTACCTTTTAGACACAAGCCACATCATTTTGAATTGTACCATGCATACACTGCCAATATGAACATGTCTAAAATTTTGCTGTCTGTTAAACAGTTAGGCTGATTGTATGAAGACAATACTATCATTAAAGCTTTCCCCAGCTTTGACATCTATGTAATAGCTGGTTTTAGAAAACAGTAGAATTTGAGTAGAAAACATGGTGACATGTAGGGAAAATACTCCCAATAAGCAATTTGTCTACTTGTAACCATTTGTTCATCCTCCCTTTACAAACTATTTCAGTCATTCTCTGTGAAAAGGGGTTAAATGCATCTGCAAACAGTACCAACCGATGCCAGCCTGTGCAGTCCGTGCTGGCTGACATGGGTCGAAAACTTTTCCAATCGGTCAATTTTCTACATGTCCAAGGATCATTCTACCTCACAATTCAGAATGTTGTTAGACAAAATGGATTTTATGGATCCATAATTTTGTGATGACCTGCTTGTTATAATGCATCATGGAGATGCACTAAACCCTGTTTACCCAGTGCACCGCACATTTCCGTTAATTGATTTCAGATCATGTTTCCCATGAATTATGAAAAATAGTAAGGTCCAGAAATTGTATGTTAGGTATTTTGGCGACTCTTTACCAGATGAGAAAATTTTAGACCCATCCAAATTGAAAACAGTTGCAGACCACAAATTGAATTTGGCTCAAATGTTTAAATTTGTCCTTGAAAGGATAGAAAATATTCAGGAAAAGTAGAAATGCTGGATGCTAGCATTTTCTCATTTCAATGTAAGGCCCCCCTCGTCAGGGTCATTAAAATATGGAATTGTGGAATTAAGAGTTAACCCTTTACCAAACTACAAAATTTTAGGCTTGTCCAAATTCAAAGTATTTGCAGACAACAAAATCAATGTGAATCAAAAATTGAAATTTGTTTTGGGAAGGTTAGAAAACATTGTGGGAAAAGGAGAAAATGCTGGTTACCAGCATTTTCTTCTTTCCCACAATGTTTTCAAAAGGCTTTTTCCTCAGGGTCATTAAAACCTGTGATTGTGTGGTAGAGAGTTAAATATGTTGCAATCACCTCTATTGTTCTTACATTTCAGGAACAGAAGATTTGCTCAGATGAGATCGTCATTATCTTGATGTATACCACAGACAGGATGGACCTTCATACACCACTGGCACAAATTTTACCAGACTAAATAGAATGGAGTTGTAAAATTTTAGAACCTTAACCCTTTACCACGAAATCCCAAGTTTTAACAACTCTGAGGAAGAAGACTTTTGAAAACATTGTGGGAAAAGGAGAAAATGCTGGTAACCAGCATTTTCTCTTTTTCCCACATTTTTTTTTGTCCTTTACAGATAAATGTCACCATATGAGCTATGTCTAATTTGTTATCTGCAAATGCTTTCAAATTGGACAAGTATAAAATTTTGTTGTGTGGTAAAGGGTTAAACAAATGAAACGAACATTTCCATGTACCAGCAAAAAAAAAAAAATCCCCCTGTTGCATAAGAGGTGGGGGGGGGGGGGGGGACCCAAAGCTGTATTTTTATTGAAAATGTGACGGAAGAAGGATCATTTGTTCTTGACAAGCAACTATTGCCCCTTTTTCCCACATAGTTTCATAAAAGATATCAACTGTGTTTGAATAATTGAATTGGTACTGTAGATGGTAAGCTAACTTAATAGATTTTTAAGTCTTTATCAGATGACAAAATAGACTGGTCCACATGGAAAATATCTATAAACAGTAAATGCTGCTCAAATAACAAAAATGTGTCTTTGAAAAAGTAGAAAACTGTTAAAAAAAGAGAAAATGCTGGTAACTAAGTAAAGCCTGTTTGAAGGACCTTTAGGGAAAACATTGTGGTAAATAGAGAAAATGCTGGTTACCTGCATTTTCTCTTTTTTCCAACAATGTTTTCTACTTTTTCAAAGGCAGAAGTCATCTCTTGGTCTACACTGGATTTGTCATCTGAAAATGCCATCATTTTGGACATGTCCAAAATTTTGTTGTGTGGTAAAAGGTTAAGTCAGATATAATGACTTTTGTGATTGAAATGTACCAGATGTTTTAATCTCTTTAAAAAATATTTTACTGTCATTACAAAATAGTTTTATTTCACAGTGTTTGTTTTATTTTGGTTTATATTTAACAGAATAAATACTTTTGCTCAGAAAGAATATATGAATTTTTTTTTCTCGTTATCCCAAAAATTTACGCGCTGGAGACTTGATTTTCAATTAACTCTGATTTTCCAACAGTTTCTTAACAGCTTAAGTCTTTACCGAATGGCATAATTTTAGAATAGTCGTAATGAAAGTATTCTCAGAAGACAGATCATGTTGGAGGGAAAAAAAAGGAACTTGTGGGTGAAAGGATAGAAAACATTGTGGGAAAATGAGAAAATGCACTTTCTTGTTAGCTCCACTGGCCAAAGGCCAGCGGGCTTATGTCATGGCCCGGTGTCCATCGTGCATCCGTCCGTGCGTTAACTTTTATTTCAAACATCTTCTTCTCTGAAACTATCCATCCAATTTTCATGAAACTTCACAGAAATGATCCTGCCATAGTCCTCTTCAGAATTTCTTGAAAGAATTTGATTCCTTCAAAAACTCTGGTTGCCATGGCAACGAAACTGAAAAATATTGGAAATCTTTAAAAATCTTCTTGTCTGAAACCATAAGGCATAGGGCTACCAAATTTGGCATGTAGCTTTATGTAGTAGACCTCTATCATGTTTCTTGAAATTATAGCCCTGGGGTCAAAATTGGCTCTGCCCCAGGGGTCACAAGTTTTACATAGGCTTATATAGAGAAAACTTTAAAAATCTTCTTGTCTGAAACCATAAGGCATAGGGCTACCAAATTTGGCATGTAGCTTTATGTAGTAAACCTCTATCACGTTTCTTGAAATTATAGCCCTGGGGTCAAAATTGGCTCTGCCCCAGGGGTCACAAGTTTTACATAGGCTTATATAGAGAAAACTTTAAAAATCTTCCTGTACCTAGCCATAAGGCCTAGAGCTACCAAATTTTGCATTTAGCTTGATCTAGTTGGGGTCTACCAAAAGTGCCCAAATTATAGTCCTGGGGTCAATTTGGCCTCATGCTGGGGGGGGGGGGGTTCACAAGATTTACATAGGCTTATATAGGGAAAACTTTTAAATCTTGGTGTACATAGCCATAAGGCTTAGGCTACCAAATTTTGCATAATTATAGCATTATCTTGTGGACAACTACAAAGAGGGCCCAAGTTACAGCCCTAGGATCAAGTTTGGCCCTGCACCAGGGGTCACAAGTTTTACATGGGTTTATGGAGTGAAAAGTTCAGAAACCGTCTTGTTTAAACATATTTATTTTACACTGATTGAGAAACAAGTTCATACAACTTATACTAATCTCTCTCGATTCTGCTTCCTGGAAACTACACCAGTACTCGCGCCGAATGTGTGGGCCAATGAACAGTACCAAGGTTGACATCCGCTCCCGGGTATCGAACTCAAGACCTTTTGATTACGAGGCCGACGCTCTACCTCACAACCACGGACACCACATGGTGTTGTTACTAGCCATAAGGTCAAGAACTCCCAAATTTGGCATGTTATTCTTCTAATACACATATTCCCCATTTAGTTCGACTGTAGCCCTGGGGTCAAAGTTTTATAAGGGCTTATATAGTGAAGACTTCTCTTCATGGTTTATATTTATAAGCCAGTGGAGCGATACAGGGCCATCTTGTTTTTTCATGTTATCAAAAGCCTTTTCCATCAGGGCTGCTAAAACATAAAACTTAGAATTGCGTGGCAAAAACTTAAATCATAAAACTTTCCAAAAATGAATGTTATGTAATTTTCAAAATATAAACATTTTACTCATGAGTAAGATGGAATAATATGTTAAGTATAAAGGTGGTGTAAAGATTGCGCCTTAGATTGGCAGCAAGGTGGAGTGTAACCAGCCCTACTACCAGTTGAGATTTCCAAGTTGGCATTAAACTGTACCTGCGCAAAGCACACCAGAAACCTCCCTAAAAAGTGTTTTATTACTTCTCAAAGCAAGTTTCCACTGATAACTCTTATTTACCACAAACCACTTCATAGTGAACCTTTAACGGGTATCTCGCAAGTACCTTAGCAGTACATACTACTTACATTAGTGTTGACTGAAGACACTTACAACTCTGGGAACATGCAGCTTCTAACACTCCAGGTAAACACTTACAACACTACCTTAAAAGTGCAGCCAACACTCCTTCAGGTGCCCCCTGACAATATTGCCCGACAAGTGCAGCCTTGCACTACTTCAGGTAACCACTAACAACAAAGCCTGAAAAGTGTAGCCCCTCACATTTCCACATCATCAATGGCAAACGTATATCTTCTGGTGTAGTGGTTGTTGTTGTCATGTGCCTCAGGCAAACATTAGCATTTGAATAAAAATCACACTCAAGTAATTTCAAGAAAACAACTACTTACTTGGTCCTCTCATATAGATCTTACACTGATCTCAGCCACGACAAGGAGATAATTTTTGTCTACCTAGCGAACTGTTTGACAAAATATACAGGTAACTAAAGCTTATGTATGTGTACAAGACTGAGAACTTGTATAACACTAAATGTTACTTGTTAATCTGTTACAGCGATCATCAAGTTGACAGAATTATTAAGGCTCAAGTCTTTGTGAGAATAGAAGTATCTGTGAAGAGGCCACAGTTCAACTTCAGGGTCTATTGTCTGTTGATGTTGTTAGCAAGTTTCGTTGTTGAAATCCAAGAAATCTAAAGATCAGGATGAAATTTATCAGCCGTGCCTCGGATGCATTGAGTAATCCTATGACCTGGACCACACCATGACGCTTGATGAAGGAAAAAAGAAACGGAATTGAATTAAGATAGAATTGTGTATGTTCATACAAGAATTAGGCAGCAGTTAACAACTAGTCTGATCTGTAACACCTAACAGAAGGGTGACAGAAGATATCAAATACAAGTTACCAGGATAGCAATGTTAATGTTTATACAAGAATTATGCAACAATTACTTAATACACAACTGAAACTAGTTATGGATCATGCTCAGCTGAATGAGACCGACAAGCAGATGACTGGGGGTATGGATAGGAGGGTTAACGTTTGTCAGTCTATCTTGAGATACATTGTAAGACAGCATGCCTGACAGCTGAGCACGGGTTTTTATACAAGCCAGGGATCTTATTCTGATTGGCCTCAGAAACCAAAACCACTATGTATCTCTATTCCACCGTAACCAATGTAAGCAATGAAACTCGGCACCGGTCATTGCATGAATAATGATTGTATTTTAAATTCTAAAAATAAGAATGCTTATTCATGACTCGACAATTAGACTGACAAGTAATCGGGGATAAAATTTGCTTTACTTATTCTCAATTTAAAAGCTATTGGTATTATACATGTTAAGCATAACGGTGGTGTAAGGATAGTGACTTAAATTGGTAGCACGGCGGAGTGTAACCAGCCCGACTGCCAGTCGAGATCTCCAAGTAAGCATTAAACTGTACCCACTCCAAGCACACCAGAAACCTTCCTAAAATGCTTTTATTACCTCTCAAGGCAAGTTTCCACCACAATAAATTTCTGCAAAATGCACAAAATTTATCCACCAAACCTTGCATGATAAGACACATAAAAAAAACGGTACTGAATAAATACTGCACCATCTGCAGTTTAAACTTATTTATGGTTTAGCAATATTTTCATAGAACTTCTGGGAAAACAAATACATTTCCAAACCCACATCAGACAGGTGAACCATCGGAATGGTAAAAACCTAGCATCCCCATATCCACGTCCACACTCGGTAAGTCAAAATGTGGGTTTAAGGTAGCTTGTTGCTGACCAAAGAGATTTCACTTGTGCTTCCTTTCCATCACTGCTTTGGAATAATTTGATGTATTCCACTTACATCTCTGCAGTATATCGCCACAAATAGTAATAGAGTCGGGAACTGCCTTGCAAAGGTAAGTGATTCTTGCTCCATTATACTGTGTATGGATGATAACATTGAAAACACTAGGTCATTACCCCTCAAATTTACAACAATAATTTAAAGCTGTGGGCGCAACAGAATAAGGCATTCCGCCTCATGCCGGAACTGCCATAAACCCATGGGGCAACCTGCATCTCATTGGGCAGTTTAAAATGTTCCCTACCTATCTGGTGTGCTCTTCCTCCAGCCCAATGTGATGTGGAATCCATATTTCAGCATCCAGCTTAAGTAGCCATGAATTACGGCTGTCCTCTGCCTTTGTCTTGCTACCTCGCAGCTTCGGCACCACCTTAACGTTTGCCAGTCTATCTTGAGATATGTTATAAATGAGCATGCCTGACAGCTGAGCATAGGTTTTTATACCAGCCAGCGATCTCATTCTGGTTGGCTGAAGAAATCAAAACCACTGCGTATCTCTTCCACCATAACCAAGGTAGAAGATGAAACTTGGCACCGGTCGTTGCATGAATAATGATTATCATTTTTGATAGTAAGAATAATAATACTTATTTGTCTGTATAACATATAATCTTACCTATAAAATATATACCTATCTAACTTGTTCTACATCTAGAGTAACAACCAAAGAAACAAGTTTTGCATCCTTAGCCCTTCGCCAAACAACCCCAATTTTAAACGACCTTCAGAAAAAAGGCTTTTGAAAACATTGTTGGAAAAGGAGAAAATGCTGGTATCCAGCATTGTCCCAGCATTGTCTCCTTTTCCCATACCGTTTTCTACTCTTTCATAGCCAAATCTCGCATTTCAGTCACATTGTAATTGTCGTCTGCAAATGCTTCCAATTTGGATGACTCCAAATTTTTGTTGTTTGGTACAGGGTTAGTTCTACAACAAAACCAAGTCATTTACTTAACCCTTTACTACACCATCCAGGTACCCTTAGCAAAGATACTGTGGATAAAGGCAACCTTGAAATTGCAATAATTAACCCTTTACCACACAATCTGGAGAGCTTTTAGTCTGGTGGCTAAAACTTAAAAATACATTGTGAAAATAGGAGATCAATAACGGCTTGTAATGAGCACTTTCTCCTTTCACTACAATGTTTTCACTTACACTCATGTATTGAACATATATTACTGTTAATAATCCCTTTTTCACAGTTATATTTCTAAGTCATCTGCTGAAAATTTGTTTAACTCTTTACCACACAATCCTGACTTTTAACAACCCTGAACAAGAAGCTTTTTGAAAACATTGTGGGAAAAGGAGAAAATGCTAGTTACTAGCACTTTCTCCTTTTCCCACAATGTTTTCTAACCTTCCCAAAACAAATTTCAGTTACTGGCTTACATTTATTTTGTCGTCTGCAAATGCTTTCAATTTGGACTAGTCTAAAAATTGGTCGTTTGGTAAAGAGTTAAGGAGATAGTGAGTAGAATAATATAGGTACTCTCTTCTTCCGTAGATTCACACGAACACTGACAGTCATTTTATACAAAAACAAATTGATATGTCTAAAACTGGAAAAATAAAGTTAACAAAACTAAAATACAGACAGCTGTCAAACTTGTTGACAAATTCTGAGCATCACCTGTTGATCCGTCTGATCCATCAAACTTGATCACTTCAGGTTTCTCACTAGAAGTCCTTTGATTATCAGTTGTCACCTGCCCTGGACCACTTCCTTTCAGGAACCCATTCTCCTCAATAACAGATGTAAAGAATTTGGCCGAGGCTTTTGGAGTTCTGGGTCTCTCAGGGTCACTAAAGTTGACGTAATGTAGGCCAAAGTGCTCTGAATATCCCCGCATCCATTCAAAGTTATCCATAAAAGACCAGGCTGTGTATCCTCTGATGTCACATCCATCAAGTCGCAGAGCTGGAAAATTTATTGTTATTTTATGATTTTTTCTCTGTCGATAATCAACACGAGTTAACCGTTTACTAAATGACACAATTCTTGACAAGACCAAATTGAAAGCATTTGCAGACAACAAATGGAAAGTAGCTGAAATGATGATTTTTGTTTATGATAGGGAATAAAACATTGTGGGAAAAGGAGAAAATACTGGTTATCAGCATTTTCTCCTTTTCCTACAATGTTTTCAAAAGGCCTATTTCATTTTTCAAAGGGCCTCTTCCATAGGGTTGTTAAAAGTCGGGATTATGTGGTAAAGGGTTAAGGATAAAGCACTTAAATGGAAGTTGAAACAATGTGGAACAAGAGCATCACATGTGGATGCCAACGCTAGGCTGCAGTTGCTTGATTTTCAGTGAAAATTCCAGGTTGAAAAATGGGTATAACTGTGTCAAAAATACTTTGATGGTTATCTGCCCTTGTTGTATATGTTTCCCTTTATATCTTCAGTAATAACAGAGATATTACAAAATATCAAAGTTTTTGCACGATGGCAATGCAAACGTTAACACAGATGATGCTGGGGCTATGGCAATACCTCAATGTTTTCTTTAAAAAAACGCCAAGCTTATAAAAGAGAAATTGCAACTTGCTCATTATAAGCAATTTTTTCCTTTGAAAGTTTTGCCACAACATATTCAAGAATGGTTGGATGCAGGGCTAAAAAAATGTCTGCTGGTAAGCATTTTCTCTTTTTCTAAGGATGTTTTAACACTTTCAAAGACGAATCAATCCTTTCAGCCAAATTTATCTGTACTTTGCAATTTGCTTTCAATTTGGACAAGTGTAAAATTTCATTATCTAAAAGCCTTAATCCTGAGAGATCTAGGTGAACAAGTCGCTGCATTCGACTGATATTCCCCATCAAAGGGTTTACATCTACATCTTTGACATTTTCTACATAAAAAACAAAGTACTGGAGGAATGGATGGACAGAAAGAACTGGCAGACAAAATGAAAGAAGGACCCATCTGCCTTTCAGCAATGAATAATATATGGCCATTTCTAGTTATTAACCCTTTACCACACAGTCCTGAGATTTAACAACCCTGAGAAAGAGGCCTTTCGAAAAACCTTTTGGGAAAAGGAGAGAATGCTGGTAACCAGCATTTTCTCCTTTTCCCACAATGTTTTCATCATTTTCAAAAGCAAATCCTATCATTCCAGGCGCAATTACTTTCAATTTGGACAAGTCTAAAATTCTGTTGTATGGTAGAGAGTTAATATAGACACACATATTCCAATTTCAAGGCTTTATTGTCTTTAGTAACTTGCAAAAGACTGGACTATGTAGATTCCAGACCAGACTGTACTTCGTCTGTAGCCTGATCTTTATCTACATTGTTTGGAGAATGGAAAATTCAGTCTAACCCTTTAACCCTTTACCAAACATCCCTGTAATAGCAACCCTGAGGAGAGAAGTTTTCAGAAGACATTGTGGAAAAAGGAGAAAATGCTGCTTAACCAGCATTTTCTTCTTTTTCCAAAAATATTTTCTACCCTTTGAAAGAAAAATCTCATGATTTGAACTATATCATATTTTTCTATAAATGCTTTCAACAATAACGAGTCTAAATTTTGTCATTTGTTTACCCTTTACAAAACGTCAAAATTTTTCACTGAATGAAACTGAAAGCATTTGCTCAAAACAAATTAAACAAGGCTCAAATTATGATTTCTGTCTCTGATAGGGTAGAAAATATTTTGGGAAAAGGAGAAAATGCTATTTACTAGCATTTTCTCCTTTTCCCATGTTTTCAATATCCTTTTTTATCAGGGTTGTTACAACTCGGGACTGTGTCGTAAAGAGAAAGTTCAGACTTGACTTCGACTAAATTTTTACTCAAATCAAATCCTACAGCATATACAAACAATTTGACAAAAAAGAAACAAAAAATCTCATCTTGAAAAAAAAAAAAAAAAAAAAAACATTGCTGGTGAAGAAACTGTTCCTTTTTCAACAATGTTTTCAAAAGATGTCAACTGCAGTGGCAATAGAAGTCTCATCAACCTTAAACTGCTATCTAAGTGAAATGAATCTTTTAAGCTGATAGTGAAAAATCCAAATTTTGCTAATTTCAAGGGTATATTTTAGGGGGAAAAATATCTCCTTATCAGACAGTGTAGATCCAAGATCTGACTGCACATTCTGTGCAGCCTGCTCTTGATCTACACTGTCCGCAAAAAGGTCCTTGAGTCGTGCTTAGCGGCCTACGGGTAAATTTTGACTTACCTTTCAAAACTTCATTGATATAGGATCTGTAAAAGTCCACTCTATACCGGTCATCTATGGTTCCAGACCGGTCAGAGACTCCATTTTCTGTTACATAGACTGGTACATTGTTGTAGTGTGTGCGTATCCAGTTCAGTCCAGTGCGTATACCAAAGGGTGTAACACGTAACCAGTCTGAACCTGACCTGGAAGTATATATAAGGTCATCTGAGATTCTAGTACAACAATTTACAGTAACAAAGAATACTGTTTTTAGAAATCAAAAGAAAGCTTTAGGAAAAGAAACAAGACCTCCACACAGGGGATACCAAAGGTTAACTGTTATTCATTCTGAGTAAGAAAATGGAAAAGGGCCATAACTGTATTATAATATTTTGAGAGTTACTTGACCTTCTGGTATCCGATCCCCTTTTGATAGCTAACAGCTACCCTGAATTTGCATTCAACGATGTTCTCAACCCTTTAAAAGACAACTTTTGTTGTCAGAATCACACATCACATTTAATTTATTGTCTCCAAATGCTTCCAATTTCCATAAATCCAGAATTTGGTTGCTGTGTAAAGGTTTAACTCTTTACCACACAATCCCAAGTTTTAACAACCATGAGGAAATAGCCTTTTGAAAACCTTGTGGGAAAAGTAAAAAATGCTTATAACCAGCATTTTCTCCTTTTCCCACAAGGTTTTCTACACTTTTAGATACAATTACCATCATTTTAGTTGCATTTAATCTGTTGTCTGCAAATGCTTTCAATTTAGACATGTCTAAAATTTTTATCCTCTGGTAAAGATTTAAGTGTTCACCAAATAACACAATTTTAGACTTGTCCAAATTGACAGATGTGCAGGGGACAAATTAAATGTGACTCAGTTGATAATATATTTCTTTTAACCCTTTACCGTACAATCCGCCTTTTAACGACCCTGGAAAAGAAGCCTTTTGAAAACATTGTGGGAAAAGGAGAAAATGGTGGTAAGCAGCATTTTCTCCTTTTCCCACAATGTTTGCTACCGTATCGAAGAAAAATTGCACCATTTGAGCCACATTGAAATTTTAGTCTGCAAATGTTTCAATTTGGATGAGGCTAAAATTTTGTCGTCTGGTAAAGGGTTAAAGAGTAGAAAACATGGGAAAAGGAAATACATGTACCAGCATTTTCTCCTATTCCCATAATATTTTCAAAAGCCTTTTTCCTCAAGGTTGTTTAAGACTCGGGATAATGTGGTAAAGGTTTGAAATGGAAGAAAAAAAAAATATTCTCGTACTCTGGCCATTCTGGGTCAATAATTTCATCAATATCTCTGTCTGTCTCCCAGTTACCAGGGCTCAAAGGTTGCATGGAAGCCCGAATGTATCTCGACGTGTACATATTGTAACCAAGAAAATCTGCACTGCCTGTAAAATAGAAATAAAATTCAAGCCATGCTATGTGATAAGAGGGTTTGATGCATCTGCAAAAAGTATCAACCAAGGTCAGCCTGCACAGTTTGCAACCTGAATTCAAAATTTTTTGTTATTGGTAAATTTTCTGCATGTCCAAAGACCACCAAGCTCATCCGGTTGTAGGACAAAATTTATTTTATGTGATGACTTGCTAGGTACAATGCACCATGGAGATGCATAAAATCCCTTCTGCCTCAGCACTGCTAAAAAAAAATGACGAAGTGCAAAAAAAAGACTGATGTGGTCAATTCTCATGTACCATTTTCCATACTACTGAAAAGTTTTTTTTCTTTAAGTGTTTTTCAACAGAGCAGTTTGTACAGTACAAGTATTGCATTTGACTACATGCATTTGTATTTTCTGTAAATGTATTGATAGGTAAAAATAATATGAGCCATACTCTGGCAAAGGGGGGCTTAATGCATCTCTGTAATGCATTATACCAAGCCAGTCAACATATGATTATGGACCCATGAAATCCAGTTGGTATAACTACCGACTGAATCATGAGGTACGCCAGTCCTTTGACAAGCAGAAAATTGACCAGTAACAGAAAGTTTCAGCCCAGGTCAGCCTGCATGGACTGCGCAGGCTGACCTGGGTCAATACTTTTTGCAGATGCATTAAGCTCCCTTTTCACAGATCATGCCTAATATAAATTAAAGTCGAAATATTTGAAAATACACGATTAAACAAAACTGACCTTTCAAAATCTGTTTCTCCTCTTCCGTAAATTTGGGTAATCTTGACTCTCGTAAACCACTTTCACGACTTTTGTTGCCTATCTGCCACTTCATTATGTCTGGATAATCACCATTACCAAATACAGGTTGGGCATACCATCCGAGATCAAACTGATTAGCTTTCTCTGCAGCATCAACATCTGCCACACTGTTTTTATCGTACGGTATTCTGGCAGTATGGCTCAATGTTATACCAACCATACCTGAAACAAGTATCATGGTTTATCCCTTTACTGCACAATCCTGTGTTTTAATGACCCTGACAGAAAAGGCTTTTGAAAGCATTGAGGGAAAAGGAGAAAATGCTGGTAACCAGCATTTTCTCCTTTTCCCACCATGTTTTCTACCCTTTCAAAGATAAATCCCACCATCTAAGCAACATTTGTCGTCTGCAAATGCATTCATTTGGAATCAGTCTAAAATCTGGTTGTATGTAAAGAAATATAAACAGAATTTTAGAAATTAAATGAGAAAATACAGTAGACAGAACATGAAATACATAATGAAAACTACATCAAAACAAAATGGAAAATTCTGTTTAGACATTCATAACTTTGCTTTGCTTGGAATTTCAAAAACAATATATAACTCTTTACCAGAAGACAATATTTTAGAGTATTCAAAACTGCAATCATTCGCAGACTACATATTAAAGGAAGCTCAACTCATGAGATTTGTCCTTGATTTTTCTCCTTTTCCCACATTGTTTTCAAAAAACTTTGTTCTTCAGGCTGTTAAAAAATTTGGATTGTAGGGTAAAAGATTAAGGCACTTCCTCAATCTTCACCAGACAACAGAATTTAACCCTTTCCCAAATGACAAATTTTAGCTCCCTTCCAAATTAAAAGCATCTGCAGACGACAAATTTGAAAGTGGTACGGATGAACTTAAGGTTTTTTGACAGGGTAGAAAATATTGTGGGAAAAGGAGAAAATGCTGATTGCCAGCATTTTCTTTTTTTCCCACAATGTTATCAAAAGGCCTCTTCCTCAAGCATGTGAAAACAAGGGATTGTCTGGTAAAGTGTTAAGACTTACCTAAGCTAAAAGCAATTGCAGACTACAAATAAAATGTGAAAAAATGATGAGATTTGTGTCATTAAGGGTAGAAAATGTGGAAAAATGAGAAAATGCTAGTCACCAGCATTTCCTCCTTTTCTCACAGTTTTCAAAAGACTTTATCCTCAGGATCATTAAAATACAATGGTTTGGTACAGGATTGAGCTGTTTTACTGCAACTGGTGCACATCTCCACACAATCCTGTTTTTTTCTGTTCACAGACAAATGTTGTACTTCTGAAAAATTTTGATTTGTCTGCGAATAGAAAAACAGGATTGTGCAGATAAATGCACCAGCTCCTATTAAATAGCTTAACCCTTTACCAAACCATCCCTTGTTTTAACAGCTCAGAGGACAAAAACTTTTGAAATATTGTGGGAAAAGTAAAACTTACTTGTAACCAGCACATTCTCCTTTTCCCACTATGTTTTCTACACTTTCAAAGACAAGATTCTATAATTTGAGCCATGTTTAATTTGTTGTCTTTGAAAACTTTCACCCTGGACAAGCCTAAAGTTTTGTTCTATGGTACAGGATGGATTGAAGATCTGTACTTATGGAAACTGTGCACTATTTACCAAACAAATCAAAGCAATGAGCCTCCAGTAATACCTTTTTGAATATGTCTATATTTGCTCTCGTACAATCTATACACATAACCATGTGATAAAAGCAGGTTATGTCCTATTTTATATGAGATTCCCTCATCTTCTGCTGGGTGTAAATTATTCACATTGACACTGATGGTCCAGGGCTCATTGTGGGTGATCCAGAAAGCTACCTGATTGTATAAAAATCATAAAGAAGGAGAGGAAGTTTTGCACTTGGCTATAAACGCCCTCAAATACCAATCACAATAATCATTGCTGTCATGACTTCATGCTTATGATTTAGGTTAATTTTACCTTGCTGAGATTTTTTGTAAATCTTCTGGTACAGTTGATAAACTCTTCCATGGGACCTTATAAGGTTGTGGGCCGCCCTGTACCCTTGATCATGAACCCCAGGGGCATGTCTCCCCATCTCATACCCATGGGTAGCTACAACACCTGGCTCATTGTGAGTTATCCAGAATTTTATCTATCAGGAAAACAATTTGAATTGTGTAAATACACAACCACTTGTGGCTTACTTAAGCTGTTAAGCTACTAAGTGTGACTTATGACCTTTTGCGGATAGTGTAGATCAAGATTGGACTGCTCACAATGTGAAGTCTGATCTTTGATTTACATTGCTCCATAAGGAGATATTTTTCTCAAAAAGAAAAAAAAAAATTAAGTAACATTATTAAGGTTTTTACTATCAGCTTGAAAGTTTCATTCAACTTATTTAGAAAGATAAGGATTAATGCATCTGACTATGGAAAGCAACTTAGCAAAAGGAAAAATTGCTTGAAACAAGTAATTGTCTGTGAGCCATTATGCTTGAAATAAGCAGTTCTCTGTGAACCATTATTCTTGAAATAAGCAATTCCTGTGAGCAGTTATGCTTGAAATGAGCTATTCTCTGTGAGCCATTACTCTTGAAATGAGCAATTCTCTGTGAGCCATTATTCTTGAAATGAGCAGTTCTCTATTAAGCTATTATGCTTCAAATGAGCAATTCTCTGTGAGCCATTATGCATGAAATGAGAAATTCTCTGTAAGCCATTATCCTTGAAAAAAGCAATTCTCTGTGAGCCATTATCTTGAAATAAGCGATTCTCTGTGAGCCATTATGCTTGAAATAAGCAATTCTCTGTAAGCCATTATGCTTGAAATAAGCAATTGTCTGTAAGCCATTATTCTTGAAATAAGCAATTCTCTGTGAGCCGTTATTCTTGAAATGAGCAATTCTCTGTAAGCCATTATGCTTGAAATGAGCAATTCTCTGTCAGCCATTATGCTTGAAGTGAGCAATTGTCTGTGAGCCATTATGCTTGAAATGAGCAATTCTCTGTAAGCCATTACGCTTGAAATGAGTAATTCTTGGTAAGCCATTATGCTTGAAATAAGCAATTCTCTGTGAGCCATTATGCTTGAAATGAACAATTCTCTGTAAGCCATTACGCTTGAAATGAAGAGCTCTCTATGAGCCATTATGCTGAAATAAGCCATTATGAACATCTTTCATGTATTCAACTTGCATGTACATGTAAAAGGGAAGAAAACATGGTGGGAAAAGGAGAAAACAATGGCAACCGGTACTTTTTCCTTTGTTCCACAATGTTTTCGACACATCTGAAAGAGATACTATTATTTCACCCATATTCAATATGTTGTTGTCTGCAAATGTTTTTAATCTGGACAAGTCTAAAGCTTTTTTGTGTGGTAAAGGGTTAAGAAATTTTTGTCAATTCCACTTGAAACTGCAATATAATGTTTACAGACTAAAAACAGGCATTAAACTTTCCACCATATGACAAAATTTTAGACTCATTTTTATCCAGGGTAAGTGTATTTACAGACAATAAATTAAATGTGACTAAAACTATGTGTATTGGGATTTTGACTTTGAAAAGGTAGAAAACATTGTTGAAAAGGAACATTTACAAGCATTTACTCCATGTCCCATGATATTTTCAAAAGCCATGTTTCTTAAGCTTATTAAGATAAGATATTATTCAGGAAAGAATTTATCATTTCGGTATCTAGCAGTCAAAAGTTACTTAATCAAAATTTTATAACATATCTTACCCTGTCTCCAAAGTTTTCAAACAGCACATTAGCATAATCTACAAACAGATCAACAATAGTATCGTTGGCCCATCCACCCACATCTTGTAATACTTGTGGAAGGTCCCAGTGATACATGGTAACCATAGGGGTTATTTCTGCATCCAGTAAGGCATGGATAAGCTCATTGTAATATGCAATACCTGCAGAAATTAGAGAGAATTGAAAGATTGAGCACAAGCTGAAAAGTGAACAATAAAGTTCTTTTCTTATCACCATGACTATGACCTTTTACCACACAATCCAAAATTTTAGCAACCCTTGGGAAGATTGTTTATGAAAACATTGTTGAAAAAGGAGAAAATGCTGGTACCCAGCATTTTCTCCTTTTTCAACTAGTTTTTTTTTTTTTCAAAATCAGATACCTTCAGCTTTTTGTACCAATTTTGAGTTTTCAATTTTGAAGTGTCAACAATCTGTTACTTGGTCAAGTTAACTCTCTTTATCCCAAGATCAAAACTATCTTCTTTCCATCAGCTTTCTGTAAAAATAGCTTGTTTGGGAACAGTTTGCTATGTAAAATAAAGAATTAATGCCTAGCCTGCTAAATAACTGAAATGAAATTTACAAGCCGATAGCAAAAACCCAAATTTTGCTCTTTCAAATAAACTTTTTTGGGAAAAGATCTCCTTATCGGACAGTGTAGATCCTGTGCAGTCTGATATTGATCTACACTTTCCACATCAGTCCTTGAGTCACACTTAGCAGCCTGAGGGTTATTAGCAAAGTTCATTTTTATATATCTTAATCAGTTTCACACCTTTTTTCCAATGATTGCTAGATACTACGAGAAAGATTTGGAATAGTTTTGCAAACAGTGCTAAACTACAATCAGATTAAACAAAGTGCACCATCTGACTGTTAGCCAGTTTGAGGGATATTTTTACCAAAACAGCCTGGAATTGAGATCTTTCCATTATAAATGATTCCAATCTTTTGCAAAGTAAGTGATTAAAAAAGGAAAAAACATGCCATATATTTATGAACACTGGTAATGGTTGTGTGGGAAAGCAGCCAGTAGCTTGGGAAGAATATTGTGCTAGGTAGTCTCAAAAGGAACTGCAGAAAACCATGAATAGGTGCACTGGTCACTGCAATATAACTGAAACAAAGTTGAAATGGTGTTACACACCATACAATCAATCAATCAAACTATTTAAGTACGAACCAATGGGTCTTCCACTATTGGTGAAAATTCCTGAAAAAGAACATAATGCATGTTCCAAAAATGTACACTAAGTATTAAAACAGTTTATGTTAAATACATACAAACCTGCAAAATTGACATTTTTTGTAGTTCCATCTGGTAAAATACGTGGCCAGGATATTGAGAATCTATAATGTGTCACCTACAATGAAAATAATTTCCCTTTAACCTTTTACAAAGTGATTCCAAGGTTAGGTGACCCCAAGAATGAAGTCTTTTGAACATGTGGAAAATAAAGAAGAAAATGCTGGCAACCAGCATTAATTTTCTTCTTTATTTCCCACAATGTTTTTTACTCTCTCGAAGTTAAACCACATCATTTATTATGGCCTCTGCAAATGCTTTCAATATGTTAAAATTTTGTCAAAGGTTTGGATTAGCCTATTCTTTTACATACAAAATGTCTTGCACCCCTTCCATCGAAAGCTTTTCAAAACCAATGTTGAAAAGGGATCAGTTCTTTGGAAGAATTAACTCTTTATCAAATGACAAAATTTTAGACTGATCCAAATTGAAAGCATTTGCAGACAACAAAATAAAGGTGACTTAAAACTTAGAATTTGTTTTGGGAAAGGTAGAAAACATTGTGGGAAAAGGAGAAAATGCTGGTCACCAGCATTTTCTCCTTTTCTCAGAATCTTTTCAAAAGCTTTCTTTCTCAAGGTCGTTAAAAGTCAGGATTGTGTGGTAATGGGTTAACTGCTTTTTTCAAACTATGTTTTGTTGTAACTGGTCCATTTGACACAATGTTTTCCTGCTGAATAATATTTTCCTTTTCTTTAACCCATAACCTGCTTAGCGCGTATCACTCACTTTTTGTGGACAGTTTAGATCATGATCAGACTGCACAGAATGTGATCTTGGATCTACACTATCTGATAAGGAGATATTCTTCTCCAAAAAAGAAGTTTGAAATAACATTATTTGGGTTTTTTACTATCAGCTTGAAAGTTTTGTTTAACTTATTTAGAAGGAAAAGGGTTAACCTTTTGCCAAATCAAGCTGTGTTCAAACCACAATGAGGAAAAAGGCTTTTGAAAACCATTGTAGGAAAAGGTCAAAGTTTAATTCTGGTTAATAAACGTCAATATGGAAAGTTTCATTACAATGACAAGAAAACTAAGAGAAATGGAACTGTTTGTAACACAATGCCTATTGGTTTGCATACAGGTACACAGACGAACAAACAGGTAGAGTTCTCTATACTCCACCCGCCCCCCCCCCCCAGCAATAAACATTTATATTAAACACCTATAATATGCCCATTGCATCACAATTTAACTCTTTACCAAACGACAACATCTTATGCCAGTCCAATTTTAAAGCAACAGCAGATGACTAATAAATTTTGAGTCCTTAAATGATATTTGTCTTTGAAAGGGTAGAAAACATTGTGGGAAAAGGAGAAAATGCTGGTTACCAGCATTTTCTCCTTGTCCCACATTGTTTTCAAAAGACTTCTTTTTTCAGGGTCATTAAAAGTTGGGGTTGTGTGGTAAAGAGTTACATACTTTGAAATTCAGTTTTACCTTTAAGTTTTTCAGTAATTGAATATCGTCCAAGAACTTGTGGTAGGTATCACAAGCTATATCTCCCGTGTCCCCATTATCAATCTTATTTTCATGTGAAAATCTATCCCAGATACTCTCGCCCTTACCTGAAATGCAAAAACTTTGCCAAAATGATTCCCTTTTTTTATGACACTGAGGTAAAAGGTTAAATCTGACCTGAAAACTTTGTGAAACAATCCTGAGTTTTAATGACCTTTTGAACTTTTGAAAACACTGTGCAAAAAGGAGAAAATGCTGGAAATCAACCTTTCTCCCTTTTCCCAAACACAATTTTTTCTCCATTCGAAAAACAAATTTTTATTTCTGGGAGGCAAATGCTTTCAATTTGGACAAGTGGGCATTTCTGTGGTTTGTAAAGAGTTAATTCTACTTTTGTACATCTGGAGAAATACTAGCCAAAAAACAAAATTTGCAGAAGATGTATTTGAAAATGTCCTTATGAAATATAGATAATCTATTTAAATACTGTTTAACCATTTACCAAACAATTCAGTGATTTAACTCTCTACCAAATGACAAAATTTTGGACATGTCTAAATTGACAGCATTTGCAGAGGGCAAATTAAATGCTGCACAAATTATAAAATTTGTCATCGAAAGGGCAGAAAACACTGTGTGAAAAGGAGAAAATGCTGATTACCAGCATTTCTCCTTTTCCCACAATGTTTTCAAAAGTCCTTTTCCTTGGGTTTGTTAAAACTCAGGTCTGTGTGGTAAAGGGTTAATGACCCTCACAAAGAATGTTTTTAAAAGGGAAAATTGCTGCTACCCAGCATTTTCTCCTTTTTTTCAGCAATGTTTTGAGAGAAATATCCTATCCTCTGAGTCACAATTATTTCTGTCATCTGCAAATCCTTTCAATTTGGGCAGGTCTTCAATTGTGACATTTGGTAAAAAGTTAACTCTTTACCAACAACAAAATTTTGGACCAGTCCGAATTAAAAGCATTTGCAGACAACAGAATAAATGTGGCTAAAAAAATTAAAGCTTTCTTTGAGAAGGGTAGAAGAAAACATTGTGGGAAAAGGAGAAAATGCTGGTTACCAGCATTTTCTCCTTTTCCCATAATATTTTCAAAAGCCTTCTTTCTCAGGGTCTTTAAAAAAGTCAGCATTGTGCGGTAAGGGCACTAGGAAATATATGTACTTGTGAAAAGACTTTGGCAATAGGAGTAAATGCTTCTAATGATTAATTGCCCTTTCTGTCACAAAGTTATCCAAAGCTGTCCAATGCAGGGTTTTAAAGATTTAAGCCATGCTCTGACAAAAGGGGGCCTAATGCATATGCATGATGCATTGTACTTGTCAAGCCATCACATAAATATATTCAGCCAAAAAAGAAAGTACCCATTGCATATTTCCATCTATATACTAGGAACTAGCATAATTATATTGTGACTATTTTTTTTAATCTGTATTAAAGAACAATTCCTTTCTGACATTCTGTGAAAATTTGTAGTCGATGCAACATTTCTTTCATTGAAAAATACTGAGCGAAATGACATAGGGGTTGATTTCAAAAATGACACTTTCTTTGATAACACTGGGTTCACCAATAGGAAAGGTTTAATTTCATTCAATTGTGACTTATTACCAGTCAATGGGTGCAGTTAGGTTCTTCCACCGGCTATCGACCCATGCCGCATGAGGCACACATGCAAATTCACTAAATCGAGTCTCTCGCCGAACGGCATGGTTTACTACTGACCAAACTTAGGTCAACAGGTGCTCCAACAATTATCTGTACATTGCTCATTATTTATATTTGTGATAAAACAATATTAAATGAAATATTAAGATTTAAAAAGTGGGTATTTTCTTTTTTGGCTGAGTATATAAATCCATAATAGCCACTACTTATAACAATCGACTAAATAGCGAAGTAGACTGGTCCTTGGACATACAGAAAATTGACCAATAGCGTAAAGTTTCGGTCCAGGTCAACCCGCGCATACTGGGCAGGCTGGCAGGCTGGCCTGGGTCAATATTACTCAAAGATGTATTAAGCCCCTTTTCACAGAACATGGTTCATTTGTATTGTATCATTATGGGTTCTCAATTAACTACTTTTCATTGAAATTTTGTACTAATGATTCATTTTACCATCCTCATTCCAGCCTCCTTCAACTTGATAAGCAGCTGTGGCCACACTCCATGCAAAACCATCAGGAAATCTTGCATATAAGAAACTATCCTCATACTGTACACTACTAGATTCAACGGCTTGCTTAGGGAACCCATTTCTCATAATTATTTCTCTGTATGCACTGGCTGAGAGCTTTGGAACCCGAGTCAGGACAGAGTCTGAGAAGTTGATATAGTGTAATCCAAACCTCTCCACAAAGCCATGTGACCATTCAAAGTTGTCCATGATTGACCAGGCTGTATAGCCCTTTACATTCACACCATCCAGGTTCACAGCTAAAAAAGAGAGTTGGTGAGAAGTAATATATACTTTTAACCTTTATAGCACCAAAGGCAATGTCGGTTGCTTCTGGTAAATGTAGTTAAGATCAGGATGGATCTGATCTTGGATCCACAATACCCAATATTTTCTGAAATATTTGGTATATGAGAAAATAGAACTGTCAAAAGTGTTTACTCAATTACCAAATTTAGTTCAAACCTAGAGTGCATTATGGGGAAAAAAAAGTTTAACTCTTTACCAGACAACAAACTTTTGACTTGTCCCAATTAGAATTAAGCATTTGTACATGATGAAATAAATGTGCCTCATAATTTGAAATTCGTTTTCGGAAGGGTAGAAAACATTGTTGGAAAAGGAGAAAATGCTGGTAGCCAGCATTTTCTTCTTTTCCCACAATGTTTCCAAAAGCTGTCTTTCTTTGGGTTGTAAAAACTCGAGATTACAACATTAAAGGCTTATGTAAATTCTTTAACATTTAGGTGCCTAAATCAAAATGGTTTTTGCACATATCTATAGTTTCTAATAAATAGTTGCACAAACTTTCAACACAATGACAGCAAATCTGTCATGCTGCATTGTCTTAAAATTGGTGGTGTCTAATGCTACTGTCTACAGTATTTCAGTTATTTCATAGCAACGATCCACTAATTTCATGCTTCCCAACTCTCCCGATTTCGTCGGGAGTCTCCCAATTCAAAACAAAATACCCGATCACCCCGACAGGCAGTCAAAAAACCCCGATTTGGAAAAAATCCGAAATAAGGGTAAAAAGGGTGTGATAAAATTTGTACCCGAGGTACATGTATATTATCCAAAGTTTACAACTAGTTGACACGTGTATGTATTTCACGGTCAAACAGGTTCGTTGTCTATAAATAGGAATCAAGATACTGAGATTTATCGATCGATGATCGTGAACCAATCAAATTTGAGAACGGACCAAGGTACTTTTCAGAGTAAACTGGCAGTCTGTGTTCGATCTTCTATCGGACGGTTGCGTGAGATACAACAGGTACCAGTTTATTTTCAAAGTGGAAATCAAAACGTCATTCACCTGACGTTAGCAGGTAAATTACGTTCTAAGAGTATAGATCTATAAACACAAAATACCAGTGCTCATTGCGTCCCCGGGACGCAGATAAAAATGAGTGAAAACATTAAGTTAATCATCATCAGGAACAATGAACAAATACAAAGTTTTAAACTCTTACTGCTCAGTGACCACTGGAATTCCAATTTATGTAAAAATAGATCAACCTGAACGTGATCATAGTTTTATTTAAAACAATGATGTAGCAATATTCGACTGGTTACCGGCGATAGGGTAATATTGTAATGCTCAGGGCACTGATTGGAGGAACCAATTATTACCTAGCATTACCAATGCTGACATTTGCTTCCAGAATTTTTTCGTGTGAAGATTGCCTCCAGATTTTTTTTTTTTTTTTGAAAAGTGCACTTTTTTTTTTAAATTTTCTTCATGCTTTTGAGATATTTTACTGATGATTTATGCAGACAAAAATGATACTCAAACGGAACTCAATGGGACTTGACTTTTTTTTCAAACAGTATGATAGCTTGTCCTTTTGATAGTTACCAGGAATTCGAGCCGGATTATTTGAGGTTTATTTGATATACCTGTTTGCGATTATTGAGTACCAAAGAGACTGAATAATATAAGGATAAAATGTGGCACTCTGTAGTCTATATTTCAAGCTAAAACATTATGGGTACAATATAAAATGGCAGAATACTTTTACACAGTAAGTCAAAATTATATGATATACTTACAAAACGGTGAAAACACAATGGACAAAGTAGCATTTGATAATAAACATTACAGTGCTTCTTTATTATAGTCACTGCTTTCTATATACATGTATTCATGACTGTAGTGACTGATTTTGTTTTAGCTCTAATTATTCACATGTATACATCTGAAAAACAATAATATTCAATGAAGAATAAAAAAAAAAAAATAAAGTAAATAGATAAATCATAAACCAGACTTTTGTTCAATTGTAACGTTATTTAGCCTAAAATGGTTTAAAAATGATCTTTAGAAGGACCTTCCGGTACGCCTCAAAAAGTCTCCCCCTTAAAACCCCAAATCTCCCCCTTTGAAACTCTCAAAAACCCCCTTTGGTGTTCGAAAAAGTTGGGAAGCATGTAATTTATGTCCGCACCAAGTACCATCAGCACTAGGCTTGGGCTCTGATAGGTTTTACCCAAGCAAAAACTTATACATACCTTTCATTAATTCATTAATATAATCCTGATAATATTTAACTCTGTGATGATCCTCTAAGGTAGCATTTCTATCTGTCACACCATTTTCAGTAATGTAGATGGGTATATCACTGTAACTGTGTTTGATCCAGTTCAAAAGACGTCTCATACCATATGGGTAGACCCTGAACCAGTCTGATCCAGTACTGAAAAAATATGGATAAACTCTGAGCCAGTCTAATCTAGTACTGAAAAAATATGGGCAAACTCTGAACCAGTCTGATTCTGTACTGAAAAAATATGGGTAAACTCTGAACCAGTCTAATCCAGTACTGAAAAAATATTGGTAAACTCTGAACCAGTCTGATCCAGTACTGAAAAATAATCAATGTACACCATGTTATTATGTTGGAAAACTCTGAACCAGTCTGATCCACTTTCGAAAAAGACCACAACAGTTGGAATATTACACAAAAAAAGAATGGTTTCATGGAGTGACCTTGGTATTAACAGCAGTGCATTTGCAGTCCTCAGTTGAATGTGACTAAAATGATGGCAATTTTCTTTGAAAGGGGGAAAACATTTTCTCCAGTTTCCACAATGTTTACCATAGCCTTTTTCTGAAGGGTCTTTGAGAATGACATTTTCTGGTAATATGATCTGCAGTACATTACGAAAAATTTGTGTGGTAATGTATCTAATGTGTCAATACAAGAAACAATACTTAAACCCTTCTGAGCAACAGAAAAAAAGAAAATCTATGAAGGAAAGTAGCAGATTAACAGAGAATATTATGTTTTATTATATAACTGATTTTTTTCAAGGTTAAATACATGCATCGCATGACAGGAAAAAAAATCTGTATCTACACACTGTGAAATATGGTTCCAAATATGGTATTGATGACGTTAACTCACACGCAGAAACATACCAGTACATATTGATTTGCGATTTGATTTACACTATGATATTTATAGCTAAACCATTGTTTGTTTTTATTTTGATTACCAATTTAGCAATAAAATGTCAAGAACTGCAAAATTTTGCTATATAATAAAAGGAATATCTTATTACAGTAACTTTCATGATGCTTGTATTTACTAATCACTGCTTAAGAAAATTTTGACATCTCGCTCGACCTCTGGTCCTGCGCAACACCAAATTTTGTCACACTGCTCGAATTAAATGCAAGCACCAGGAATCTTTCTACAACATAATATTCCTTATGTAGTAGCTTTCCTGGTGCTAGTATTTGATTTGAGCAGCCGGACAAAAATTGATTTTGCATGAGACCAAAGGTCAGAGCCAGATGTCAAAACATTCTTACACAGTTAAAAGCCAATACAGCACCAGGAAAGTTACCACAACATAATTTTCCTTCTATTATATACCTGCAACTTTCAACAAAAAACAAAAAAAATATTGCAATTCTTGACATTTTATTCAAAAACAAATAATAAAACAAAAAATGGATTAATTAGTAGGCAGTGTTTTCCGTTTTATGAAGAGGGGGGGGGATGAGAGGGTCACATTTTGACAAATCGCAAATTAATGCATGCATATTCCTTGCACAAGATACGTCATTGTACCATATTTGGAACTGTATCTGACACTGTGTAGATACAGATTTTTTTTCTGTCAAGTGTGATATTTTATCTGTGCACAACCCATGTATGTGAGCTGGAAAATTTTCAGCTGTATAAAAAAGGATCTTACCTGGGCCAAGAAGGGTCCTGGGACCCAATCAGATCTTGATCTGTTTTATAGGTAGGTTCTGACTGGGGGCCAAATTTATGATTGGCTGCCAGAGTGCTTGTGTAATGATTCAAACCCAGAAAATCTGCACTACCTGTAGAAGAAAAATGAACAGAGTTAGTAAATACAATCATTTCTGTTCCCAGAATGCTTTTGAAAGTTGTTGCAGAGACATGAAATCCATTTTTGGCTGAACAAGGGTTTAAGCTTGTCACCTGGTAAACACCTTACTCTATACCACACAATCACAAGTTTTAATGACCCTGAGAAAATAGCCATTTGAAATCCTTGTAGGAAAAGGAGAAATGCTGGTAACCAGCATTTTCTTCTCTTCCCACAAGGTTTTCTAGACACTTTCAGAGACAATTACCATCATTTCAGCTACATTAAATTTATCGTCTCCAAATGCTTTCAGTTTGGACAAGTCTTAAATGTTATTGTATTGAAAAGAGTTAATAGATTGAGGCAGGGGAAGCAGGATTCATATGCTTGAATTTGGCCTTGAAAATCATTCTACAATGAGAAAACGCCAGACTCACCATTTATCATCTGTTTCTGTTCCTCTGTAAATAGTGGCAGCCTTGGGGTTTCTCCCTCCCTATTTACGTATTCCTTCATGACCTCAGGGTAGTCACCATTCACAAAGATTGGGTGTGTGAACCAGCCAATCATAAACTGCTGGCCTCTCTCTGCCGCATTCCAGTCTGCAGGGTCCTGGGGATTCTTTGGCCCAAACCAGTCACTGTTTAGTGTGATGCCTACTTGGCCTGTGGTGAGAAATTTAAGTTATACAGTGGAATCCACTTATTAGCAACTCGGATTGTACGGATTTTCAGATATTAGCAACTTTTTGCCCAGCACAAAACCATTTCCTCTTTAATCTATGTAAATTTTCTCGGATAATCGAAATACCATTAAAAGAAATTTTCGGATAATGGCAACAAAATATTTGCACTATCAACATATTTTGTCGTTTATTAGAAATATTATGACATAATTTCAAGAAAAGAATCAATGAAATTTCTGAAAATTAACTAAAACTTCGCTTTATTTTGCAGGTGCAGACTCGCATGTCCAGTAAATACACACATACGTGTCGACGCGATGTCATTTTCGCACCTACGCGAGAGTAATTGTTCTCCTGATGTGTTGATAAAACTGGAATAAATGACCTACTTTATAGACTCTGACTTTTTGTTTTTTAGGCTTAATCTAGTTTCCATTTTTTCCATTTTGATTTAAAACCATTTTTATTTCTTCAGCATGATTTCCATGCCTTCATTTTACAAAGTTAAACCTACGACTCTTTATGGCCATATTGTTTATAACGCCTCGCATCTAGTCACCAGTCAACATTCTTTAACCAATTAAAACACTTTCATTGATTTCTTTGAAGACTCTTCTGCCAACTTGCCTTTGATCCTGCTGATTGACTGTGACAAACAAAATGGTCAAACAAGGCACATTCGATTTCGTTCGGAAGGGCAAAATAAGCCGTACAATAAACCTAATGCATAATATGTACCTGTACATATGCCGTGTGTAGCATGAGTGAATAGGTAAACAATGTAGGAAAACAGGTCGACTTATCTCTACGGCTCTTCGGATACTAATGTGAGAGGTAATTCAATAAACTAATAACTACAAAGACAACATTTTCTAATCACTTTATTAATATTGGATTACAAATTTATAACCAGCAATCGATTGCAGAGGGAAATAGTCTACTTTCGGTTTAGCGCCGACTTCTTAGTCCCCACTCTCGTGTAAGTTCATGCCTCAAATGAAATTGCGGATAATAGCAATGATTGCTTAATAGCAATTTTTCTTCTGACAAATGGGTATTGCTAATAAGCGGATTCCTCTGTACTGATCAACTTGCTTACAAAGGATAAGGACCAGACATTCACATGACCAAAGAAAATCTCCCTTATCGTTTTTGTGTTCAGAACTGCAGGATCAAGATTTATGAAGAAATACCAACAGATAGAAGAATGTACAGGTGAATCAAGCAGTTGAGGACAAATAAAGCAGTTGCTGTGAAGATGTTTCTTAGCGGTACAGTATTAGAGTATAGAATCATGACTGGCCCACCAGAAAGAGACATTGTGACCTGTTCAGTACATTTATACCTGTCTTAGGGACCAACTGTATTAACCAAGGTATTGCTTTAGGAAAACACTATTGTATTTGACAATCCATATGAATATTACAAAATACATGTGGCTCTAAGAATGGTTTCTGCCTTTGATAGGGTAGAAAACATTGTTGGAAAAGGAGAAAATGCTGGCTACCAGCATTTTCTCCTTTTCCAACAATGTTTTCAAAAGTTTTCTTTCTTCAGGGTTGTCAACGCTCTAGATTGTGTGGTAACAATTTAACATGATTGAATTTGCTTTGGCTCTTACCAACTGACAAAATTTTAGACTCATCCAAATTGAAAGCATTTCCTCCTTTTTCCACCATGTTTTTTACCCTTTCAAAGACGAATCCCACCATCTGAGCCACATTAAATACTTCAACTGCAAATCCTTTAAAGTCTGACAAGTCTGAAATGTTGTGGCTTGATAAAGAGTTAAATGGCCACTCTTCCTACATTCATATCAAAATTTCATTTAAAAAGTAAAATATTTACACCACAATGACTAAATTTAATGACAAGAAAGATCAATAAAGTCAACAAAATTTCTGTCATACCTTTCTGTGTCTGTTTATATTTCTCCTCATACACTCTGTAAGCCTTTGCATGAGCCAAGATAGCTGTTTTGGCAGCTCGGTAGGAATATGTGCCTGACTTTGTATAGCCTAGAAACAAGAAAACACCTCTTTGACAAATTCTTACAGTGTTTAGCCCTTTATTATAGAATTCCAAGTTTTAATGAACCCAAGAAAACAAGCTTTTGATAAAATGAGAAAAGGAGAAGCTGAATGCTGGGTACCAGCATTTTCTCCTTTTCTCACATTCTTTTCTACTTTTTAAAAAAAAAAAAACACCATCTAAACTAGATTTATATTGTTGTCTGAAAATGCTTTCAAGTTGGACATGCCTGAAATTTTGTTGTCTGGAAAAAAGTTAACAACAGCATCACATGGAGGTGCCAATTCATGGCTGCAGTTGGTTTAACCCTTTACCACACAATCCCTACTTTTAACAACCCTGCAGAAAATGCCTTTTGAAAACATTGTGGGAAAAGGAGAAAATACTAGTAACCAGCATTTTCTCCTTTTCCCACAATGTTTTCTACCCTTCCCAAATCAAATTTCAATTTTTGAGCCACATTTGATTTGTCGTCTGTAAATGCTTTCAATTTAAATCAGTGTACAATTTTGTCATTTGGTAAAGAGTTAACATATTTATTTAATATTGACTGAGAAACAAGTTCTAACAGCTTGTACTAATCTCTCTCGATTCTTCTTCCTGGAAACTACACCAGTACTCGCACAGAATGTGTGGGCCAATGAACAATCCCGAAGTTGACATCCACTCCCAGGTATCAAACTCAGGATCTTTTGATTACGAGGCCAACGCAGACACCACATTTTATTTTCCTGTGAAATTTCCAAGTCAAAAAAGGGTTGTAACTGTGTACAAAAATGTCTTAATTCTTTACCACATTACAAAATTTTAGACCGGTTCAAATTGAAAGCACATGCAGACAAAAAATTAAATGTTACTTAATACATGAAATTTGTCTTTTATAGAACACACTGTGGGAAGAAGAAAAAATTCTCATTACTGGCATTTTCTCCTTTTTCCACATGTTTTCAAAAGGCTTGTTCCAAAGAGTCGTTTTAAGTTGGGATTGTTTGGTAAAGCCTTAAAAGATGGCAAAATGTTCACAACTAGAAATTAAGTTTTGATCTAAACTTGTATGATAAAATGCTTTTTTAAGTATACCCCAATGATGAAATGGTTACTAGGAATTACAATTTATTATTTATCTAAAAATTTTCCGGCTCAAATACATGTGTCACACACGGATAAAATAACATGCACAACAGAAAAAAATCTGCCTCTACACAATGTGAAATATGGTTCCACCATGTGCAGAAAACACACATATTGATTTGTGATTTGGTTGGTCAAAATTTTACTCTATAATATTCATCTGCCATTCATAAAAACGAGGTTACTGGCCACTTTACCATTATTTCTTTTGTTCTGTTTACTGTTATGGAATAAAATGTCAATAATTACAAAATTTTGTGTTTGAAAGTGGTAGGTATATAACAAATACGGAATATTATGTTTCAGTAACTTTTCTGGTGCTTGTATTTGATTTGAGCAGTGTGAGAAAATTTGACATCACGCAAGACCGCAGTTCAAACAAGATGTCAAAATTTTCTTACCCAGCGAGGTATATAATAAAAGGAATATTATGTAGTAGTAACTTTCCTGGTGCTTATATTTACTTCTTGCTGTGTAAGAAAATTTTGACATCTCACTTGACCTCAGGTCTCTTGTGATATCAAATTTTCTCACACTGCTTAAATTAAATACAAGCACCAGGAGGGTTACTACAACATATTACAAGACTACTAATATTTCACCATATTTCCCTGAAAAATAAACCCAATACATACCAGGGGCATATTCTCCAGTTCCATATCCCATCACAGCAACAACCCAGGGCTCATTCAATGTTATCCATAACTTCACCTGAAATGTTGAAGAATCATAAATGAGCCATGAATTTGGAAAAGAGGGCTAAATGTATTTTCTTGATGTGTTATACCAAGCAAGTCATCACGTAATATGGATCCATAAAAATCCATTTTGCCTAAAAACAGACTGAATCATGAAGTAGAATGGTCCTTGGACATGCAAAGAATTTACAAATGGCATAAGGTTTCGACCCATGTCAGCCTGGCCTGTGTAGACCCTTAATGGGTCAATACTGTTTTGCAGATGCAGTAAACCCTCTTTTCACAGAGCATGGCTCAAAGATAAAATATAAATCATACATATCAGAAAACAAAACAGATACAGATATTTCAGAAAAACTCCTGTTTGAAAAGGAACAATAATCATGAATTAACGTGTAATAAATATTATATATGAAAAAGCAATGTGGCAAAGAAGACATTACTCTAAGCAAGTCCTCCTTTTGCAGTTTATGTTTTAATAAAAGTCTTCCTTAAGACAAAAAAAAGTCATCTGCAAAAGGTCATGTTCTCACTCCTGTCAACAACTGTGATCTTGGTACTTCACATAAATCCATGCATAGGTTTTAATGAGTATGTATTAACCCTTTACCACACAATACCCAGCTTTAAAGGCCCACAAAAAGAAAGCTTTTGAAAGGAAAAACATGCTGTTAACCAGCATTTTTTCATTTTCCCACTGTGTTTTCTATCTTTTGAGAGACATATTTCATAATTTGTCATGAACCAGACTTTTAGGTGATGATATTGAAAAAATACTTACCATATACATTTAATTAACACTGATAAAGGCAACAAGGTGAATAAAGGAGAGATACTTGCTTAAAAGTATTTCCTCCTATTTTCCCACAATGTTTTCACAACATGGCTTACTACTTGACAAAAAGCTATCTGCAGGGGAAAATATGTTAAAATACAGGTATCTTCTAGAAACTGAAACAATTTTCTTACTCTATCCCCAAACTCTCTGAAGCAAACATCTGCATATTGGGCAAACAAATCTGCTGTTGTTTCATTCAACCACCCTCCATAATCCTCAAGATCTTGTGGCAAGTCCCAATGATACAGGGTTACCATGGGTGTGATTTGGGCTTCTACCAGCATGTTAATAACTCTGTTGTAGTAGTCAATCCCGTCCTGATTGGGTGTAGATCCAGATCCACTGGAAAAGATCCTTGGCCACGCAATAGAGAACCGGTAATGGTTGACCTGTAATTGACCTTAGATTATTAATCCTTTAGCTGCTAAGCCCAACTCAAGGCGCTCTTGAGGCCAGTGTAGATCAAGATCAGACTGCACAGAACATAGAGTCTGATCTTGAATCTCCCTAAAAAGTAAGTTTAAAATTGAAAAAATTTGCAGTTTATACTATAGGCTGGAAAGTTTCATTCAATTTATTTAGCACCTTAAATGTAGTCTGTCAATACCTACAAATTGTTGCCCCATCAATGGGTTAAAAAAAATATATAGAGCTTGTTCATTTTTTTTCTGTGAAAGATCTAAATTTATTTCATTGGGAGATCATCATCAATAATATTTTCAAAGTGGCACAGCCAAGTGTGAAAATATTACTGTATGATGTTCATGAGATGAAATTAATTTCAATCTTTCACTGAAAAAAAAAAAACCCAAATATTCTATCTTTTTCATGCTTCTTTACCCTTTTTTGATGGGACTTGCGACATGTAGAGGAGCTCTTGGTATTTCCCTACTAGTGAGTTTATCAATCAGTAAATTCATTAGTCGAGACAGTGAAATTATCAACCCCAAATCACCATTATTTCCCCCAAAACTTAAAACAAGAGGACCATGATGGTCCTAAATCGCTCACCTGAAATGCAACTCAGCTGTCATTGTTATGGCCACTTGCCTCTTGTTTTTTGCTCTGCATATAAGCCATCGTTCACAGATATGGCCTTCATATTCAGTCTTAATATTGTGATTATACCTTTTTTATTAGTAGGTCCAAAAATAAATTAGATATGCAATGACCTTTTGATAGACAGGCAAATGAAAAGTTGACAACAATTAGACAATAATTGCAGAAAGCAGTTAAAAGACTCAGTGTTTCCCAATAGTGGCACATACCTGGTACGGGTTGACATCCGCGACAGCCCAAAATAATTTCCACTTATAATGATACTAAGGGGGCCGAAGAAATCATATCGTTTTATCTGAATATCGTTTTAACTGATGTATATTCTTATAAAAAGAGACCCTGTTGGGACCAAGGGATTAACGTCATTATAAGCAATATATCATATTAAGCAATATAATACTAAGCAAAGTTTACTGTAATTGTTGCAGAGATGCTCAAGAAATTAATTAATATTTTAGCAGATCAGTATTGAGTTGACTCTTTTCAAGATATAATGGTGATCAACCTCTTTCCCACAACCACTTGCAAGAAGACTCAACAACATAATGCTACATGTCAAATATGAAAGCTCTAGCCCTTACAGTTTGGGACAAGAAGATTTTTAAAGATTTCCCTCTTTATCTCTATGTGAAATCCAAGACCAACAAAATATGGCTAATTTTCACACCAGGGCCATAATTTTAAGTGTTTTGGTAGAAGGCCACTAGATGATGCTACATGCCAAATATGAAAGCTCTAGCCCTTACGGTTTGGGACAAGAAGATTTTTAAAGATTTCCTTCTTTATCTCTATGTGAAATCCGAGACCCCACAACATAGGGCCAATTTTTAACACCAGGGCCATAACTTGAAGTATTTTGGTAGAGGGTCACTAGATGATGCTACATGCCGTATATGAAAGCTCTAGCCCTTACGGTTTGGGACAAGAAGATTTTTAAAGATTTCCTTCTTTATCTCTTTGTGAAATCCGAGAACCCACAACACAGGGCCAATTTCCCCACTAGGGCCATTATTTGAAGTATTTTGGTAGAGGGCCACTAGATGATACTACATGCCATATATGAGAGCTCTAGCCCTTACGATTTGGGACAAGAAGATTTTTAAAGATTTCCTTCTTTATCTCTATGTGAAATCCGAGAACCCACAACATAGGGCCATTTTCAACACTAGGGCCATAATTTGAAGTATTTTGGTAGAGGGCCACTAGATGATGCTACATGCCAAATATGAAAGCTCTAGCCCTTAAGGTTTGGGACAAGAAGATTTTTAAAGATTTCCTTCTTTATCTCTATGTGAAATCCGAGAACCCACAACATAGGGCCAATTTTTAACACCAGGGCCATGACTTGAAGTATTTTGGTAGAGAGTCACTAGATGATGCTACATGCCATGTATGAAAGCTCTAGCCCTCACGGTTTGGGACAAGAAGATTTTTAAAGATTTCCTTCTTTATCTCTATGTGAAATCCGAGAACCCACAACATAGGGCCATTTTCAACACTAGGGCCATAATTTGAAGTATTTTGGTAGAGGGCCACTAGATGATGCTACATGCCATATATGAAAGCTCTAGCCCTTACAGTTTGGGACAAGAGGATTTTTAAAATTTTTTCTTTCGGTTGCCATGGCAACCAGAGTTCTTCATGCAATTCAATTCTTTGAAGTATTTTGAAAGAGCATGACCTAAGGATCATTTCTGTGAAGTTTGATTGAAATCTGATTGTTAGTTTAGGAGGAGAAGATTTTTTTTTGTAATTGTGAACGGACGGACGGACAGACGGACGACGGACACTGACCGATCACAATAGCTCACCTCGAGTGCTCAGGTGAGCTAAAAAAAAACACATGAAAAAAAGGGCTTTATCTCCAGTAAATGTCAACAAATCATAATGAAAATTGCAGATGTAGAAGTTCCCATGGTAGGAGGGCTTTGATTATAATTTCAACCAAATTGGTTGAAAACTAGAGGGTAAGAAGGGGACACAAGATTGCATATGCATATTAAAGGAAAGATGGATGAGTGAAAGAGAGTTTTTGAAACCATTGTGGAAAAAAGAAATAGGTAATAAGCATTTTTTTTCTTTTTCCAAAATGTCTTTTTTTATCTATCTCAGGGCTATTAATCCTTGTCTGGTAAAAGGTTATATAGTGAGAAAGGCAGAGCATCTTATCCATTTGTTTATAAAATTCTTTTTAATGCTTGACCTTTCTCAAACAACAAATTTTAAATTCAAAGCATTTGCAGACCATAAATTCGAAATTTATACAATCAGCTTAAGCACTCTGAAAAGGTACAAAACATTATTAGAAAAGGACAAAATGCTGTTTAGCAGCATTTTCTCCTTTTCCTACAATGTTTTCAAAAACTTTCTCCCTCAGGGTTGTAAAAAATCAAGATTATTTGGTAAAGGCTTAAGTATGGACAGGAACTCTATCTTACCTTCATAGATCTAAGCACATTGATATCTTCTGGATATTTATGGTAACTGTCACAAGCCACATCCCCAGTGGTGTTGTTCATAACTTTTCCAGGGATGTGAGAAAAGGTGTCCCAGATACTTTTGCCTCGCCCTGAAAGTGTAAAGATACATGTAGCTTGGTGTTTAGCACCATCCTGTAATCCAGATGCCCTTCATTTCAGTAATTATTTTAAATGCCCCCAAAACAGTTTAAGATTTCTTATATTAATGAAGTCTTAAATGAACAGTTCTAAATGATGATAATTATGAGTATTGTCAAGCGAAAAATTTAGTTTAATTTCATCATACCTGTGCTAAAATTGTGGACTTAACTTAAATAATTGTAAATTTAGAAATAATAGCAGTTGGATAAACACTGAAAAGTTTTCATAACAGTCTCTTACACCGTAACATACCTCCTTCATTCACTCCACCCTCAATTTGATATGCAGATGTAGCCACGCCCCACGAAAACCCATCTGGGAAACGACCATATAATTTCTCCTTTTCATAGGGAAATTTTTCCAGCAGTCCACCCTTCTTAAAACCATTGTCTGTGATCAAGTTCCTTAAGCATAGAACAAAAAAAAACTTGTATTCTTAGGATAGAAAAATATGATTTTAATCAGCTTAGAAAACATGGTGTGAAAAGAATAAACCACTAAATCGGTTTCTAGAATTTTCTTTACTTAAACAATCATTGTTTTTACTGCACCTGGTCATTGAGGCCAGAGTACCTTCCATGCATTCCGAAGTTTTCTAATCCTTGGAGCCCAAAATGATATTCAACAGACATTTTCGGTCAAAAACTATGTCCCAAATAATTGCAATTTCATGGTATCTTTTCAATGCAGTGTTTTAGCAAAGCAGAAAATGTTATTCAAAGACTAAAGTGCATGTTTGATCTACACTAGCAGCAAAGGCAACTACAGTTGTAACCCGTGAAAAAAGAGTTAATAGTACTATAAACAATCCTCTTCCAATACCTCATTGAAAGTAAGGAAAATACTTACAAGTCGAAGACATAGGATTCCTGTGACATAAATCATTTCCAGGGTCCGTATTCATCAACCATTCTTAAGAACGTTCTTAGTCTTATTCTCTAGAATTTTCTAAATTTGACAGTAACACAACTTCTGATTGGCTAAACCATTTGGTTTAGCCAATCAGAAGTTGTGTTACTTTCAAATTTAGAAAATCTTGAAGAATAAGACAAAGAACGTTCTTAAGAATGGTTGGTGAATATGGACCCAGATCTTGAAGTTTGTCTAAAACTGGACTACAATTCACCACAACTTCACTGCAGGCCCTGAGCCTCAAAATATTAACTGTGTACTCAACAACATCTTATACCCATCCAAACTGAAAGCATTTTTGCAGACAACAAATCAAATGTGACTCCAATGAAACAGCTGAAACATAGTGGAAAAAGGAGAAAATGAAATGCTGGTTACCAGCATTTTCTCCTTTTCCCATAATGTTTTCGAAAAACCTTCCTCGTTAGGGTCATTAAAACAAGGGGTCGTTAGATGAAGTGTTAAACTTTATGAGCTAAGCTAAACAACATACCTGTAAAAAGCTGCAGATGCTTTCGGAGTTCTTGGCCTTTGCGGATCTGAAAAGTTGACGTAATGGATACCAAAATGGACAGAAAACCCAGCGTCCCATTCCAGATTGTCCATCAATGACCAGGCTGTGTATCCTTTCACATTCACTTTGTCCAAGTTTATGGCTACATAAAGCAAAAAAACAATATGGTGTTCGAATAAATTCACTCGTTACATACAATGTATTGTTTAGTTTTAACTTTTATGCTACTCAACCCATTAATGGATGCAAACTCAAACCTATGCAATTGGTCTTCTTTTTTTTTTTTCAAACACTGTGGGATAAAGAGTGTTTGCATGTAATAAGCTAATGCTTCTTTTTCCTCCATGTTTTCCACACAATTTAAACATGAAGTTGTCCTCTCTTTCCACGCGTAACTGCCTGAAACCAATTTGCAGCAGGGTCTTTAAAAACATCTTTATCAAATAGGTATAATCACGTGATAATAATACATGAAGAAAAGTAAGAATATTCTCATTATAATGAGGAGAAATTGCTCATTGTGATAAATTTCTCCCTTTCTCTTCTTGCTACTATATTTCATAAAATTATCTGCAGTTGGCAATAACACAACTCTTTGCCAAATGACAAATATTTACACTGTTCCAAACTGCATTTGCAGGTGACAAATTAAAAGTGGCTAAAATGTTTGAATTTATTTGATCAAAAACAGATAACTGTGGGCAAAGAAGAAAATGCTGATTACCATCATTTTCTCCTTTGCCCACAATGTTTTCAAAAGTCTTCTTTCTTAGGGTCTTTAAAACTTCGGACTGAAAAATAAGCAATATACCTTTCAAAAGTTCATTGATATAAGCTCTGTAATATTCCACTCTATCTGTATCATTAAGCTGGCCAGTTTCATCAGAAACACCATTTTCCGTTATAAAGATCGGGGCATCTCCGTAATGTAGCTTCACCCAGTTGACCATCTTACGGATGCCCCAAGGAACAACTTTCAGCCATGGTGATGCCGATCTACAGAGGAGCAATGAACAGTGAGTCTTAACCCTTATAGCACTAAAGCTAGATTTAATTGATCTATGCTCTGGCAAAAGGGTGCTTAATACATCTCTGTGATCCATGATTCCAGGCAAGTCATCAAAAATCATGGATCTGTAAAATCCATTTTGTCTAACAAGCGACTGAATCATGAGGTTAACTGGGCCTTTCACATGCAGAAAATTAACTAAAAGCAAAAAGTTTCAGCCCTGCGGGGTCAGCCTGCAAAGGCTGACCTGGGTTGATACTTTTTTGCAGATGCACTAAGTCCCTGTCACAGAGCATGGTTCAATTGCTTTTATAGTGTAGATCAAGATCAGACTGCACAGAATGTGCACTTTTTTGCTAGCTATTCTCCTCTTTTTTAGAAATGGAGGACGCCCATGAGAAACACTTAGAGGAAATTTGTATGTTTGTTTGTTTGTTTAAATGAAAAATCAGTCAATATTTTCAACAAAAATCGATATTTTCAAAAGCTATCTACTTCTATAAAAAGATGTATTTGTAAAGTAAAAGGTTGATCAAGAAATGAGATTTTTTTTAAAAAATGAGTCATGCTCTTTGAAAAGGGGACTTAATGCATCTGCAAAAAGTAGCGACCCCAGTCAGCCTGTGCAGTCTGCACAGGCTGACCTGGGCCAAAACTTTTTGCTTTTGGTTAATTTATTGCATGTCATAGGACCAGCCTATCTCAAGATTCAGTCAGTTTTTAGAGAAAATGGATTTTATGGATCTACTTTTAACTCTTTACCAAATGACAAAATTTCAGACCAGTCCAAATTGAAAGCTTTAGCAGGCGACAAAATAAATGTTTCTCAAAAACTGAAAATTGTTTTGGGAAGAAAAGAAAACATTGTGGGAAAAGGAGAAAATGCTGGTTACCAGCATTTTTTCCTTTTCCCACAATGTTTTCGAAAGGCTTTTTCTTCAGGGTTGTTAAAAGTAGGGATTGTGTGGTAAAGGGTTGAATAATGACACACCTGGTATCATGGATCACAGAGGTGCATTAAGCCTCCTTTTGCCATAGCATGACTCAAAATATAATTACCCTTTCCAAGTTGGATCCTTTCTACATTCCACATCATAGTCTTTGTCCCAGGAAACTTGACTCAAATTATATTTTTTCTCGTAACACAATCCACTCGTGTAGTGATTTATTCCAATGAAGTCAGCTGACCCTATTTACAAAATACAGAACATTTTTCATCAAAGTCAGCCAGATTAGCTCATCAGGTACAGCACCTGAGGGTGTGGGTTGTATTCCCGTGGCTGGCAAACTAAAAATTATTGAGTCTTTCAGATGGGACTATAACTCTGTAACACACAATCCCATCTTTAAATGACCTTGAGGAAGAAGTCCTGTAAAAAAATATTGTGGGGAAAAGGAGAAAATGCTGGTACCCAGCATTTTCTCCTATTCCCACAATGTTTTCTACCATTTGAAAGAAAGTTTCAGGTTTTGAGTAACTTTTAATTTGTTGTCTGCAAATACTTTCAATTTGGGCAAGTCTAAAACTTTGTCATTTGGTAAAAAGTTAAAACCGATGTCACAGTCATGTGGTTGTGCCATACACCACATTAAAAGTTACTAGGTGTAACTTAGGATCAGTTTCATTCTGTATCATTCACTTCCCATACAGGCAGTCGGTGGCAACAATAAGAAAACACAAAATCATATCAAACAGAAAAAAAAGAATGAGATTTATAAGTTTTCCAATATGTTTAGGTTGTGTGCACCCACTGTCTAACAACCTTGTTTGGGCACCTATTTCCCACCTAAAAATACACAGTAACAAACTAAAAGCTGCCAATGTGTATGAGCCATGCTCTGTGAAAAGAGGGTCTAATGCATCTGCAACGGGTATTGACCAGGTCAGCCTGTGCAGTCTGCGCAGGCTGACCTGTGTGTAAATCTTTTGCTACTGGTCAGTTTTCTGCATGTCAAAGGACCAGTCTCCCTCATGATTCAGTTGATTGTTAGAGAAAAGTGATTCTATGAATCCATAATTAGATTTTCTATCTACCTTTAAGTTCTGTTTTCTCTTCCTCTGTAAACACAGGTAGTCTGCTACGTTCAAATCCCTGTGCCACACTTTTGTTACCAATCATGTCCTTCATCACTTGTGGGTAGTCGCCCGATCCAAAGATAGGCTCTGCAAACCAGCCCAAGGCAAATTGCATGCTCCTCTCGGAGGCTGCCCAATCTGAGGGGCTAAATTCATCATTAGGCTCATTCCAGTCTGTGTTAAAGGTGATCCCAATTTGTCCTGTTGAACAAGAGTAACAAATAAATGGAGCATTTTTTATTACAACCAGTTTATTTTCCTTTAGCTGTCCACATATAGATATATGCTTGCTATAATGCTGTGGTTATTCATAAGAATTGTCTCAATGAGGTAATTCTTACTAGTTCCATCAAAAAATGTTTTGGCACAGAAGATAGGAAAATGCACTTTTTCCTTTTGCCACCATTATTTCCTACCCTTTAAGCCTTTACCGCACAATCTCGTCTTTTAACAACCCTGAAAGAGAAGGCTTTTGAAAATATAGCGGGACAAGGAGAGAATGCTGGTAACCATTTTCTTCTTTTTCCACAGTACTTTCTACTATATGAAAGACAAACTTCATGTTTCGAGATACATTTAACTTGTTGACTGCAAATCCTATAAATTTTTTCAAGTCTAAAATTTTGTTACTTGGTAGAATTTAAAAGACAAATCCTATGATTTGAGCTTCATTTAATTTGTCATCTGCAATTGCACTCAGTATTGATGATTCTAAAGTTTTGTCATTTTGTAAAAGTTAAAACAAAGATTAAGAATGCCCCAACCTTTCTGTATATTCTGGTACTGACTCTTGTACAATCTGGCAGCTTTAGCATGAGCCCGCAGTAAGTTATGTCCCACAATATAGGAGTTTGTTCCGGCTCCTTTTCTAGCTGGCGCCCCCTGACCAGTACCATAGTTCAGGTAACTCACAATCCATGGCTCATTGAAGGTAATCCAGTACTTCACCTGAAAGTCAGACCATTAATTTACAATGCTTTCTTTCACTGAATCCTTTAACAAGAAAGACCATATTTATAAATAACTTAATGAAGAAGCTTTTTGAAAAAAGTTCGAGAGGAGAACCTACAATCTATCTGTTTCTAACAATGTTTTCAACCCTTTCAAAGACAGTTCCAAACATGCAAGATTTGGAAAATACTCCTTGCATAATAATACACAATGAGGAAATACTCCTTGCCTAATAATTAATCCTTAGAGTGCCGAATAAACCTGTCAGACATTTTCATCCTAGAAACAAGAACCAAAAAATTACAATTTCATGGTTGTTTTTGTCTACAGTGATTCAGCAAAGCGGACAATCGAGATTAAAGATCAGGCTACACGTTTTGTGCAGCCTGATCTTGATCTACACTGGCCGCAAATGCAACTATAGTCGTGAAAGGCGCTTTAAGGGTTAACAGTGAGAGATGGATAAAAACCAAAGCCTCGTCCAGATTTCTGTACACTCATTTTTAATCCTTTACCAAATTACAAAATTTTGGACTTTTCCAAATTGCAAGTATTTGCAGACGACAAATTAAATATTACTCAGAAACTTTAATTTCTATTTGGAAATGTAGAAAACATGGTGGGAAAACGAGAAAATCCTGGTTTCCTCCCTTAAATGTTTTATACCCTTCCCTGAACAAATCTAAATGTTTGAGTCACATTTATTTGTCAACTGCAAATGCTTTCAATATGGACTATTATGAAATTTTGTCGTTTGGTAAAGACTTTACTCTATACCAAATGACAAAATTTTAGGCTGGTCCAAATTGAAAGCATTTGCAGGAGACAAATTAAAAATTGCTCAAATGGCAATACTTGTCTTCGATGAGATAGCAAACATTGTGGAAAAAGGAGAATATGCGTAAAAAAGAGTTAACCCTTTACCGCACGATGCCGCTTTTTGACGCCCCTGGTAACCAGCATTTTCTCCTTTTCCCACAATGTTTTCTACCCTATCAAAGAAAAATTGCACCATTTGAGCCACATAGAAATTGTCGTCTGCAAATGCTTTCAATTTGGAAAAGGCCAAAATTTTGTCGTCTGGTAAAGGGTTAAGGCACTCACCCTGTCCCCAAATTTGTCAAAGCATAAATCAGCATACTCTCTGAACCAATCTATACTGCTTGTGTTCAACCATCCCCCATGATCTAAAAACAGATAAAAAGCTATACAGATAAAACCATTACTATTTATCCTGTGAAAGTCGAAGTCTTAACTATTGTAAAAAGAGGTCCATGAAGGCTTGAATTGCTCTACTGGCAGTTACTAAATTGATGGAAACTCAATGAAATTAAAACTAGTTAACAAAAAAGTTCAATAAGATAAAAATTTTCTTATGCATTATTATCTGTAACCCATGAATGAAATTTCTCTTCTCTTCATCCTCTTCTGTTTTGACGACCTGCGCAAAATACCTTTTGAAAGCAATGTGGGAAATGGAAAAAATGCTGGTAAGCAGCATTTTCTCCTTTTCCCATGATGTTTTCTACCCTTTTAGAGACAAAATCCACCATGTGAGCAGTAACAAACTTGTCGTCTGCAAATGCTTTCAATTTGGACAACAAGTCTAAAATTTTGTTCTGTGGTAAAGGGTTAAAGTTCAAACATCCAACCCTCGTGATACACTTTAGGGCTCCATTTTCCATTTGGATAAGAGTATAATGGAATAAGGACATTTCCCTCCCCCCCCCCCCCCCCCGCAATTAACTTGTAAGAAGTATTTTTTAAGTTTTTCAACAAAATTTGGGGGAATTTTGATTCTGTTGATTATATTCTAATACCTTTCATGAACTTAGAGATCCATCACCTTCAGGGTGACAGCATTAAATAGTATGATTAACCATTTACCAGAAAATCCTGACTTTTAATGACCCTGAGAGAGAAGCCTTTTGGAAACATTGTGAGAAAAGGAGAAAATGCTGGTAACCAGCATTTTCTCCTTTTCCCACAGTGTTTTCCAACCTTTCAGAAACAAATGCAATCATTTTAGCCACATTTAATACATCTATTGCAAATGCTTTCAATTTGGACCAGTCGGAAAAATTTTCATTTGGTAACGGGAAGGATACCAGCAAGTCTTGTAAGGCACAAATGAGAGAATGATTGAAATTTTAACGCTCAAAACCTGGTTTCTTGAATAAGACCAACTTTGATAGAGCTCAGGTACACTTGTTATAAATAATCCCTGCATGTTTCAAAGAAATCTGACAAATACTGGAGACTTCAAAAGCCCTCTTCTTCCATCATTTGAACATCGTTTGATTTGTTTTTTGTAAATGCTTTCCAATTTGGACAAGTCTACAATTCTATGGTCCAGTAAATGGTTAAAGCTTAACCCTTTCCCAGACGACAAATTTTGGACTGGTCCAAATTGAAGGAGTTTGCAGACGACAATTTCAAATTTGATGAAAATGGCAGAAAGTTATCAAAAAGGGGAGAAAACACTGTGGGAAAAGGAGAAATTGCTCATTACGAGCAATTTCTCCTTTTCCCACAGTGTTTTCAAAAGACTTGTACTGCAGACACGTGAAAACAAGGGCTTGTTTGGGAAAGGGTTAATTCATGTTTATTCATAATGCATAATTTACCACAATGTTTTCAAGATTGTGCTCCATGAATTTTTATCAGGAGGTGATGGGGGTGGTAGGAAATAATTCCCTTTATTTATAGCTGTAAAACCCTCATGCTTACCCTCTAGTGCCTGAGGCAGGTCCCAATGATACAAAGTAACCATAGGCTGGATCCCATTCTTGAGGAGTTCATTTATAAGATTATTGTAATACTGGATACCAGGGGGATTGATTTTACCGGTTCCACTGGGTATTACTCTTGGCCATGATATAGAAAATCTGTAGTGGGAAACCTGCGAAAGAAATAGGAAAATTTTGTCATCTTCAGTCTACCCTTTTTTTCGTTTTAAAATTTCTCTTATGAAAGTTCTTTCACTTGCTTCAGTCATTGGTCAAAGCCATGTAAATCTATATGCCTGATTTCTCCACCCTTTTCCACACAATCCCAAGTTTTAGCCCTTTACAACACAATTCTGCGTTTTATCGACCCTGAGGAAAGAGATTTTTGAAAACATTGTGGGAAAAGAAGAAAATGCTGGTTACCAGCATTTTCTCCTTTTCCCACAATGTTTTCTACTTTGTTAAAAACAAATCTCATCATTTGAGTCATGTCTAATTTCTCCGCTAGAAATACTTTCAAGATGGGTGAGTCTAACATTGTGTTGTGTGGTAAAGGGTTAACAACCACGAGGAAGAAGGCAATAAAAACAATTTGGGAAGAGGAGAAAACGATGATGACTTTTCACTACTTGATGTACATTTAATTTGATGTCTGCAAATGCTTTGGATTCGGGAACATAAAAAATGTTGTTGTTTGGTAAAAGCAATGATTGCTGACCTAAATCTATGATCTTGACAAAACTATAATTTGTTTCATCTTCAGATCTGAAACCAAGTTAGGTTCCCTGCAACTACTTTCATCCACATAAGTACACTCCAACAAAAAATGTGTGTAGATCTCGTATGAGGATATGTCCACACACATACAATTGTATATGATAGCATATTATGAGTCACAATTCTTGACATAGAACACTTCAATACATATGAGCCATGCTCTGGCAAAAGGGGGCTTAATGTATCTCCATGATGCCAATCAAGCAACCACGTACTTATGGATCCATAACAGTCATTTTTTTTTAACAACCAAACAAATCATGAGGCAGACTGGTCCTTGGACATACTGAAAATTGACCAATAGGGAAAAGTTTTGGCCAAGGTCAGCCTGTGCGGACTGCGCAGGTTGACCTGAGTCGATACTTTTCGCAAATGCATTAAGATCCCTTTTCACAGGACATGGCTCATATAAGCATGATGAAATTTGTTGGCATTTGTGTTAAAACTTCCTAAACCAAGTATTAACATCCTGCAGATGACTCTGAAAAACAATTTTTCAAAAGCATTAATTGGGGCAAAATGGAGAATTAGATCATAACAATCAATGCTCATCTTTTGTCACAAAGTTTATACATGTATTCATGCACTGAGTCTCTACCAGAAAACAAAATATTTCACAGATGATGAGATTTGTAAGTCATCTAACAGAGTTTACAAGAAATAGAAATGCAAGTTTGAATGGATAATGATACACAGATTTAATCTTGACAGGATAGAAAACATTATTGGAAAAGGACAAAATGCTGGCTACCAGCATTTTGTCCTGTTCCTAAAATGTTTTTAATGACTTCTTACCTTCATTTTTGAATGCACCAGAGAGGCTGAAAAAGGATTAAGCAAAACTGACCTCTGTAAACCATATATAAGTGAGATTGTTTACATCAAATTTGTTCCAGGTGAAATGGGTTAGGGTTAGAGTTTGGGTTTTGGAGAGGATATTTAATCCTTTACTTGACAATCCATAGTTTTGATAACCCTAGGGATAAAACTTTTTGAAATCATTGTGGGAAAAGGAAAAATATTCAGGTAACAAACATTGCTCCTTTCCCCCCAACAATATTTTATGCTTGTTCACAGACAAATGCCATCATTTAGCCCTTAACCCTTTACCAGACGACAAAATTTATTCCTTGTCCAAATTGAAAGCATCTGAAGACGACAATTTCTATGTGGCTCAGATGGTGCAATTTTTCTTTGATAGGGTAGAAAACATTGTGGGAAAAGGAGAAAATGCTGGTTACCAGCATTTTCTCCTTTTCCCACAATGTTTTCAAAAGGTTTCTCTCCCAGGGGTGTCAAAAGGCGGCATCGTGCAGTAAAGGGTTAATTATACAATCCAGAATTTTAACAACCCAGGGGACAAGCCTTTTGAAAACATTGTGAGAAAAGAAATGCTAACAACCAGCAATTGAGCCTTTCCACACAATATTTTCACCAGACATGGTTCCTTTCCCAATGATGTTTTCTACCCTTTCAAAGACAAATCCCGTTATTCTACTTGCATTCAATATGTCATCTACGAATGCTTTTAATTTGGACAAGTCTAAAATTTTGTTGTTTGGTCTAGAGTTTAGCAACAGTTAGTGGCCACAAATACTTCACTAAGCCTTGACCGCACAATGCCGACTATTAACGACCCTGGGAAAGAAGCCTTTTGAAAACATTGTGGGAAAAGGAGAAAATACTGGTAACCAGCATTTTCTACTTTTTCCAGGATGTTTTATACCCTATCAAAGCAAAATTGCACCATTTGAGCCACGCTGAAATTGTCATTTGCAAATAATTTCAATTTGGTTAAGGCTAAAATATCGTTGTCTGGTAAATGGTTAAGTTCAGAATTCCTATTGACTTACATGTATTTTTCAGTGTGCAAGAAAATTAATTATGCTGCTTCTGATCATGCAATCATAAGGAAAACCATAATGCAAGAAAGCAAGGTTACTGGAGCTATTTACATCAGTATTGATGTTCGTCACCTGACATCAAAGTTGTAGCTCTAAAAAACCAAGTGGTGTTATCTTTTCACTAAATTTTGGCAAAGTTGACAATGACTTCAATGTAAAAATTGTTTTTCAAATATATTAACACTTTTTACACAATTGCTTTTATATCATATAGAATAGTATCAAATCTGAAAATATGTATTTCAATGTAAAATTCATTTTGCTTTATTTTCATATGAGTTTCATAATTATAACTTCATTTCTAAACGATAGAATATCAAAAATTAGAGTTGGAAATAGATGTCAGTCAATGTAGATTTGGACTTTGATGAAATATTTATGGCTTCTACTGTAATATTTATGGCTTCTACTGTACACTAAATTTGTTATCTGCACATGCTGTCAGTCTGAACTAGTCTAAAATATTGTTGTTTGGTTAGAAGTATTTGAGCCATACTCTGTAGAAAGGGGAATTGATGTATCTGCAAAAAGTATAGGCCCAGGTCAGCCTGCACAGTTCACACAACCTGACCTGGGCCAAAACTTTCTGCTATTGGTCAATTTTCTGCATGTCCAAGGACCAGTTTACAGTATGATTCAGTCCATTATTAGACAAAATAGATTTTATGGATACTTAATCTTATAATGACATGCTTGGTATCATGCATCAGAGAGATGTATTAACCCTTATTCTGCTGAATAAAAGAAATGAAACTTTATAGTTGGTAGTAGAAGCCAAAAACTTTCCTGTTCCAATGGTATTTTTGGAGGAAAGATATCTCTTTATCGGACAGTGTAGATCAAAGATCAGACTGCATGTTCTGTGCAGTCTGATCTTGATCTACGCTGTCCGCAAAAGGTCAGTGGGTCACGATAAGCAGCCTAAAGGTTAACCCTTAGAGCACCGAATAAACCTGCCAGACATCTTCATCCTAGAAGTACGACCCAAATAATTGCAATTTCATGACTGCTTTTGTCTGCAGTGATTCAGCAAAGTGGACAGTGGAGATCAAAGATGAGGCTGCACGTTTTGTGCAGCCTGATCTTGATCTAAACTGGCCGCAAATGCAACTATAATTGTGAAAGGCGCTTTAAGGGTTAAGTCCCTGTCTGCCTTAGTTTGGTTCACATGTAAAAGGACAGACTGAAGGACACTAGAAAATTATCGATTACAAAAGCTCCCCTTGAGCACCTCTTGTGGAGGTGAGCTTAAAAAACAAAACCAACATCATACTTTAAGTTCCTTCAAGATCTTCACATCCTCCTTGTATCTATGGTAACTGTCACAGGCCACCTTCCCTGTATCACCATCCTTGTTGATGCCTGGAGTCTCCATGTATGTATCCCAAATACTCTTACCTTTGCCTGTAATAACAATACACATTTTGTGTTGATCCTTTAACACAAAATCCAGTTTTAGCAAGCTTGAGAAAGATGGCCTTTGAAAACATTGAGGGAAAAGGAGAAAATGCTGGTAACCAGCATTTTCTTCTTTTCCCACAATGTTTTCTATCCTTACAAACAAGAAATTCATCTTTTGAGCTATCTTTGATTTGTAGTCTGCATATGCGTTCAGTTTGGACATGTCTGAAAAATTTGTCCTTTGGTAAAGAGAAAACCTTTAGGCTATTAAACATTACATACATAAGTACAAAACTGCAGAGAACTATCAAGTTCTTTGTAAAATTGTTAAGCTGCAATACTAATTATCCCTTTGCCGCAAAATGCCACTTTCTAACGACCCTGGGAAAGAAGCCTTTTGAAAAGATTGTGGGAAAAGGAGAAAGTGCTGGTAACCAGCATTTTCTCCTTTTCCCACAATGTTTTCTACCCCATCAAAGAAAAATTGCACCATTTTAGCCACATTGAAATTGTCGTCTGCAAATGCTTTCAATTTGGACAAGGCTAAAATTTTGTCATCTGGTAAAGGGTTATTTGGTAAAATAAATCTTAGATACAAATTTCATCTCTCACATGTAACACTACAATTATTACATCTAATAGTAAACAACATAGGTAACTAAAGTTATTGCTTATCTTAAATATAACCACAAACATAAATTTTCACAGGAAAACAAAAGTTAACTTTTTACCATCAGCATCCCATCCACCTTCAACCTGATAAGCCGATGTGGCTGCACTCCATATAAAATCCTCTGGGAATGTTCCATGATAGAACTTGCCCTCATACTCAGGAGCAAGACCCCTTCCTCCAACAGAAGTGTACCCATGACTAAACTTATTCTCTGAGGCAAGCTGTAAAAGAGCATGTTTACATTAACCCTTTACCACACAATCCAGAGTTTTAACAACCCTGAGATAGAAAGCTTTTGAAAACATTGTGGGAAAAGTAGAAAATACTGGTAACCACAATCAGAGTTTCAACAATTGTGAAAAAGAAAGCTTTTTAAAACATTAAGGAAAATGGAGAAAATGCTGATAAACAGCATTTTCTCCTTTTCGCATAATGTTTTCTAACCTATTAAAGACAAATCCAATCATTTGAGCCACACTGAACATGTAATCTGTACATGATTCCAGTTTGGACAAGTCTAGAATTTTGTTGTCTAGTAAAGACTGACCTCACTTTGGCTGACACTGACAGTCATAGTGACCCCTTGTCATGATGACACCCAAAGTATAGAAGGTACACCTGAGATTCATTAATTTTTTTTTTTAGAGCAGTGTATCAAAATTTTTGCCTAAAAATATTTCTGGAAAACCTTCCCAATCCTGCAATACCGTATTAAATCTTTCACTGCCAACTATGTCGAGCACACTTTTTTCAAGCTTCAATTGAACCTGATTTTTGGTTGAATATAGACATCAGACAGCAGACGGAGTATATCCAAGATCAGACTGCATGTTTTGTGCAGTCTGATCTTGTTCGCTGTCTTCAAGAGCTACCCAAGGCAACGTTGGCAGTGAAAGAGTTAGTATACAAGAAGAATCATGATTCAACCATTTTGAGCACTGCTTCACTCCATATTAAAATTACTTCAAATATCAAAAGGCAGTTGCTGTTATGACCATGTTTCCAGCAATATTCTTGAATCTCTGTGTGTCAATCTTAATTTTGAGCAATTTCTTTTTTGACCAAAATATTGCCAAACATGTCAGAAATACTTTCCAATGAAGAGCTCATCACTTTTTAATCCTTTACCACACAATCCCGAGTTTTAATGACCCTGAAGAAGAAGGTTTTGAAAACATTGTGGGAATAGAGGGAAAATGCTGGTTACCAACATTTTCTCCCTTTCTACAATGTTTTCGACCTTCCAAACACAAATTTCAATTTTTGAGCCATCTTTAATTTTTCGTCTGCAACTGCTTTCAATTTGGACTAGTCTAAAATTTTGTCATTCGGTATAATGTTAACAAATAGTTAGTCATGTGAAAAATGACTATTACGATTAATACCTGTGTGTACCACTTTGAAGACCCTTTAGGGGTTCTAGGTCTGTTTTCATCTGTAAAGTTCACAAAGTTCAGACCAAACCTCTCTGTATACCCTCTTGCCCACTCAAAATTGTCCATCAGGGACCAGGCTGTATAACCCTTCACATTACATCCATCCAGCTTGATAGCTGAAAATAGAATCAAAGCACTGAAAGTACTGGAAATTTGACTTTTTCAATGCCATTAGCTTCCGCCAGAAATATAAATACATACCTATCTGATTTGGGCATTCGGGTACCGAACCTGACTACTTCTTAAGACGGCAATTGACGCAGTGAATTTCAAAATAAACATTTACTCATTAAAACGCTACCTGGTATGATTCATCCAGCCATGGTTGGCTAGCATAAAACCTATGCGCCTGTCATTTATAAACACAGTAAGCTTGAGAAATAGCTCTGGTATCAGCCCAGCATTGGTGGGGTCATTAATTTTGTTGTCAAGTCTGTTGCACGAATCCCCGTTTTTCCCATGCATAAACTGTATACAAAGATTTGCGATAAACAATGGTTTTTTTCAAAAACAATTTTTCCTGTATAAAATGATTAATATTTTCAAGGAATTTGGAGCAAAAAAAATAGCCTAGATTTTTCCACAGGTGTATTATTTATAGCCAGTTTTTGCTTGCTACTTTTTTAGCAGAAGGGTTTTTCAGTTTATATACTGCATATTAATATTTATCCTGTACACGATAGTAATGTGTCATAGCAGGCAGGTCAATCTTCGAAGAATATGACATGTGCAGATGTTTCAATGCACAAAAAATTGCATATCTGTCATATGGCATTAAAAGATCAGATTTAATATCTTCCTAAATAATCTAACTTACAAAGCGTGTAAGCTTTGTTTTCATCTTGTTGATAGTAATACAAAGTTTGTTTCAACAAAGCTACTTTTTAATCATTAATTCATTAGTACACAATTATGCAATTTCACATACCTGTCAAAATAGCTTTTAATAACATCATGGGAAAAGCAGCAATCAGTTGCTCCATATAAACAATAATGTGGTACTTTTCCAAACTTTTTTTCCTTATCAACAACAATAAAATTTATGTCATGCTCTGTGAAAAGAGGGCTTAATGCATCTGCAAAAAGTGTTGACCCATGTCAGCCTGTGCAATCCGTGCAGGCTGACATGGGTCGAAAGTTTTCGCTATTTGTAAATTTTCTGCATGTCCAGGGACCATTCCACCCTATGGTTCAGTTGGTTGAGGGACAAAAATGAACTTTATAGTTTATGGTTATATTATGACTTGTTTGAAATCGTTCAATGATTACTGAGATGCATTTAGCTCCATTTTGCCAGAGCACTGCTCATATTACTGTCTTTGAAATGTTTCGCCTTGCTGTCTCTTGTATCAGGTTCTTGTGGGTCTAAAATAGTCTGAACAGAAATGGGCTCAGAAATAACTCTCTCACCTTTCAGCACCTCATTTGTGTATCCTCTGTAGAAATGTATACGATGATAATCTTTCAATGTACCGTTTCTGTCCGACACCCCATTCTCCGTGACATAGATGGGTTTATCACCATACTTATATCTGATCCAGTTTATTACCCGTCTAATTGCAAATGGTGTCACTTTCAACCAATCAGAGCCACTCCTGAAATATTCATTGAAGCTTTGTTTACTGGTAAAATCATTTTTATTATTATCATCATTTTATTATGTTGCTTAATTAACTGAAAGTGTGCATTTTGTCTATTTGAAACTCTACACAGTCAACTTAACATAACTAAGCAATACAAAAAAAATAAACTTACGCAAGCCAGTCCGGGTTCTTATCCTCTGTTAGGTCCATATCATTAAAGTAACTTCCTGTGTCATCAGTTCCAATGTTGCTAGCCACTCTAACAGTTGTATACTGATTGAGACCAAAGAAGTCTGAGGATCCTAACCAACGAAAACAAAATCCATATTATGTTAGATCTAAGATTGCAAAGGCCAGCTTTACTTGCTTTTACAGACAGTGTAAAGTCCAAGATCAGACAGCATTAACTGTCAGTCTGATCTTAGATCTATAAAGTCCAATCTTGTAAGAGGTTTTTTGACCAAGAAAGCCTTGAAATGGCAAATCTAGCCCACTTTAGCTATTTTGTTCTCTACATAATTACTAGAGCGAAACACAAGCATTGCATGCAGGTGCTAACACTCAGCTGCAGTTGCTTTTTGTTCAGTGATAAAAGGGGCATAACTCATAAATATTGATGGTTACTTGCTCCTTTCTGATGGTTTCCATCCTTGATAGTTAACAACTAGTCCAAGTTTGAAGTGAATATCTTCAGTAATGACAGAGATATTATAAAAAGTCAGAGTTTTGCATGACACAGAGGATTATGCAAACGACTACACCATGAGGGTACCTCTTCAAAAACGCCAAGTTAAAAAATGTTCAAACATCCAAGAATAAGAAATATGTGAAATATACCTTTCAGTAATTCCTTGTCTTCATTTGTAAACTCTGGCAGCCGGTTGTCTACTTTCTGCTGTTGACTCTTTTGTCGGATCAGATCTTTCATCACCTGTGGGTAGTCCCCAGATCCGTGCACAGGTTCTGCAAACCACCCTAAGTGGAACTCCAGGCCTCTCTCAGCTGCATTGATGTCAGCAGGGTCACTAGGGTTTTTAGGGTCCCACCAATCACAGTTCAGTGTTATACCCACTTGACCTATATAACAAATACAGTCAATCTTGTCTTAACCCTTTACCACACAATCCTAAGTTTTATCAACCCTGAAAATGAAGGCTTTTGAAATTAGTGTGGGGAAAAAAAGAAAATGCAGGTAACCAGCATGTTCTCCTTTTCCCACAACATTGGCTTAACCTTTGACAAAGTCCATCGTTTCAGCCACATTTAATTTGTTGTCTGCAAATGCCTTGGATTCAAACAAGTCTTAAGTTTTATCATTTGGTTCAGCAGTCAGTCATTGAACAAGACAAATCTAATCCTTTTAGGAAAAGTGACTATAAAACACAAATTCCTTTACAGTAAAACTATGATATAAAACTTAAAACGGTGATTGCTTAACCCTTTAGGTCTTTACCAAATACAAAAAAAGAAAATTGGATTTGTCCAATTTCAAAGTATTAAAGCATTTGCAGACAACATATCAAATGTGGCTAACCCTTTGCCTTACAATCCCGACTTTTAACGACCCTGAGAAAAAAGGCCTTTTGAAAACATTTCGGAAAAAGGGGAAAATGCTGCTAACCAGCATTTTCTCCTTTTCCCACAATGTTTTTTCTACTCTTTCAAACAGAAATTTCAGTTTTTAATCGGGCGGTAGACCGATTAGAGAGATGGAAAACTTCGGAAACCCGTCTACTCAGGGCAAACTGGTATAACTGCAATGTGTAACAGCTTTTACTTACAGCATTTTAACGCTTATACCTGCTGTGATGACCTTATTACAGAAACTACTTTTGACCCAGATAACCGCACTTTTGACCCAGATAAGTGCAGGAATAGTAATTAGCGGTAAACAGGCATTAAGTAATGTCAAGTAATCCCATAATAACTTTTGAATTATGTAATAAACGGCGGTTACAATTTGTTTAGTGTTGAAGTATATCATAATTACAGCATCATCAAAATCTATGGCCAACAAAAACTGGAGCAGTTTACTTTCAACACGATTATAAGAAATAGGGTCAGTAATTAGCAGCAACTTTATGAATGAAACTAGTGCGACTCAAGTGTATCGGGTGATGTGAACACATCTTGTAGTCGTCTGCTGTCCATATCATTCGGCAAATTTTGAGTGATCTGTTTATAGTTATACATAGTTACGGGATCGGCTGAGTTGTGACGAATGCTCTCTGTATATGTAGCAGGTGTTGAAAAGACGATAGGTCATGTTGGTCTTGAAAGGAATAAAATTGCAACAGAAAGGAGTTTATAAGGAAACATTGCTTTAAAAAAAATATGAAAATTTAGATTGCTTTGCCTAAGAGAAAACTGATGTAAATGCAACTAGTAACAGCCGTAAGTTTAAAATAGTAAAGGGCCGACGGTCATTTAATGCAGGGATTGTATATGTGAGGCGGAACGTGTGAAGCTGTGGGGACAAAGGGTATAGAGTTGTGTAAAGGTTATGGCCCTTGCGGAGAGGCCATTACTTAAATATTTTCAGAATGGACTGGCAATTCACCGCTTACAACCTTAGTACACAGACTGTCCATTCACAATACTGACTGATTACGCATCTATCAGCGTATGATATATTAACCCTTTGGCTGCTAAGTGCGACTCACTGACCTTTTTGCGAACGGTATAGATCAAGATCAGACTGCAAAGAATCTGCAGTCTGATCTTGGATCTACACTGTCTGATAGGGAGATTTTTCTTTTTCCAAAAGAGAATAAGTTTGACATAGAATTATTTGGGTTTTACTACTGGTTTGAAATTTCATTTCAATGTTTTAGCGGGATAAGGGTTAAATTGTTTTCACACACCCTCTTCCTCTCCTTCCAGCCATGGCACTACCATTTTACACAGTCACATGTTTCTTCTTGGAGAGTTTCTACAGACTAGAATCAGTATGTTAACCCTTCACCAAACAATCCTGTGGGGCTTTGAAAATACAGTTGGAGAAACTGCATGTATTCAGCATGTTCTCTTTTTTCCACAGCATTTTTCACCCTTTTGAAAGATTTTCAAAATTTTGCCAAATAGAACATTTTCATCGAGGATAAAAAACCCTGAAACTTAACACAAATAAGCTCACTTACTGTTATATTCTTCATATCTGAATCAACGGACCAGGAAAAAAGTCTGGTAACCAGCATTTTCTCCTTTTCCCACAATGTTTTCAAAAGGCATCTTCCTCAGGGTCATTAAAAATCTGGATTGTGTGGTAAAGGGTTAACATCATATTTTACCGTTCTAAGTTAGTTTATTATGCCTAGTGCACCTAACCATGCATTTTCACCATTATGGACCCTGTACTTTTCCAATTACTCCTTCCAAGCAACTCCTGAAAATACCTATCTAAATTTTCTTTTACAGAGATCCTAATTTTTTCTTGCCACAAAACAAAGAATTATTTCCCAATACTTTTTTGCCAAGGTTTGTATTTCCTGTCATACAATCTATGGGCCTTCCCATGAGCCAAGAGTAATGTATGTGCAGCCTGGTATGGCCTACTATGCCAACTGCACTTTCCAAGCCACTCCTGAAAATACCTAGTTCAGTTTTCTTTTACAGAAATCCTAGCTTTTTCTTCCCACAAAACAAAGAATCATTCCCAGATACCTTTTTGCCAAGGTTTATATTTCCTGTTGTACAATCTATAAGCTTTCCCATGAGCCAACAGTAATGTATGTGCAGCCTGGTATGACAGAGTTCCAGATTCCTTTAGACCTGTAATGTAAATGTAAGAAAGTGAAACAAAATAATATAAAGTCTCTAAGTAAGACTAACAATATTCAAATGAGCAGCACTCTAACAAAAACAAGTGAGCTTTTGCCCTTTTGCTCCAGGAGAGGTTTGAGTCCTCTCAGAGGTCATCTTAGGACACTTGCGTTACTGCTTGACAAATGTACCTCCCCAGGCAAAATTCCTGCCTGAAGGGTCAATTTCACTGAACTACCAACAGAATCGATACTGTTTGTAGATGCATTAAACACCCTTTTAACAGGGCATGGCTGAAGTGTCTGTTATGTAAGTCCATGTATTTGGTTGTGATGGATATGTCTGGTTAAAAGTGGCAGTAACTGAAACATACAAACAAACCAACCTGGGGCATGATCTCCAGTTCCATAACCCAATACAGAGGATACCCAGGGCTCATTGAGGGTGATCCAAAATTTCACCTGTAATCAAATGCAAATCAGAAGTTAAGTCTTTACAACACAAAAAAACTACAGACTTGTCCAAAGTGAAAATGCTAAACTGTTGTTGTCAATCATTCAAATGTGGCTCAAAAAACAGGATTTGTCTTTGAAAAGGTAGAAAAAATTGTGGGATAAGGAGAATGCGTGTCAAAGGACCATTTCACTTCCAGATCCTTTTGACTGTTAGATTAACCCTTTACCACTCAATCCCGAGTTTTAACGACCCTGGGGCAAAAGCCTTTTGAAAACATTGTGGTAAAAGGAGAAAATGCTGGTAACCAGCCTTTTCTCCTGTTCCCACAATGTTCTCTACCTTTTTAGAGTCAAGTTTCATCAATGGGACCAAATTTAGTATGTCTTTGGCAACAGCTTTGAATTTGGACCAGTGTAAAATTTTGTCGTTTGGTAATGAGTTAAGCAGATTTTAAGGATCCATTCAATTATGTAATGACTTGCTTGGTATAATGCATCATTGAGCGGTATCAACTCTTTGCCAAACAACAAAATTTTAGACAGGTTGAAATTAAAACATTTGCAGACGACAAAATAAAAGCTACTTTGAAATTAAAATTTGTTTTGGAAAGGGTAGAAAAAATTGTCGGAAAAGCAGAAAACTCTGGTTACCAGTATTTTCTCCTTTTCCCACAATGTTTTCAAAAAGCCCCTTCCTCAGGGTTGTTAAAAGTACGGATTGTGTGGTAAGGGTTAAAACCTCTGTTGCCAGAACATGGCTCATATATTTTTGCCCAAAGGCCTTTATAACTGTAAAACAAGAGGGCCACGATGGCCCTGTATCGCTCCACTGGCTTATGAATATAAACCATAAATACTAAACATTTCAATTCTAAGCCAAATGGTTTCAAAATGAAGACTTACAAAGTTTTCTCTGTAAAAGCCCATGTGAAAGTTGAGACCCGTAGGGCAAAGCCATTTTTGATCACAGAGCTATAATTACTTGAACCCTGCTAGAGGTCCACAAGTTAAAGCCACATGTCAAAATAATACAAGTCTATGCTGTATGGTTATAAATAAGGTGATTTTCAAGTTTTGTCCATATGAAGCCTCTGTAAAACGTAAGACCCCTGATGCAAGGATAATTTCATAAAAAAGATCAAAACAGGAAGATTTCTTAAGTTGTCACTATGTAAGCCCATGTAAAACTTGTGACCCCTGTGGCGGGGCCAATTTTGACCCCAGAGCTATAATTTTGGCCTGCTTGGTAGAGGCCCACTAGATATAGCTACATGCAAAATTTGGTAGCTCTAGACCTTATGGCTTGGTAAAGGAAGATTTTTAAAGTTTTCTCTATATATTAGCCTATGTAAAACTTGTGACCCCTGGTGCAGAGCCAATTTTGACCCCAGGGCTATAATTTGAAGAAACTTGATAGAGGTCTACTACATAAAGCTACATGCCAAATTTGGTAGCCCTATGCCTTATGGTTTCAGACAAGAAGATTTTTAAAGATTTCCAATATTTTTGTTGCCATGGCAACCAGAGTTTTTGAAGGAATCAAATTCTTTCAAGAAATTCTGAAGAGGACCATGGCAGGATCATTTCTGTGAAGTTTCATGAAAATTGGATGGGTAGTTTCAGAGAAGAAGATGTTTGAAATAAAAGTTAACGGACGGACGCACGCATGGACGGAAGCACGACGGACACCAGGCCATGACATAAGCCCGCTGGCCTTCAGCCAATGGAGCTAAAAAATTATCATTGTCATAAAGACTAATGAGAAGTAACCAAACCTACCCTGTCTCCAAACTCTCTGAAGCAAACATCAGCATAAGCTTCAAAATGATCAGCAGTAGTTCTGCTGGGCCATCCCCCTTGATCTTCCAGGGCCTGCGGCAAGTCCCAGTGATACAGGGTAACCATGGGAACAATATCATTAGCAATCAGTTCATCTATTAGTCTGTTATAGTAGTCAATGCCTGGTTGGTTTGGTATAGATCCTGTGCCTTGTGGAAAGATTCTTGGCCAGGCAATACTGAATCTGTAATGTGACAGCTGGAAACAAAGTAAAAAAAATTAACTCTTCACCAAACGACAGAATTTTGCACTGAACTTCAGGCATTTCAGACGATAAATCAAATACAGCCCTGATTGAGCATTAGAATCATTATCTTGCTGTTGCTGGAACTGTTTCCTACAACGTCCCCGTCCTCAAATACAATGAGTAAAGATGGGTTGACATAAGAAAGAACAGTTGATATTAACTCTTTACCAGAAAACATATTTCATGCTTGTCCTAAATGAAAACATTTGTAGACGACAAATTAAGCAGTGGTAAAATGACCAATTTTACTTCTGAAAATAGAGACAACATAGCGGGAAAAAAGTAAACAAGAGGGCCATGATGGCCCTGGATGCTCACCCGAGTCAAAAGGGCGAAATTCACTCAACGTGCACAATTCAATTTCTGACCAATTGTCAGGTAAATTGAGCTTAACATATGGCCTCTAGAGCGTCCACAAGGAATTTCCGTAAGTTGACCTAGTGACCTAATTTATCATCCCATGTGACCCAATTTAGAACTCATCAAAAAATTTATCAAGACAAACATTCTGAACAGTTTTCAAGTTAATTGAGCAATAAATGTGGCCTCTACAGTTCCCACAAAGTGTTTCTTAAATTTGACCCAGTAACCTAGTTTATGACCCCAGCTGACCCAATTTCAAACTCACCCAATATTTCATCAAGACAAACATTCTGACCAACTTTCAAGTCAATTGAGCAAGAAATGTGACCTCTAGAGTGCCCTAAAGGTATTTCTTTAATTAGACCTAGTGACCTAGATTATGAGCCCAGGTGACCCAATTTTAAAGTCATCCTAGATTTCATCAAGACAAACATTTTGACCTATTTTCAAATCAATTGAACAATAAATGTGGCCTCTAGAGTGCACACAAGGTATTTCTTTAATTTGACCTAGTGACCTAATTTAAGACCCCACATGACCCAAATTCGGATTCATGTGAGATTTTATCAAGACAAACATTCTGACCAATTTTCAAGTCAATTGAGCCAAAAATGTGGCCTCTAGAGTGCCCACAAGGTATTACTTTAATTTGAACTAGTGACCTAGTTTATGATCCCAGGTGACCCAAATCCAAACTCATCTAAGATTTTATCAAGACAAACATTCTGACCAAATTTCAGGTCATTTGAGCAATGAATGTGGCCTCTAGAGTGCCCACAAGGTATTTCTTTAATTTGACCTAGTGACCTAGTTTATGACCCCAGGTGATCCAATTTCAAACTGACTGAACATGTTGTGCTCAGGTGGGCTAAGAAACTTAGAACAGGTTCACTACATACCAAATAACAAAGCTCTATGCCTTCAAGGTTTAGAAAAGAAGAATTTTAAAGTTTTCCATCTTTGTTCCTATGTTAGAACTTGTGACCCCCCAGGCTGGGCCAGTTTTGACCCAAGCAGCATGCTTGGAACAAACTTAGTAGAGGTCCACTAAGAGATGCTACAGAACAAATATCAAAGCTCTACACCTTCCAGTTTCAGAGAAGAATAATTTTAAAGTTTTCCTTCTTTGTTCCTATGTTAGAACTTGTGATCCCAGGGGCGAGGCCAGTTTTGACCCCAGGGGCATCATATGAACAAACTTGGTAGAGGTCCACTAGGAGATGCTAGATGCCAAATATCAAAGCTCCACACCTTCCAGTTTCAGAGAAGAAGAATTTTAAAGTTTTCCTTCTTTGTTCCTATGCTCGAAACTTGTGATTCCCCGGGCAGGGCCAGTTTTGATCCCAGGGGCATCATATGAACAAAGTAGGTACAAGTCTGCTAGGACATGCTACATACCAAATATCAAAGCTCTACGCCTTCCAGTTTCAGAGAAGAAGAATTTTAAAGTTTTCCTTCTTTGTTCCTATGTTCGACACTTGTGACCCCCGGGGCAGGGCCAGTTTTGACCCCAGGGGCATCATATGAACAAACTTGGTAGAGGTCCACTAGAAGATGCTAGATGCCAAATATCAAAGCTCCACGCCTACCAGTTTCAGAGAAGAAGAATTTTAAAGTTTTCCTTCTTTGTTCCTATGTTCGAACTTGTGACCCCCGGGGCGGGGCCAGTTTTGACCCCAGGGGCATCATATGAACAAACTTGGTAGAGGTCCACTAGGAGAAGCTACATACCAAATATCAAAGCTCTACGCCTTCTAGAATCAGAGAAGAAGATTTTTGAAGTTTTCCTCCTTTGTTCCTATGTTCAAAACTTGTGACCCCCGGGGCGGGGCCAGTTTTGATCCCAGGGGCATCATATGAACAAAATTGGTAGAGGTCCACTAGGTGATGCTAGATGCCAAATATCAAAGCTCCACACCTTCCAGTTTCAGAGAAGAAGAATTTTAAAGTTTTCCTTCTTTGTTCCTATGTTCGAACTTGTGACCCCCGGGGCGGGGCCAGTTTTGACCCCAGGGATATCATATGAACAAATCTTGGTAAAGGTCCACTAGGAGAAGCTACATACCAAATATCAAAGCTCTACGCCTTCTAGAATCAGAGAAGAAGATTTTTAAAGTTTTCCTTCTTTGTTCCTATGTTCAAAACTTGTGACCCCCAGGGCGGGGCCAGTTTTGACCCCTGGGGCATCATATGAACAAACTTGGTAGAGGTCCACTAGAAGATGCTAGATGATAAATATTAAAGCTCCACGCCTTCCAGTTTCAGAGAAGAAGAATTTTAAAGTTTTCCTTCTTTGTTCCTATGTTCGAACTTGTGACCCCCGGGGCGGGGCCAGTTTTGACCCCAGGGGCATCATATGAACAAACTTGGTAGAGGTCCTCTAGGAGATGCTACATACCAAATATCAAAGCTCTACGCCTTCTAGAATCAGAGAAGATTTTCAAAGATTTTCCTATTTTTTGCCTTTCTGTTGCCATGGCAACCAGAGTTTTGGGTGGAATTCAATCTCTTGAACAACTTTGGTAGAGCTTCACCCAAGGAACATCCCTGCCAAGTTTCATCAAGATTGGCCCAGCGATTTAGGAGGAGAAGATGTTTAAAGGAATTGTGGACTGACGGACAGATGGACGCCGGACAACAACCCATCACAATACCTCACCTTAGCACTTCGTGCTCAGGTGAGCTAAAAATGCTAGTTATCAGCTTTTTCTCCTTTTCCAACAACATTTCCAAAAGGCTTCTTCCTCGGGGTTTTTTAAAACTTGGGATTGTGTGGTATAGGGTTAAAAGGATTTTTAATGAAAAAAGTGCAAAAGTGAATGAGACAAATGAATACGTCACTTAGCCTTTTACCGAATGGCAAAATTATATACTTGCCTAAATTGAAAGCTTTTTTGCAGACAAAAAAAGTAATTGTGACTCACAAATTAGAAATTCATTGTTGGAAGGGTAGAAAATATTGTTGGAAAACCAGAAAATGCTGGTTAGCAGCATTTTCTCCTTTTCCCACAATGTTTTCAAAAGGCCCTTTTTGAGGGGTTTCATTAAAACTTGTGACTGTATGGTAAAGGATTAAGATAACAATTGTACAGAGAAAGGTTTCGGACTGTAAAACAGTCCAACATGTATTAACCCTTTACCACACAGTCCAGAGTTTTGACAACCTGAAAAAAAAAAGAAGGCACCTTAAAACTTTGTGGAAAAAGGAGAAAATGCTGGTAATCAGCATTTTCTTTTCCCACAATATTTTCTACCCTATCACTGACAAAAAGCGTTATTTGACACAAATTTAAATTGTCATCTGCAAATTGGACAAAACTACTTTTTGGTTGTCAGGTAAAGAGTTAACCAAACACCCAAGGGACACTACAAAATGTGCATACTTACTTTACCTCTTTACCAAACTACAAAATTACAGACATAATTTGCAGATGATAATTCTAATTTGGCTCAAATGATGGCATTTGTCTTAATTTGAAACAGTAGAAAAAATTGTGGGAAATGCAGAATTGCTGGTTACCAGCATTTTCTCCTTTTCCCACAATGTTTTCATAAGGCTTCTTCTCACGGTCGTAAAAAACTCGCGATTGTGTGGTAGAGGGTTAAAGGGGCCTATTTAGTTTTTATGCCAGAAAACAAAATTTCTTGTAAAATACTGATAAATACACCTATATATAATTATTGTTTACAACTCTATAAAAAACGTACGGTTACATTCAATAAATGGGTGAAGTTTTGTGCATTCAAATAATGGGATGGGTGTTTTGCAATCGGTAATTCTATCTATTTCCATTACATCACTTATGATGTCATCATACTGATTTGAATATGAATCCTCATAATTGACACATTATTGGTCATGTGACATTTCAAACAGTCTTTGCAAAACTCAGACGAAAAATCTGAAGATACCCCAGGAGGCTTTGTAGCCCAATAAGAAAATACCATTGAAAAATATTTTTTTCTTACTTTTATCTTTCATTTTTATTGATGATTTGCCAACTACTGGCTTACTCAATTCAGTGGTAAATAATTTTTTTTAAGTTCAGTGAGATTACAAAAATCTGTATAACTCCCTTTAACTCTTTACCAAACAACAAAATTTTGAACTGGACCAAACTGAATGCATTTGCAGACAACAAATCAGATGATGCATAAATGAATTTTTTTGTCTTTGATATGGTAAAAAACATTGTGGGAAAAGGAGAAAATGCTGGTTACCAGCATTTTCTCCTTTTCCCACGATGTTTTTAAGAGCCTTCTCTTCCACGGTCGTTAAAAGTCGGGACTATGTGGTAAAGGGTTCCGGGCATATGTTTGCTTAGCCTAGGTACAGTATATTTGAACTTATTTATCTTCTTTGGAAACTCAACAAATGCTCCTTTAATACAGGATGTCAGCTTCATAGAGGTGGCCACTAAAATGGGTTTTACCGTACCTTCATGTCTTTAATGATCTGCACATCATCCTTATATTTATGATAACTGTCACATGCTACATCCCCTGTGTCCCCATTGTCTATTTTACCAGGGGTGTGAGAGAATTTGTCCCAAATACTTTCACCTCTGTCTGTAATAAATTATTATTTAATAAATGAGCCATGCTCTTTAAAAAAGGGATTTAATGCATCTGCAAAAAGTATCAACCAGGTTAGCCTGCTTTTTCAGCCCAGCCTAACCTGGCATTTTTGCTTTTGGTATATTTTCTGCATGTCCTAGGGCTATTTCATCTCAGGATTCAGTCGGTTATTAGACAAAATGGGTTTTATAGATCTATTTTATAAATCTATAATGATGTGATGACTTGCTTGGTATAATGAATCACACAGATACATCAAATGCCTTTTGCCAAAGTATGACTCATTAACTCTTTACCAAACGACAATATTTCGGACTGTCCAAATTGAAAGCATTTGCAGACGACAAAATAAATGTGGCTAAAATGATTTCATTTGTTTCTGAAAGGTTAGAAAACATTGTGGGAAAAGGAGAATTTTCTCCTTTTCCCACAATGTTTTCAAAAGGCTTCTTTCTCAGGGTCATTAAAAGTTGGGGTTGTGTGGTAAAGGGTTAATATATACTACCCACTACTGTACCCTGTTGATAAATACTGTGACAGATGACCACACGTCCTTGACCTTTGATCTGTTGAACTCAAAATAATTAAAAATCATTCTACTACTTTGCAAAACAATTCTGTTCTTTACTGACCCTTAGAAAGGAGGCTATTGAAAACGTTGTGGAAAAAGGAAAAACATGTTTGTAAACAACATTTTCTCCTATTCCAACAATGTTTTCTATTCTTTCAAAAACAGAAAACATCATTTAGGCTAAATTTAACCTGTCATCTGCAAATGGATTCAATTCGAAGTAATCTAAAATTTTGTCATCTGACAAGATGTTTAACTTCACAGTGAACATCCGCACAAAGTTACTGAACCTAGGTCAAAAAATGGGTCAGTGGTTGGTACACTGATGGAATAAGAAGCGAGTTTTGTTGAAAATCCCTTTCATTACAATACAGTAAAACCCCTCTATTAAGACCACTCATAGTACTTTTGAAAATTGGTCTTATTAGCGGGGTGGTCTGATTTTTGGGTTTCACCCACCTAGATTTTGAATCAAACCCAGACTCTGTGTAGACTTATTTAGATTTAAATTATGTGCCAAGTAATGTACACGTAATTTAGTCAGAGAAGCCTATGCCCACACATTTAAATGGCAACAAGAAAATTTTCATGTTTATTGAAAAGTTAATATGTTGCTTGAATTTTATGAATAGATCACATGGCAGTGCATGTCCATTCATAATTGCCTATTTAAACTCGTACAGTAAGATAATGTACATTAACTAAGAATATGAACTTAAAGACTACATAATTTAATGTAACTGATAGAACTTGTCATATTCCTTGTTTTAATCTGCTTTTTTTATTTTTTGTAGTCCTATTCCACATGCTCATTTTCATTTTTAAACAACAAATTTCAAATATTATTGAAGAGCCTGATGTTTACAATTTTTTCCCCCATTTTGATTCGAGTTGAATGTTTGAACAGTCCTACTAATCGTCGATCGCAAAGTTGAAGTATTTGCCAGTTCACAAATCGCATATTCTCTCCGATATAAATATGGCTTTAATGTGTAACAAAAACCAAATAATTATCCCATCCCGATCACTAGATGTTAACCCAAGCATCTCAAATTACAAAAGCTGGATGTACAAAACAAATCGTGATTACCCGGATGTCGACACGTTTTTCACCGGGATCAGCAACGTGTGATAAACGCCTGATTACCAAATAAAAGCCAAATTAATTATTATCAATTCATTGGTCATTTGATTATGTAAGGTAACAATTTGATCACTTAACACGATTGTGTTACTTAATCAACAGATAAACAAAAGACCGATAATTGATTGTCTACTCCATCAGACCCAAGAATATTCGTACATGAAGCATGGCCTCCAGTTCAGGATTATGGACGCGTGAAAATTAGCTGGTCATAAAGAAATTGTGAAAATTAGTGGTCGTTTCACGGGGTTAAAATCTATTGGTAATTTCTCATTGGTACTGAAAATGGTGGTCATAATTTCGGAGTAGTGGGGTACCCGTATTTCCGGGGTCATGGTCACTGATTATGAAGAAGGAAAAATTCCGTTCTGACAAAAATTGTTCGTAATAGCGGGCTGCTCGTTTTACCGGGGTGGTCGTGAGGAGAGCTTTTACTGTATAAACATTGATATCATTGATATCTTTCACAAGTTCTTCCTTTAAAACCCACTTTCATTTGCTAAGAAACTGTTGCCCCAATCCCTATCATTACAATGTAAATATTGCAACCAGTCTTACATACTTTCATCTATAACCCACTACCAAACGACAAAATTTTAGCCTTGTCCAATTTGTAAGCATTTGCAAACAACCATTTCATTGGTACTCAAATGGTGCAATTTTTCTTTGATAGGGTAGAAAACATTGTGGGGAAAGGACAAAATGCTGGTTACCTGCATTTTCTCCTTTTCCCACATTGTTTTCAAAAGGCTTCATTCCCAGGCAGCATTGTACAGTAAAGGGTTAAACCCCCCCCCCTTTTCCATTTGCTAAGAAGTCATTGCCAAAAATCCCTTTTGCCAGTGTGAATAGTACACTGCTCTATCAAACAAGATACTTCTTTCTCACTAACCCCCTTCCACTTGCTCAAAAGCCGTTGCCAAGAATCCTTTGCGCTATGATGTAAATATTACTATCAAACTACATACTTCCATCTTTATAACCTCCTTCCACTTGGTAGGAAGCTGTTGCCACACTCCAAACAAAATCATCAGGGTATTTATCATACAATAGCCCTTTCTCCAGTGGCACATCATCTGTCACCCCTCCTTTTGGAAAACCATTATCAGCTATAACATTCCTGCAAAGTGAAATATTCTTTAACCCTTTACCACATTATCCCAGTTTTTAACAACCCTGACAACATAGGCTTTTGAAAAACATTGTGGGAAGAGGAGAAAATCCTGGTAACCAGCACTTTCTCCTTTTCCCAGACTGTTTTGTAGCCTATCAAAAACAAATCTGATCATTTGAGCTATCTTTTATTTGTTGTCTGCAACAGTTTTCAATTTGGGCAAGTCTAAAATTTTGTCATTTCTTAAAGAGATAAAACATACAACAATGGTCCATACTTATCAAACTTGAAGTTATGTGCAACTGACTCTCAGTTTCCTTAACCCAATACCAATATTTAACCCTTTACCACACAACAAAAGTCTAGACCCATCCAAATTGAAAACATTTTGTAGATGACAATTTCAATGTGGCTCAAATGATATGATTTTTCTTTGATAGGATAGAAAACATTGTGGGAAATGGAGAAAATGCTGGTTACCAGCATTTTCTCCTTTTCCCACAATGTTTTCAAAAGGCTTCTGCCTCAGGGTCATTAAAAGTACTTCCCTGGGGCGTGGGCTTGTGTACTAAAGCATTAAGTGTTTCAGATGGTAAGAAAGAATGAAATTTAGACCATAATTTATTTAAACAGTTAGAGAAACTGAGTTAAGCAGAAAAGACTTTTTACAAGCTCTGGCCATTCCTGCAGAAGTATTGCATTCATGCAGGCAGAACAGTCCTGCAGAAGTAATGCATTCATGCAAGGCAAAACATTTCTGTTGATGTATTACTTATGCAAGGCATAACATTCATACAAAAGTAATGCATTCAAGCAAGGCAAATCATTTCTGTTGATGTATTAAATTCATGCAACGTAGAACATTCCAGCAGAAGTAATGCATTAATGCAAGGCAAAACATTTCTGTTGATGTATCAAATTCATGTAAGGTAGAATATTCCTGCAGAAGTATTGTATTCATGTGAGATAAAAAATTTCTACATTCATGCAGGGCAAACACTTTTACATTTGGTGTGGTAAAGTACAACTTCAGTTGCTTTTTTTATGCATAGATCTAGATCAGATAAACAAAACATAGTCAAATCATGGATGTGACACATGAATTTTAACCAAAACACTTTATAATATATTCAGATCATTTCTTTTCATTCTCATTTTCATCAACAGCAGACTGAATATTCTGTATTGGAGCTTTGTTTGAATAAAGTTTATATGCTATGATATTTCGGTCATATCACAACAAAAAGCATAATCATTCATATCTTTCCAGGATTTCACTAGTCCTTGGCTGTGCCTCTGCAATACCTGCCCCAAGGACACTTTCACATGATCAGTGCCACCAGTGGGGGTCTAATACAGAATTTCAGGCTGGCCCAAAGTAAAGGCGTTTGTAGGTGACAAATCAAATAAAAAACTGAAACTTGTCTTTGGGAGGGTAGAAGACATGGTGTGGAGAAGAGAAAATGATGGTTAGCAGCATTTTCTCCTATTCCCACAATGTTTTCAAAAGCCATGTTTACACGTCTTGATTACGATAAAACAGCATTACCCATGAGCACCAGTAAATTTATCATTTACCAAACAATCTTAAATGACCTTTAAGAAGAAAGCTTTTACATACATTCTGGACAAAGCTGGTAACCAGAATTCTCTCCATTTCTGTAAATGTTTCAATCCTTTCAAATATAAATCCCATAATTTGGGCCATGTTTGTTGACTGCAAATACTGAACAATACTAAAATGTTTTCCTTTGGAAATTAGTTTACTTTGTTTTGGGCCGTACATATTTTTTCCTACCTGTAAAATCCCGCTGAAGATTTAGGAACTCTGGTGCGACTTGGATCAGACATGTTCACATAGTACAAACCAAAAGGTGTGTTAAAACCATTTATCCAATCAAAATTGTCTGTCAGAGTCCAAGCTGTGTAGCCTTTTACATTCACTTTGTCCAGATTTACAGCTTGAACAAGATAAACAACAGAATGACATAAATAACTCTCCTTGCTTGTGTGATGTGTTGTGATTAATGCTTAAAGCACCTTTTCACTGCTGTAGTTGCCTTTTGTGGCCAGTGTAGATCAAGGTCAGACTGCACAAAATATGCTGTCTTATCTTTGATTTACACTGTCCGCTTTGTTGAAACATTTTTGATAAAAGCAACCTTGAAAATGCTTTTATAAGGGTCTTACTTCAAGAATGTAAGTGTCTTTTGATTTATTTCAGTGCTCTCAGGGTTAAAATTTGAAATCCTTTAAAGTCTAAATTGGAAAGACTTTTTTCTGATATTGCAATCATAGTCTTATTGTACATTCAGTAAGGAATGCAATTTCTGATTGGCCACACCAGTTGGTTTTGTCGATCCGATATTGCTTTTTGGTTTAGCCAAGCAGAAGCTGCAGTGCAGTTAACCCTTTACTGCACAATGCCACCTTTTAACGACCCTGGGAAGGAGGCTTTTTGAAATCATTGTGGGAAAAGGAGAAAATGCTGGTAATCAGCATTTTCTCCTTTTCCCACAATGTTTTCTACCCTATCGAAGAAAAATTATACCATTTGAGCCACACTGAAATTGTCGTCTGCAAATGCTTTCAATATGAACAAGGCTAAAATTTTGTCTTCTGGTAAAGGGTTAAGCCAATCCAAAATATGGTTACTTTAAAATTTCGAAAATTCTTGAGAATTAGACTAACTTCATTAAGAATGATCGGTGGAAATGGGTCCTGGTAGATTACATGCTCTGTGCAGTCTGATCTTGATGTTTACTGACAACAAAGCCACATGAGGTGTACTAATAATGCTGTAGGCCAACTTGTTACCACATGTTATTGACTTTTTGACATTTTTTAAAAACAAAGAGGAAAAATAAGCAACAGAGTGCAACATGCAATTGCTTTTTTCACAAAAATAATTTTCCACACAATTAAAATGTGTTTTTTTCCTTCAAATGTTTTCTAATTTTTTTCAACTTTAACTAGTTTTAGGACGATCGAAAAACAGCTTGCTAAAGAATGGAATACCCCTACCAGGTGATCCCATGTTTCTAGAAAACCCAAGAAAAGAGGTTTTTGGAAACATTGCAGGAAAAGGAAACTACTGGTGGACTGCATTTTATCCTTTTCCAACAAAGTTTTCAATCCATTCAAATACAGATCTCATCATTTAACCGTTTACCACACATATGCAAAAAGGCCCAGGCTGACCTGGGTCAAAACTTTTTCTCTTTTGTAAATTTTCTGCATGTCTATGGTTCATTCTACTTCATGATTCACCTGTTTGTACGACAAAATGGCTTTAATAAATCTATAATTATGTGATGACTGGCTTGGTACAATACATCAATGAGACACATTAAATCCCCTATTACCAGAGCATAGCTCATATTGATTTAGCGCTAAAAGGCTTGAAGCATCGTTTGGAAGTGAGGTATTACGATGGACAAAGTAGCTGAATTTGAAGCATCTTCTTGTGAAATGTTGTGTGTCTTAGTCTCTCATCATTGCTCTTGCTAAGCAATGTCATTATGTCTAGTTGCTTGTTTTTTTTTCTAGCTGTGTTGTGATGCTTGGCCGTTAAATATGTTTCCTAACTACATGTAAATAGTCCAAGATCTATGGGTTGGAAGACTTTGCGAGATAGTTAACTCTTTACCAAACAACAATATTTTAGACTGGTCCAAACTGAAAGCATTTGCAGACGACAAATTCAATGTGACTCAAAACCTGTAATGGCCTTTGGAGAAGAAAACATTGTGGGAAAAGGAGAAAATACTGGTTACCAGCACTTTCTCCTTTTCCCAAAATGTTTTCAAAAGGCTTTTTTTTTCCCAAGTCATTAAAACTCAGGATTGTGCGGTAAAGAGTTAACAAAAAACAATATGTGAGTGTAAACTCTTAAAGAATAACCAACAAATATGCAACCTATGCAGGGAAAGTAACTTTGACTAATTTAAATACCAACCTTTCAAAACCTCATCAATATAAGCCTTATAGTAGTCAATTCTATCTATATCAGCTATGGTCCCTGGTTTATCTGAGACCCCATTCTCTGTTATATATACAGGAACATCTCCATAGTGGGACTTGATCCAGTTCAATGTCTTTCTCATGGCCCATGGAACTCCTTTAGTTTGTGATCTGGCAATGAAAATTGTCACTTCACATAAAGATTTTCACTCCGTCACAATAACCCTTTCATAGCCAAAAACTGGGGCTTCCATGAATGGCATGCACAGACTGAACAAAACATGTTGTGGTTTTCTAAAATGTCCATGAACTTAAAGAACCATCTATACTAGTTTTCAGCCAGTCTTCAGCTCATTTCATCTTTATTTTCAGCCAGATTTCAACCCATATCATCTTTATTTTATCAAACTATAATCATTCTTGTATCTTCATTCATGCAAAATTTCAGATTAATTCATCAACAAACAAGTGTCATACCAGTAATTTATTGAAAGTGTCCAAGCCTACACGTTTGAAGTATGGAAAGACTGATTTTGTTTAGAAATTTTAATCAATTTCATTACAGGCTTTAACTCTTTACCACACAATCCCGAGTTTTAACGACCCCGAGGAAGAAGCCTTCTGAAAACATTGTAGGAAAAGGAGAAAATGCTGGTAACCAGCATTTTCTCCTTTTCCTATGATGTTTTCTACCCTTCCCCCAAAAAAATTCAACTTTTCAATCAGATTTGTCGTCTGCAAATGCTTTCAATTTTGACAAGTCTAAAATTTTGTAGTGTGGTAAAGAGTTCATTCAAAAACTCTGCATTTTAACCCTTTACCAAACAATTCTGTCTTTTAATGACCCTAAGAAAGAAGGCTTTTGAAAACATTGTGGGAAATGGAGAAAATGCTGAAAACCATCATTTTCTCCTTTACCTACAATATTTTCTATCCTTTCAGAGACAAACTCCATCATTTCCAGCCAAATTTGATTGGTAGTCTATACAGCTTTCAGTCTGGATCAGTTAAAAATCTTGTTCTTTGGTAAAGAGTTAATCTGCAAAAGAGAAGCAAGCAAGAAGATTTTAAGCTGCCAGGTAGGAATCATTGTGGAAATTGACCATTAAATCCCAACTGAACTAATAGCAAAGCAAACCTACCCTTTCCAAGCGGGGTCCATCGTACACATGATCCTACCATCCGTGTCCAAACCAGTCTCACTGACTGAATAGTCTCTCTCTGTACACAGCTGACCAGTATATAAACTCAAACCAAAAAAGTCTGACGAACCTTTGAAAGAGAGAGAAAGAGAGAGAGAGAGAGATCAGTACACATTAGGTTAAGAAAATAATTTATAGGTCTTCTGTTTTTAAGAAAACACTAAGGTATTTCACAGCCCTGGCATAGATGGGGTCATTGTCAGCATTGTAGTTCAAAAGCTTTTTAAAAACTTTGACATGTTATATCTCTGTCATTATTGAAGGTATTTCCTTCAAACTTGGAGTAGATGCTAACTATCAAAAGGGGAATACATCAAAGGACAGGTAACCATCAAAATATTTTTTTAGACAGTTATGCCCCTTTTATGACTTCAAATTTTCATAAAAAGCAACTGCAGCTGAGTGTTGGAGCCAGCATGCTGTGCTCTGGTTTTCATTAGCCACAACATTTTTAAACTTTACACTCTTCAAATCTGAAACCTAGCTAAGATTTACTGGCATTCTTGTCGACTGGATGGTCTGTGTGTGTATACACAGCTTGCAAGGGTATAAACTGAAACAAGGCAAATCTGGAAAACCATTTCCCAAACAACGCCATGTTTTAATGACTCTGAGAAGAGAGCTTTTGAAAACATAGAAAGAAAAGGAGAAAAAGCTGGTAACCAGGATTTTCTCCCTTTCCCTTAACGTTTTCTACCCTTTATTGTCATCTGCTTTCAATTCTGACAAGTCTAAAATTTCAAAGTTAACCCTTAACCTGCTTGACAAATTAAATGAAACTATCTTGATAGTAAAAACCCAAATATTTCTATTTCAAACTTACTAACTGATGAAAAATATCTCCTTATTGGTCGGTATAGATGAAAGATCAGACTGCACATTCTGTGCAGTCTGATCTTGATCTCCACTGTCCACAAAAAGGTCCTTGTGTCACACTTAGCAGCCAAAGGGTTAAGAGATTTGTCCTGTTCACCATCTCTTCTGAACTAATTTTTAATTTGAAGTTCAAAAACTAGCCATTTGACTGGCTTAGACAGAACATCTCAACCAATCAGATGGCTAGTTTCAAGTCTGAATTAGAATGTTATTTAGGGTTGTTCGATAGGTTAGGTTTCTCTATTTGCAACACCATTTTTCATGAATTTCCTTTCACCAAATAATCAATAATAATCATCAATATCCAAATTTTCTCCTAAAATGTCTTTAATTATTTACTACACAATCCTGCTACTTAACAACACTGATCGAAAAGGCCTTTGCAAACAATTCAGTGTTGCTTAAATAACTGATTTTGTCTGGAAGAACAGAAAACTTTGCTGGAAAAAAGAAAATGCTGGTTACCAACATTTTCTCCTTTCCAAACAGTGTTTTCTAAAATCTTCTTCATCAGGGTTGTTTAAACTTGGGACTGTCTGGTAAAGGATTAGGGTGGAAAAGATTTTAACAAGCACAAACTGAATATTTTCTGATGGTCAAAAATATCTATAAAACACACCTTTGAGGTCTTCAATTTCATCTTGGGAGAATTGGGGAAGTCTAGACTCTTGTCTTCCTTGCATAAGGCTTCTTTTATGAATACTTTCTTTCATAAGAGTCGGGTAATCTCCACTACCGTAGATTGGATTCGCAAACCATCCTAAATAAAACTCCATCCCTCTCTCTGAAGCTTGGATGTCAGCCATACTATACTCATCTGCTGGCTGTTTCCATTCAGTATTTAATGCAATACCAATTCGTCCTGAAACAGATATATGCAGGTTTAACTTTTTACCATCAATCCCAATTTTTACAGTTGACAGCATTTCCTGTGTTTTCCATAATGTTTTCAAAACAGTTTTTTACCTATGGTCATAAAAAGACAGGATTGTTTGGTACAGGGTTTAGGTTTGTTCCCTGGAATTACAAGTTCTATACTTTATTTAATGAATTTAACTCTCTATTTACTTCAAACAGTCAAATTTCTCATTCCTAGAGCAAACAAGCAAGGAACAGATCAAATGCCTTGTTTTGCAGCCTCTGGTCTGGACCTATGGTATTTGCCACAGTTTACCTATAAGGACAAAGTATCATGTACTGTTTAACTCTTTACCAAACAACAAAAGTTTGGACTGGTCTGAATTGTATGTGTGATGACAAATTAGAATTATCTTGAAATGTGAAACTTGCCTTTGAAAGGCTAAAGAGAAAAAGCAGTGTGGGAAAAGGAGAAGTTGCTATTTACCAGCATTTTCTCCTTTTCCGACAATATTTTCAATAGGTTTCTTCCTTAGGGTCGTTAAAACACATGACTGTTTGGTAAAAGGTAAAGACAATGTAGCATAAACAGCTTAAAAAAATGTGATTCCTCACATACAGAGATAGGTAACAAAATCAATGTGATATAACAAAACTAATACTATAAAAAGAAAAGTTCTCCCCCACCTTGTTGATCTCTGTAGCTACTCCTGTACAGTTTGACAGCTTTAGCATGGGCAAGTAGCATATTGTGACCAGCAACATAGTTGTAGGTATCAGGTCCATATTTCCTCGGGGCATAAATACCCTGCCCATAACCAAGGTCTGCTACAGCTCGGGGGTCACTGAAGGTTATCCAGTGTTTCACCTGTAAGAGATGACAATCTTGCCGAAGAAATTGAGCATAAGCTTCAAAAAATTATTTTCAAAGCTGTGAGTGGGCATGAATATTTTTATTTGAAATAGGAACATCATAAGAAAGGAGGGATTATGTATAAATAAAATTATTCTAAAGCTGTCTGCTGATTAACCCTTTACCACACAATCCTGTGTTTTAATGATCCTGAGGGAGAAGCCTTTTGAAAACATTATGGGAAATGGAGAAAATGCCGGTAACTAGCATTTTCTCCTTTTCCCACAATGTTTTCTATCCTTCCCAAATCAAATTTCAATTTTTGAGCCACTGTTGATTTGTCGTCTGCAAATGCTTTCAATTTGGACCAGCCTAAAATTTTGTTGTTTGGTAATGAGTTAAAACTTTTATTTTAAGCTGTTTGGAATATTATTTCCATTTACAATTTCCATTTCCTCAGATATTAGCCATCCATAACAAAAAGAGTGTTAGCTATATTTTCATAAACATTTTAGTTGTACACATTTAGATTATCTTTTCACCAAATAACAAAGTTTTTTCCCTTTTTTTTCACAATGAAAGCAGTTGAAGACAACGATATGAAAACAATGGTATATGTATTCAAAACAATAGAAAACATAGTTGGGAAAAAGCAAATGCTGGTTACGAGCATTTTCTTTCTTTTTCCACAATGTTTTCAGAAGTCTTCTTCCTAAGGGATGTCAAACTTACAACTGTTTGGTAAAGTATTACACCAATGCACTACAATCCATACTTTGTGAAAAGGGGGCTTAATACATCTGCAAAAAAAAAAAGTATATCCGACAGGTAGATTGAAACTTTTTGCATTTGGTAAATTTTCTGCATGCCAAAGGACCATTCTACCTTGTTATTCAGTCAAGACAAAAAGGATTTCATAGATCTATCATAATGTGATGACTAGCTTGATATCATGCATTATGGAGATGCATTACATTCCCTTTTGTCAGAGCATGGCTCATTTCTGTTTTCCTACATATCTTTTTTTAATAAATTACAGTTTAGGCCAGAAATGTTTTATTAGACTATAATTCAAAACAAGACTGTGATTTCTATGCAGTCTAATCCAGATCTACAAATTTTTATGAAGGTGACTAAAATTAATCTAGGAATGTTGTGCAGTGAAAGGAAAGTGTATTGTACTTCAAAATGCATGCTTACTTTGTCACCAAATGTCTTAAAGCAAAAATCTGCATAATCTGCAAAATATTGGGTTGTGTTCCTTGTCAGCCAACCCCCTTTGTCTGAAACAGACATAGAAAAGTAAATTACCCTCTACTAAATGGCTAAATGACTAAAAGTTTTGTCTATTTTTATTTTCAGACCATATATCAGTTCTGGCTCACATGATTAAATTTTTGATCACATAACCTCCCTTGGTTTCAGTGTAATATACCCGTTATGGATTTTCTTGTCCTGCACATGTTTGAGATAACTATTGCATGATGCCATTTTATACTTCTTTCAGCAAAGTGGCAGCAGTTTTATTGATGGAAATAACCACAGGCACATAAATAGTTCTAAATATTCTCCTCTCTAATTTGTGAAATATTTTTATGTGATAAAAAGAACCTAACTTTCATTGACTTAGTAGATGAAATTCTATTTAACTTGTCAACAAAATGTTACTAAGCTCACAAGAGGCTTGCTAAATACCATTTTTCTAGGCTCATCTTATAAAAAATTTTTATCTTAAATACCAACTTATGTCAGATCCTGTATGTATTTGATAGGATGGAAAATCTTGTATGAAAAGGAGAAAATACTGATTACGAGCATTTCTTCTTTTTTCCCCATGAGGTATTCATAAGTTTCATGCTCAATGTTCTCTACCCTTTCAAAGACAAATTCAATCATTTGAGCCACATTTAGTTTGTCATCTACAAAAGCTTTCACTATACACATTTATTTTGTCATCTGCAAGTGCTTTCATTGCACACAAGTCTACATTTTTTCTTGTGTGGCAAACTTTTAGGCATTATAAACTGAGAAACAATACCTTCTAAAGCTTGAGGTAAATCCCAATGATAAAGTGTAACCAGTGGGACTATTCCAGCATCAGTTACCTCCCTTATCAGATCTCTATAATAGTCGACTCCTTCCTCATTGACTGGGCTGGAACCATTGGGAAACAGTGTTGACCAAGAGATGGAAAAGCTGTAATGTTTCACCTGTAGTTTGAAATGATTGTTTATTTATAGTATTCAAAATTTATTTTCCTAATTAAAACTGCAAATCCTTTGGCTCTTTACCAAACAATCCCATGTTTTAACGACCTTGAGGGAGAAGCCTTTTGAAAACACTGTGGGAAAAGGAGAAAATGCTGGTAACCAGCATCTTCTCCTTTTTCCCACAATGTTTTCTTCCCCTCCAGAGACAAATTCCACATTTTGAGCTAAAGCATTAACTCTTTCCAAACAATCCTGTGATGTAACCCTTCACCAAACAATAAAATTTTGGACTTGTCCACATTGAAAGGATTTGCAGACGACATATTAAATGTGACTCACAACATGAACTCTGTATTTCACAAAGTAGAGAACATTGTGGGAAAAGGAGAAAATGCTGCTTACCAGCATTTTCTTCTGTTCTCTCAATGTTTTTCTTCCCTAGGGTCTTTAAAACTTGGGATTGTTAAAGGGTTAACAAATGAGGAGAATGATTGTTCAAAATATTATAGAAAAAAAAAATGCTGGTGACAAACGTTTTTTCCTTTCCCCATAATGCTTTCTACCTTTCGAAGAACAAATCCTAAGGTTTGACCTGATCTAATTCGCTATGTATGAGAATTTTCATCATTTGACCTTTCAGTGTGACCTTGACCTTCTACCCAACGGAACAAATGATTCAAATGACACTTGTACTGGTAAAATAATACAACTGCATTAAAACTGTTTCTAAATCCATCTATAAATGTAGAAGTTTAGCTCAGACAAGCTCTATAAGTGACAATTTTATCATTTGACCTTTTAGTGTGACCTTGACCTTGGACCTACCTGCAAAAAATGGTACAAACAGTACTTCTACTGGTAAAGGAGAACACTTGAACTGGTAAAAGAATACAATTGAGTAAAATTGTTTCTAAATCCATCTATAAATGTAGAAGTTGTAGCTTAGACAAGCTCTATGTATGACAATTTTATCATTTGACCTTTAGCGTGACCTAGACGTTGGACCTACCTGAAAAAATGCTAAACAGTACTTCTACTGGTAAAGGAGAACAATTGTGCCAAATTATCTTTAAATGCATCCACAAATATATAAGTTATGGCTCGGAGAAGCTCTATTTATCATTTTAGTATGACCTTGACCTTGGACCTACCTGAACAAATGTTTTAAATGGCACTTCTACTCATTAAGTAGAACAATTAAGGTAAACCACTTTGAAATCCATTCTTAAATGTAGAGTATCTGGTCTGGACAAATGGATGGATGCATGCACACACTAATGCACGCAGTAACGCATACTGGAATGGCACTGTGATGACTATGTCTGGCTCACCGCAAGCAGGCAAGCCAAAATGTAAGTTGAAAATGTAACACATTTGCCACTTTAATTTACATACACGTAATTCTTTCAATAATTGGACATCTTCCTTGTAGTTGTAACTAGTATCATCTGCAGGCTGATGAATGGATAGGTCGGCAGTATTTCTATTCTCCAGAAATTTGTCCCAAATACTTTTTCCTCCACCTAAATGAATACAAATTGAAATTTACACCCCATTACCATACAAATATATGTACTATTTTTTCAATCCCTGTAGCAGGATAACTTTATAAAAGCATTCAGGGAAAAGAAGCAATTGCTTGTCACATGCAATTTCTCTTTTTCCTTAACCATTTTCCACACAATCCCGAGTTTGTGGGAAAAAAAGAAAATGCTGCTAACCATCATTTTTTCCTTTTCCTACAATCTTTTTTCTTCTTCTACAACAAAATGCATCATATGAATTACATACATACAAACGCTTTAACCCTATTGCACTGATACACCAAAAATCAATAGGCCTTTATCTACCTAGCCAATATTGGATTTTCTATTCATCTATCCTCGTGCTATTTTACCCAGTACCAGTCTGTAGAAATTATTTACAGGGTATGTTGATTTAAATGGTGATATCTCAAAGATTCATTGATGGATTTTGATAATTTTTTTTTTATTTTGCAGGTAGAAGATTTGCCCTTATACCGTGTCATAATTATTTCAGTACACCCCAGCTTTCTCTTCATAAGAAGTGGATTAAACTTGAATATAAATAAAATTCATAATATTTGTGCTGATTTATTGTAATTTATTTCCCTATTACATGTGTATGTTATAAAAATGCTTTATGAAATGTATTTTTCCTGTGAGATTTATTTCTTCTTTAATAAAATCAATAAAACAATGTCAGTTTTGATTCATATTTTAGATGCATTTGCAAAAGAAATGAGACTACCCCTAATTTGGGTTAAGTTTACTTTGGTAAAAATGCATGAGTACTTCAGGGTTAAATTTTATTACTCAATATTTTATTAATTTTAATAAAAGTTCATTTTCTCTCTAGCAAGTAGATGAATTTAAACAGTACAGTAATTGATGCCAGGTGGTTCTCCCTTATTCAAAGTTTTTGTCCTGTCTGTAACACACATTTCATTACACATTATTTTGAAGTGTGTGTGTGTGGGGGGGGGGGGGGGTAATTTTTTTTTTAATAGATTATTTATATAGGGAATACTTCTTATCTATCCTATAATAAAAACTAAAACTAGCCACTGTTATTCATATAAAAGGCACAGTTTCAAAAATATATGACCACTTCATTTTTGGTATATGTATGTATTCCATGAAATAAAAGGAGTGCTATTCTGGGTTAGATTTTATTAACCATATCTGTTCAAGTTAGCTATAGAACTTTCTATTTTGAAACTGCACCTTCAGTGTTAGTAAAAACATGAACAATGAACAGTTAATGTGTTAGTTTCACAACATATACTTGCACATCTTCAGGTACATGTCATAAATCCAATCATATTCTGAATGCACGACACACTAATACTTATATACACTTTATATCCAAGACAGAATTATTTCAAAATACTTGCAAGCACTTCATAAATTTGAACCACAAGGCACTGATTTATCTATTTACACACAAAAAAAAACACATGCACACTCAAAATATGAAATGAAAGACTGCACACAGTTGGAAGTGCTGGCAGTAGAGCTTATTACTAAAAACACTGCACATGGTTAGAACCACTGGCAGAAGATGACTGAAAATACTGAAATATTCCTTACTTTACTTTGCACACTAAACTTTTTATATACACTAAGAAAACACAAATTTTATACAAGACAATATCTGCACACAGTTGGAACCACTGGCAGTAGAACTTATCACTGAAAACACTGCACATGGTTAGAACCACTGGCAGTAGAATGATTTTTCAACCAAGCTGTATCAGATTCTCTGTGTGGTATCTGTCAAAGCAGCCCCTTCCGTTTGTACACAAGGCGACGTTGCATTCTAGGCACTTGTAGCTAGTCTCTGGCGTTCTGTTTCCTGGTGTCTTTATTCCATCCATGGAGCACTTGCGGCAGGTCTTCTTTCTTCCTTCTATCTGGACTTGATGATGGTTGTAGATGTTCTGTAATCTCAGCAATGGTGTGGCTGTCTTGATGTTGGCTTTAGATCCAGCTGGTCTCTTCCGGGAAGTAAATCCACCACATAGGGCATCTGCTACCTGTAGTCGGAAGTTGAAGTGGGTGAAATCGCGGGATGATTTTGGCAAAGGCTGGTTGGAGGCAAGGAAAAGCTGGTGTGCATTCACTATGGCTAGGTCCAGGCAGTAGTTGAGTATATATTTCCACCACTTCTTGTGTTGGCGTCCAACGGAATAGTAGGCTCTGTGTTGGTCAGCTAGGTCAACTCCTCCCATATACTTGTTGTAGTTGGTCACTGCGTCAGGCTTGTTGATGGGTCCTCCGCGTCTGGGCTGGTGCATGCTGTCGGTAGGCTGCTGGTTTGTTGATATAATGGCAACTTGTCACTTGTCTTTCCACACTGTCACAAGTAGATCTCCTCTCTGTCGCTTGAGTGTATCTCCTGGGCGTCTGAGTTTGGCATTCTTCAGGGCTGGTGGTAATCCTCTTCTGTTCAGGCGTAAGGTTCCGCATCCGTAAGTCCAATGTCTGGTCAGGTCTTCCATCAGTGGTAGAGAGCTGAAGAAGTTGTCAAAATAGACATGGTAATTCCGTCTCAGGAGTGGCTGTAGAAGGTTCATTACAACTCTGTGTCCGAGGCCTCTGTTGTCTTGATCTGCTTCTCTTCTTCCGGTGTAGACTTGGAACTGTGAAGTGTAACCAGTTTTCGATTCGCACAGCTGCCAAACTTTGATCCCCCATTTGGTCGGCTTCCCAGGCATGTACTGCTTTAGTAAAGAACGCCCCTTGAATCCTATCATGGCTTCATCAACACTCAGCTCTCTACCAGGGGTGTAGTGTTGTAGAAAATTTCTGTTCAGCATATCCATCAGTGGTCTAACTTTGAAGAGTGGGTCGTAGTCTGGACTATCTGCTGCTGGTTGGTGAATGCTGTCTGTTAGGTGAAGGTACTGGGAAAGTTTCTCGTATCTGGCCTTTGGCATCATACCTGAAATTCCTTCTACATTCAGGCTCTTGTGTTCGGCCCAGTAGTGGCTATACTCTGGCAGATTGTGGAATCCCATAATAATTTGCAGGCTGAAAAAGGCACGGACTTCGTCGATAGTCGTAGCAATCCATCTGGTGTCTGGTGTTCCTTTCTGCTGTTGTTGTTGTTTGGCGTACAGGTTGGTCTGGTCGGCGATCGTTTGGAAAAATCTGTCCTCGAACATCAGATTGAAATAGTGAATTGGGCTGGCTCCGGTAGGAAGGTTGTGGGTTGGTCCAACATCTTCGGTAAATGGCCGTATGTCAATTGGGTGTACGGCATCTGTCCAATCCTTGTTGATGTTGTCTTCGTTGTCGCTGGAAGAGTCGTACTGGGATCCAAGATCAGCTGAGGAAACACTGGAGACGCTGGAAATCTCCCAATCTTCCATGTCTGAGATGTCACTGTCGTCGAAATTTTGTCTTCTTTCTTCGGCTATCTGTAGCTCTTCCTCGTCGAATCCGCTGGTGAAGCTGCTGTCCAAATCCGAGTTCCTTTCGTCGGTAACAAATTCCATCTCCGTTGTGATGAATAATAATCACGTAAAATATATATATATATATATTCACAGAAAATTCAGTAGAGAAATCGGAAATGAAGAATAAATCTGGCTATCAGTAAAAAAAAAACAATATTAAATGATCAAATCACTCAAATAATCAAAATTTTTGTACACATGTAAAACAATTAAATCACCGAAAATTACATGAAAAAGCACACACACACAAACAAACTATTGTACACAGTATTAAATGATTAAACCACTGAAAATGATAAAAACTTTTGCAAAAAAAATGTGATCAAATCACTTAAATTCTCAAACTTTTGAAAACAATATTAAATAATTAAATCACCGAAATGTATATATAAAGAAATAGGCACACACACAAATAAACTTTTGTACACAATATTAAATGATTAAACCACTGAAAATGATAAAAACTTTTGGAAAAAAATGTGATAAAATCACTTAAATTCTCAAACTTTTGAAAACAATATTAAATAATTATATCACCGAAATTTATATATAAAGAAATAGGCACACACACAAATAAACTTTTGAACACAATGTTAAACGATTAAATCACTGAAAATTATAAACACTTTTGCAAAAAATTTCATTAAATGAATGAATATAATAAAACTTTTGACACGTATTTTCGATTTGATCGATGCGTGAATTCTGAAATAAGGCATTGAAAAAGGCGCTAGAAGTCTGCAAAAATATACTAACGCCATGCGCATATGTTCATTTGCGCAAATTTCACTACCGCTCGTGATCACGTGGTATATCGCTCCCTCATAATCCATAGCCATGATTACGTAATATTGTGTAAGTCCAGCCTCTTGCCACGCGTAGGCAACAACAGAAACCGATAAATCAAAGGATTAAAACGCTACCGAAATTGACTGGGCGGTATGGCCACGTGTTGGAAACAATAGAAATCGAAAATACAAAGGATTAAAACGCCACCGAAATTGACTGGGCGGTATGGCCACGTGTCGGGAACAATAGAAATCGATAATACAAAGGATTAAACCGCCACACTGACAAGGTCAAAATGACTGGACAATAAAACCAATTAAGTTAAATTGTTTTAGGGGAAAAATCAGTTTTGAATAAATTACTGAAAAAAAAACCCTATCTGTGTTTTGTGTTTTTTTTTTCAACAAAGCGTTTATTTAAAAAAAAAAAACAATCATTTCATCAGATGCTTTTTAACCGATCTGGTATTAACTGCATTTCTTTTCACTCGAAGACAATTGCGTAAAACATATACCGCCCTTCTCGTTGATTTATGACAATTTCATTCTTTTATTCTTAGTTTTAGACACCCGTGCAGGTATTAAAAAAGACACTGAATATGCCTTTTTATCTTCTGTAAGCTTCCAAAAATTGTAGCTACAGCTGAACTTCCGAAATACAGTTACAAAACACCCCCGATTTAGCAATATTTTCTTCCAACTTCAATCTTCAAACTTGCAAATTTGAGAAAGAAATTTGCTTTTCATGTGATATTTTGAATCTTACTGTTATAGATACGGAAGTTGAAAATACCATAACGAAGGGGTTTTTCTAAGGCGTTTTTACCGTAAAGACAATCAAAGTCTAAATCTGAAATATTTTTATTCAGAATAATCAAAGAGAAAGCCTGACCTGCACACTACTGAATTTTCATAAATCGCTCGGAAATTCAGGAGAAATTTGGGCATAGTGGCCCTTAGCCTATGGATTTTCTCATCTAGGAAAATGTCTGTTCACAGAGGGAGTAAGACAGAAAGTGGAAAATAGGTGGGAATGGATAAAATGACTCATATTGACCTAGTGGTCTGCGTTCATAATATCCCCTTTTTTCCTGTCTAGACAGAGAATAAAACGCGTCTTACCTTGAGCGGCGTATATCTCAATACGCGATATTTCATTTCCGTGTCCAACCTGCTGCACAATACAAACGATTTTATTTCCATCGTTGCAGCGAACCGCAGCGACAGAAAAAAAAACATGTATTGCGATGCAGCAACGGAAATAAAATCACATGTATCGTGCAGCAGGTCGGAGACTGTAATGAAATACCGCGAATCCGGATATACACCGTGATTCTGTTGTCCTGCAGACACAGCATTTCATGGGCCGGCCAAGGGTTACATCGGTAGGCCTATGTTCTTTGGTAAGACATGTCAGAGCCTCAGCTTTATCATATCGAGGAAGCTTATGAATAAATGAACTTCATCGTGATGGAACAGAAATACTGTTCAAAGCGGTGTAAAAATATTAATAATAATAAAACCAAACAACAACCCCCCCCCCCCCCCCTTTGTGGATGCTAAATTTATCATTGTGGGGTGAGAGAAGGGTCTCGAACATAATGGTTTAAGCCGATGGCAGGCGTTATATGATTGGATGGTGTGATTTTTGTCAAATCAGATAATAGGTGTGAACTTGACTAGTACTTTCAATTACTAAATGTCAATGTGACATGTTAATTTACCGTCAATTTGCATATGCCATAAGTTCTTCTAGCTTTAAAATCTGCCAAAATTTATTTCGAATTCACTCATCGTAAAAGCGTTTGACAGACAAGATAGAATAACCTCGAAAATGAAGGCAGTCATATTTGGCGATTCCCATACGAGAAGGCTGAAGGCTTGGAAAGTTTTTCCAAAGGGGGGAAGAAAGGCTAGAACAGCAACAGCCGACTACGACTGGTCAATGTTTGTGAAGACTTGCCGAGAAGCAGAAAAAGTTGTCGTGTTGATTGGCTCTAACGACATTCAGCAGAGGTTGGAAGAACTGCACAGCCCTCAATACGCAGCCTGTGCTATACTTGCAGACTTGCACCGTTTGCGGGAGTTGATTCAGCACGAGCGCATGCTAATTGTCGACCTGTGGCGGCGCAAGTCAGAGTCCGAGGCTTTTAGGCAGACCCGATCCCACATTAACCATGCCCTAGGGCCGGATGTGATTCGAGTGGCCAAAAAACTGAAAGAGAAGCATCTCTGTATTGATGGCGTGCACCTTTCCAGCACTGGAAGATCTATCCTGCAATGTGCAATTGATAGATCTCTGTACGGACCGTAGATGGAATGTAAGCCAAATCCATTTATAACAATAAAAACAGCCCTTTTCAGGGCTACCAGTCACCAAGAAAGTTTCTTTCGATCATTGTCAATTAAAGCCAATTTCCATTAGCCCATTACCACAAATTCCTTCTTGTGGCTTGGATGGCGGACTTGTAATCCGGTAATCCGAGAGGTGTCGACGGTTGCAGGTTCAAGTCCCTTCCCCCCCCCACCACTGGTCATGTGGTTATGTCCTTGGGCAAGACATGTTGACCAGAGCTCCGGCCTTGTACTGGTGATACCAAGGAAGCACATGAGTAAGTGAACTACGTCGTGATATAACTGAAAAATTGTTCAAAACGACATAAACCCCATTCAGACCACAATCCCTTCTTCTTCACCTGAAATAAAAACATTCTGAGAAAGGGGAAATTAATTACCTGTAACGAGCAATCACAATGTTTTCTACCCTATATGATACTATTTTTTCTAAACTCACACGCACTTTGAATGTCGTCTGCTACTTTTTTTTCGATTTGGTATGGCATAAAATTTTGTTGTCAGGTAAAGGGGTTAAGAGCTTTGTCTACTTTCGCTGTGGTCCCGAAATAATACATAATACATGTCTTTTCTCGTGCGATTATATGCAGTCATTCGTGTATATTTTACGAAAATCCGATAATTACGCGTGAAGTAATCTGACATTTTTTCAGTTTCAAAACAATCGAGAAACAGACAAACTGACCATGTTTGTCCTAAAAAACATGCGATGTTTCGGTGAATTTCAAATTTTTTTTTAAGTATCATAACTCTAGAAAATATCTGTGTAATTAATTAGTGCTATCGGACAAAATGTTTTGTAAAAAATTGGAGTTTTAATGGATTTAAATCAGGCAATGTTATCAGGCCGTCTGAAGGCGGTTTGAGGAGACGCTATGAAGGCGCTTTGGGCCGTTATGAGGAGATACAGGTAGGGCGGTTTTGGCCGTTATGAGTGCGAAAGGGTTAAATGTGAATTAGTCTAAAATTTTGCCCTGTGGTAAAGAGTTGAATGCAGTTTAAGATATACAGAACCTGACATGAGTTTGCATTTGAGATTTTATTAAACTTGTCAAGCAAAAATGTTATTAAGCTCGCTAAAGGCTCGCGTAATAACATTTGTCCTTGACGAATTTAATAAAATCTTATCTCAAAAGCCAACAAATGTCAGTTCTTTTTATCACATAACAATATTTCACAAATGACAGATCTGAAGATATGAAACCATCTACTGATACACATGCAGTATTATCCATAAAAAACCCCATTCACTTCTATGAAATATGTACAAAATGACTTCAAAGATGATGTCACACAATTTTGATATCAAACGTATATAAAGTAAGAAAATTCATAATAGGTATATTACACTGAAAACAAGAAGGGTTATATGACAAAAGTATTCCTTTACTTCAAATACCTATTTTTTGTCAGTTTTGTACTTGTTTCAATTGGGCCTATAATTTAGCCTGTACAGTACTAGGTTTAACAATGCAATACTAAATAATCAACTAGCACTATCTACATCTGTCACAGAAAGATGTGGGCAACCAGGAGATCTCAAACAGACTTGCAAAAATACAGGTTAAAAATCCCTTTACCTACCATCATTATTTCCTGCTTCCTCCATTGGAAAAGTGGATGTGCCAAGCCCCCAGGAGAAATCTTGTGGAAATGTTCCATGGTAGAAAATCCCTTCATGTGACGGGGCTGTACCATGACCCCCAGCACCTTGGTATCCCTCTCTGAACCCATTTTCTGATATCAACTAAAATAAATAAAACTAGAGCTATCACTAAACGTGATCATACCCCCCAACAGCTCCTTGTCACAAAACAGATTAATGTCACAGGAATGCAAAATAAGTGACTGGAAAGTCAATTATACCAGAGCTATCACTGAAGGTGATGAATATCCTGCAATGGCTTCTTGCCAAAGAATTACTCTTTGTTACAGACTAAAGACTTGGAGAGAATAAAACTTACTTGATACATTTTTTTTTACCAGCTGGACAAATTGAGATTGGTTTAAATGAAAAGGTTTTGCAGACAACAAATGTCTTTTCATGCAATGTTTTTGACCAGACTCTACATCTTACTTATACAGTACGGAAACTAATGAAAGCAACCTCCGAACCGAATCGGAACCGTAATAGTAACTGAACTGAACCGAAAGTAATAAACTTAAGAAAACATTGTAAATACAGAAGCCATTGCTCACGATGTTTACAATGTTTTCCTTTTTAGTCATATAATACGGAATGCACTGAAACCGCAGCGAAGCCGAAGCGGAACCGCAAAAAATGTTGCTTTCGTTAGTTTCCGTACGGTATTGGTATCTATTTTAACACATCATAAGTTGAAGACTTGGAATAGTTGTGGAGAACGTAGTAAATGCTTGTAATCATCATTTCATTTTTTTCCCAAGTAACTGCAAAGATTAATCTTTCCAATTTTGTGTAGAAAGTAGTAAGTGCTGGTAATCAGCATTTTCTCCTTTTCCAAACATATCTGAAAGATTAATCTGTCTTATATTTGAGTAAACTTCCGATGAAAAGATGAAATTGACATGACATGACATAAGTGAAGTGACATGAAAACTTACTAGTGATGGTTAGTGATGGTAAGTCTACTGTTAACTATCTACAGGTGTAGGAATCTATCATAAGAGAACGACAAAAAAGGGCTTAGCTCTTGGAAATTTTATTTAATTAACTAAGAACAATTTATGATATGCACATCTTTGCTGAGTGCAAAGTCTATCCATGAAGTTTGAAAGAAATTTGTCCAGAATCATCAAAGGGCCGTAACTCCATGAAACCTAAATAAACCATAACCAAAATAGGATATGCACATCTCTGCTTGATACTGAGTCTATTTGTGTAGTTTGAACCAAATCTGTCCAATAGTTGATGAGAAAAAGAGCGGACAAGAAATTTCATGAAAGGGCCATAACTCAGTGAAAAATCAATGAACCATAACCAACATTTCATATGCACATCTCTGCTTGATACTGAGTCTACCTGTGAAGTTTGAATAAGATTCGTCCAATAGTTTATGAGAAATAGAGCGGACAAAAAGCTACAGACCGACCAACGGACGGACAGCTGTGTTAAAAGTATTCTATCAAAAGTATAATTTATTTTCATCAATTCAGCAAGGGCACCATCATAAAGAGAACGACAAAAAAGGGCTTAGCTCTTGGAAATTTTATTTAATTAACTAAGAACAATTTATGATATGCATATCTTTGCTGAGTGCAAAGTCTATCCATGAAGTTTGAAAGAAATTTGTCCAGAATCATCAAAGGGCCATTACTCCATGAAACCTGAATAAACCATAACCAAAATAGGATATGCACATCTCTGCTTGATACTGAGTCTATTTGTGTAGTTTGAACCAAATCTGTCCAATAGTTGATGAGAAAAAGAGCGGACAAGAAATTTCATGAAAGGGCCATAACTCAGTGAAAAATCAATGAACCATAACCAACATTTCATATGCACATCTCTGCTTGATACTGAGTCTACCTGTGAAGTTTGAATAAAATTCGTCCAATAGTTTATGAGAAATAGAGCGGACAAAAAGCTACAGACCAACGGACGGACCGACGGACGGATGGACCGACGGACCGACCGACAAGCTGACTCCTATATACCCCCCAAACAGAGTTTTGGGGGGTATAAAAAATCTGAGGACTGGTTTTTAGTCTTTTTTTCAAAATCTATATATTTATATAATTCTAAACTGAACAACGAGTAAAAGGTTATCATATATTGATATGGATGTATGCTACTGGTGTGAAAAAATGTAGATATTACAAGATTGCAACAGAACAATTGCTCATGTTGAATGATTTTCCCATTTAATGCATTTTCAAAGCTAAGCAAAATTTCTTCACCATTATGCTTGATCAACGGCAAGTGGCTTAGTTAAAACTTGTAGATACCATTTACCTGTTGTATGCCCAGACGAAAGATATGTCTACTTCTTGGTTTATCGTAGACCATCAATGAACTTGAGCAATTTATTTGATGAAATCTCCTCAGAAAATTGTGGCTTATCAGTAATGATCAATTTCCTAGATATATTTAACAAAATCTTGGTAATGTTTCACAGTTTTAAAGGAAAAGTCACAAAAATGGTAAGGTTATGAGGCTTCAAGATTATGAATAATTGTCTTAACTCTTTACCATACGACAAAATTTTAGACTATTCCAAATTCAAAGCTTTTGCTGACGACAAAATAAATGGGACTGGAAAATTTAAATTTGTCTTGGGAAGGATAGAAAAACATTGTGGAAAAAGGAAAAAATGCTGGTTACCAGCATTTTCTCCTTTTCCCACATTGCTTTCAAAAAGCTTTTTTCTCAGGATTGTTAAATGTCAGGATTGTGTGGTAAAGGGTTAAATAGACAACTGATGAAAATTAGATGATTATTCAACACACAACAAAATTTGTCCAACATAAAAGGCATTTGTAGATGACAAATTGTATGTTACTCAAAATCTTAAATTTGTCTTTTAAACAACAGACAACATTGTGGGAAAAGCTGAAACTGCTGGCTTCCCTAAAATACTCCAGCTTAGATTGTTAATTTGTGTAGTATGATCTTTTCCTGTGCTGTTTTCTTACCACCATTGTTATCTTAACTCTTTTCAAAAAGAACATTTTGGACTTCACAAAGCTGCAAGCATGATTGCAAATCACAAAACATATGTAACTCAAAAGATGATTTCTGTCTTTGATGAGGTAGAAAACATTGTAAGAAAAAGAGAAAATGCTGGTAAGCAGCATTTTCTCCTTTTCCCACAATGTTTTCAAAAGTCTTCATACTTAAGATCGTTTGGACTTGCAATTGTGTATTAATGGGTTAAACCAAAAAACTTTTATTTCCAAGATTCTAAAATTATAGATACCTGTTTATACCACACTGATGAAGCTTTAGGTGTTCTAGGTCGTGCTGGATCACTAAAATTGACATAATGAAGCCCAAATTTTTCCGTGTAACCTCGCGCCCACTCAAAATTATCCATAAGAGACCATGCTGTATACCCCCTAACATCACATCCATCTAGTTTTATAGCTGAAATACATGGTTCAAGAAAGTAGACAAAAAAATTATAATTCTAAAGCCCACCCAAAACTGAGTGTTGTTTAGAACACTTGATAAATACAGCATTAGATTTTCAACCCTTTAACCCTTTACCACACAATCCCGAGTTTTAACAACTGTGAAAGAAAAAGCTTTTGAGAACATAGTGGGAAAAGGATAAAACGCTGGTAACCAGCATTCTCTCCTTTTGTCACCGGTTTCTATCCTATTAAAGCCAGAAATCACAATTTAAGTTACATTTAACACTTCACCACACAATCCCGACTTTTAACGACCCTGTGAAAGAAGCCTTTTGAAAACATTGTGGTAAAAGGAGAAAATGCTGGTAACCAGCATTTTCTCCTTCTTCCACAATGTTTTCTACATTTCCAAAGAGAAATTTCAGTTTTTGAGTCAAATTTATTTTGCCATCTGCAAATGCTTTCAATTTGGACAAGGCTAAAATTTTGTTGTTTGGTAAAGAGTTAATACGTCATCTGCAATTGCTTTCATTTAGGTCAAGTCCAGAGTTTTGTCATTTGGTAAAGAGTTAAGAACTGAAACCTGCATAAGTTGCTTTGGCAGACAGTCTACATCAAGATCACAAAGCCTACACCAATAGTCTGTCAATTTTCCTACATGAAAAAACCCTTTTCATTAATTCAGCGCAATTAGTGTTAAAACAAAAGAATTTCAAATCAACAAGAGCACAGCATTGGCTGCAGTTGCTTTCAATGAAAATTATAAGAACCAAAAAGGGGCATAACTGTGTCAGAAATATTTGATGGGTACCTGCTCATTTTGTATAGGTTCCCCTTTTAATACTTAATACTTAGTCCAAAGTTGAAGCCAATATCTTCAATAATGAAAGAGATACGATAAAATATCAAAGTTTTGAAAATTCCAAGTCAAAAAAGGAGCATAACTATGTCAACTAGAACTGTTGCAAAGTGGACAAATACCCCTCCTCCCCAAGTCTTTGACGCAAGACGCAGATGACGACACCACCAGGGCTGTGACAATACCTTGATTTTTCTTCGAAAAGAGCCGAGCCAAAAACTTATATTTGAATTTATCTGATGGAATGTATTTCTGCTATCAAAACAGTTACCTTTCAACAGTTCATTTATATAGGTCCTATAGTAATGTATTCTATGATAGTCTTTGATTGTTCCGTTATGATCTGACACTCCGTTCTCTGTCACATATACAGGTATGTTACCATACTGATCTTTTATCCAGTTCAGCACTTTTCTCATTGCTTTGGGTGTTACCTTTAGCCATGAGGATGCAGATCTGTAGAGAAATAATATAAGAAAAGACTAGAATCGTTATAAACTGTGACTTTATACTCCCGATGCATTCTTTGATAAAGAAAAGGGATGCTGCATTGTATGCAAAAACATGTATGTATGTATATATATATATATATATATATATATATATATATATATATATGTGTGTGTGTGTGTGTGTGTGTGTGTGTGTGTGTGTGTGTGTGTGTGCGCGTGCGTGCACAAAGGGAGATAATTCTTGAACAGTAAAAAGATGGCATCTGAAACATTTGAAATTCATTACAGTTGTTTCATAGTTGTACAATGTTTTAAAACAGGGACTGTAAGACTGAAGGAGTTTGCAAGACAAAATACATGTATTAGTTTTAAGAATAAGTGCAGTTTGCCTTGACATTTAAGTTAAAGGGGTGATAATTCTCAAGGTCAGACATCTCATTTTGATTTTACTGCGGTATACCCCCCTTCCCCTTGAAAATAATCTTTTCATGGAATATTCTGAGATTAACCCTTTTCTACTTAATAACGAGTTTGAACAATCTTGAGGAAACAGCTTTTGAAAACATTGTGGGGGAAAAAAGAGAAAATGCTAGTAACCAGCATTTTCTTTTTTGTGTCCTTACACAGAAAATTTCCAATGTTTGAACTGCATTTCATTTGTTGTCTGCAAATATTTCTTATTTGACAATTCGAAAAATTCTGTCTTTTGGTGAAAAGGTAATCAAGAAAATTACAAAGGTCTTTCACAAGCAATACAGTTTTATGTTGGTCTGCTTACTTCAATACCAGATTAATTCCAAATTCATGATTTCAGCTTAGACACATCAACTTAACTCTTTAACAAACAGCAAAATTTTAGACTTGTCCATATTGAAAGCATTTGCTAATGACAACTTAAATTTAAGGTACCTCAAATGGTATAATCTGTCTTAAAAAGGGTAGAAAATATTTTGGGAAAAGGAGTAAATGCTGGCTACCAGCATTTTCTCCTTTTCCCAAAATGTTTTAAAAAGCCTTCTACCTCAGGGTAGTTAAAGCTCGGGATTGTGTGGTTAAATGGGTTAAAATCACTTACTGTTTCCTAAAGAATAATTGCTTTGTTTAATTAAATCTTTGAAAAATCCCTTGTTTTCCACACCCTGAGCAAAAAAAGGCTTTTGAAAACATTGGAAGAAAAGGAGAAAATGCTGATAGCCAGAATTTTCCTACAATCTCTCATACCCTTTTAAGGACAAACCCTATTATATGAGACACTAAACTTGTCATCTACAAATCAAAGCGCTGACGCAATGAAGGCAGCGGGTTTGTGCCAGCTACAGATCTTATTACTTTCTTTGCACAGGTTTCCTTTATACTTGACTTGAAGTAAAAAGGTGCCTTAATCGATCTGCAAACAGTATAGACTTAGGTCAGCCTGTGCAGGCAGTCAGTCTGTGCAGTCTTCACAGGCTGACCTGGGCTGAAACTTTTCGCCACTGGTCCATTTTCTGTACATCGAAGGGTCGGTCTATGGATCAATAATTATTTATGTCTTGCTTGGTATAATCCATCACGAGGATGCAAGAAGCCCCCTTTTGCCAAAGCACAGCTCATTTGTTTGTGGCTAAAATAAAGATAAAATCTAGTACATGAGCACAGGCAGAAAACAAGACTTGAATAAATGATATTAATCCTTTCCAAAACAATCCCAAGTTTTTATGACCCTGTGGAAGAGGCCTTTAAAGATATTTGTGGAAATGGAGAAAGTGCTTCTAACCAATGTTTTCTATTATATCAATCCGTAACATTTATGAAATTCTTGAAAGGTATCTTAAAGTACTGAAAACCAGTCTTAGTATAATTTTGAGGTTTTACACCTCAAAATCCTTGTAGGCCAAATAATGTGCTTTATAAAAGTTTTGCCGATCCCTTTTAAAGAGTTTGTAGCTCAAAGACTTGAAGTTGGTACCGCTGGTTTAAATTTCCAGCATGGTCTTCTTTCTGATCCACTTATCATTTATGCCATGTTGTTATTCAGTGCATGACCTTAAGGAAATAGCCAAGAAACGCATGCATAGGTACACTGGCAGCTGTTATGACCCAAGCTGTTTAAATTTCATTAACTGCTAATAAATTATACTGAAAGAAGCCATTTGCAGACAAAAATTGAAACATGGCTCAAAAACAGTGTACATCTTTGATAGGGTAGAAAACATTGTTGGAAAAGGAGAAAATGCTGCTTACCAGCATTTTCTCCCATTCCTACAATGTTTGTAAAAAGTTATGTTCTAAGGGTCGTTAAAACTTGAGATTGTGTTGTACAAGTAAATGCATAATATAATTTGCAGTTATAACTACTTTTAACTCTTTACCACTCAATGCCGACTTCTAACAACCTTGAGAAAAAAGCCTTGTGAAAACAGTCTGGGAAAGGAGAAAATGCTGGGAACCAGCATTTTCTCTATTATCCACAATGTTTTCTATCCTATAAAATAAAACTTGTACCATTTGAGCCACAATGAAATTGTCGTCTGCAAATGCTTTCAGTTTGAACACAGCTGAAATTTTGCCGTCTGCCAAAGGCTTAATGGGTGACTTTTCGTGTAACATCGCCTGTCATAGCCGAATCCGTACGACTTTGGAGATAAAAGGCGATGTTACACGAATCCCATTACGATGCCCTATGCTCAAAATTCATCATGCAAACAAACACCGACAAGAAAAAGTCGATGCAAAGAATCAAAGTCGCCGCAAATTTTTTTATTTAATGCTTCAAGAAAGCCAGGGCAAATAAGTAAATGTCAGTTTTCATCAGCAGATTTTTTAACACATTATGAAATTGATGTGACTGTGAATCTATATCAAAAGTTGTCTTCTGTTACAGTATCTAATACCCTCGCATAGCGCTCTCTGAACTCTTTTCCAAACGAAAAATATCAGACTCTTCCAAATTCAAAGAGTTGACAGACGACAATTTAAAAAGCTGCAAAAATGGTAGAAAATTCGCTAGTAGTGGGGGGAAAAGTATTTGTTAAAGGAGAAATTGCTTATAACGAGTAATTTCTCCTTATCCAACATGTTTTTCCAAAAGAATTTGACAGCGCACGTGATAACCCGCGTTTGTTTGGGAAAGTGTTGAAAACAGGGCCAAGTTACTAAAATGTTGCTGTCCTAGGATAGTATGATTCAAGAGAACGTAAGTTTGCAAGGCATGCTTTCAATTTAAACAAGTCTAAAACTATACTGTTTGGTGAATGCTGTTAATAAAGAATATTGGTTTTGCATTGCGATTTATGAACAACACAGCGAAAAACTGGTCTCTCTCCAGATTTTTTCCAACAAAGTACATTGTAAATTTATCTAGAACTTGGTGAGAAATAAACAAAAGGGTTCTAAACAATCTTTGTTTTAAAAACTAAACTTAGAAAGAAGTAACCAATAATGGTTAGATACAATCATAACCATCATACTCGTTCTTCGGCGGAATTTAACACAATTTCAGCAATGTACAATTTTAGCGGTGGTCATTCAACAAAAAACACAAATAGTAGGAAAAACTAGGTACTAAATAATCAAAATGGTAATTAAACCTGTGTACGAAATGACGAAAGTGGATACGAAATGACCAACTGGATACGAAATGACCAAAATAGAAAGTATAGGTAGGTACGAAATGACCAAAATCGTATCTACGAAATGACCTAGGTACGAAATTAACTAGGTACGAAATGACTGGAAACCTGTACAGCCTTGACCAATGGAAACAAGGCATTTATTTGGATGAGTCCATTTCTCGCGAATAGCGAAAATAAAAGTAATACTTGGGCGGATTTTTTGATGTTGTAAGTATTAACAGAGCAAAAATAGTATCGTATTGTATATACTTCGTAGTTTAAGAATGAATTAAAAAGCCAGTTTAAGGCAAATTAGAAAGATTCCTTGTTAACCTTAACACCCCTAAAAAAAAGAAATTCCCATTGTCCATTTCCTAACTCGAAAAACTATTAAAAATATAGTCGCGCGCTTCTGCGCGGTGACTAATAAAAACTTTTGCTCTGAAAACATTTTCTTTTGCACTTTTTCGGTCTATGTAGATACCGATGCCCTCTTTCCGTTTCTATTCTACAGTAACATTACGGATGAACTCGTAAGATGTAAGGCAGTTTTGAAAGGGTGTCGTCTGCGCGAGTAGCGCGTATTTATACATGATCGTTTGTGTATTCATGGAGGAACTATTTAGTCAAGTGTAGGAATCAAGTTTTGTTTACCTCACGTATCCAGGAAAAAGCTGCCGGATGCAAGAATTCTCGACCTAGATAAATATCGTAAGCGTTGAAAATCAGTAACTCATACCTGGGGACTATGACAGCGGGTTTCACCCGCTGCCAAAACTGTCAGTGTAAAAATATGTAAATTTTGGTATCTGGTAAAAAGTAAATTTCAATTAAGCTTACCCCAGCCATGCAGGGTCTTTATCTTCTAGTTGTTCCTGATCACTTTGGTAACTTATCTCTGATGTGTTAAATGTGTGGTTACTAGCACGTACAGAGGTATAGAGATTGAGACCCAGAAAATCATAGGAACCTGAAACATGAAACAATGCACTGATCTGACCATATTTATCTCTGTCACAGCAGTCAAGCCTCTTAGTTCAGTTGATGACATACAGAGCTTGAAAACTGGGGAATGCTGATTTGAGTCTCTGAGCTAAATTACCCTTTCAGCTGTGTACTAGACAGTTGCACTCAGTGGTTAGTGTACAGGACTTGAGACGGGTCGCTGATTCCAGTCCCCAGCTGGAACATTTTCTTTCAGATAATTGATGATAGTCATTGCGACAGGATTCATTCCTCTCTCACGGCTGATCATTGTTTCAACCATGATTATGTGAAAAAGGAGCAAGTGACTTGGGAACAGTATTTTGTGAAGAAATAGTAAAAAAATCTCCAGGAAATGCATGTATGGGTGCCATGATACAACTGAAATAATTTTCAAAACCTTTTCGAATACCATACAAACAAACAGATCTTTACAAGACACCAAAACTATCTAGACTAGTTCATACTGAAAGCATCCTCCGACAACGAATCAAGTGTTGCTCAAATGAGGAGGGTGGAAAACATTGTGGGCACAAAGACAAAATGCTAGTTTCCAGCAATCCAGCCACATATAACATGTCCAAATATATACTTGCCTATTCTTTTTTTCTTTCTTAGTTTGGCAAGAGTTAACATTTTACCACTTGGCAAAATTTTAGACTCATCCACACTGAAGAATTTCCAGACAACAATACAGATATTTTTAATGACAGTATTTGGCCTTGAATAGTTAGAAAACATTATAGGAAAAAAGGAAAATGCTGGTTACCAGCATTTTCTCCTTTTCCACCAGTTTTCAAAAGGCTTTTTACTTAGGGTTGTCAAAAAGTTGGCATTGTCTGGTAAGAGTGAAAGATGTATTTCATACTATTTTAATGAAATAAATCTTGTAAGGAGAAGAAAGAATTTTTAACCCTTTACTACACAATCCTAAGTTTTAATGACCCTAAGACATAAGACATTTGATAACTGGGGGAAAAGGAGAAAATGCTGGTAACCAGTTGTCTGTAAATGCTGTCAATTTGGACAAGTCACCTACATTTTGTCATGTGGCAAAGAGTTTAACACAGCAAAATTCAAAATTAGAACACTACCTTTTATCATCTTTTTCTCCTCATTTGTAAACTCAGGCAACCTTGAACTTTGGAGCCCTTGTTCTTTACTTTTCCTTGCAATCTGAGATTTCATTATGTCTGGGTAGTCGCCTGTTCCAAAAATAGGGTTGGCAAACCAGCCCAGATGGAACTGTAGACCTCTCTCTGCTGCATTCCAATCTGCCGGCTCAAGAGGGTTCTTGGGAACCCACCAATCACTGTTAAATGTGACCCCAACTTGACCTTGAGAAACAAAGGTCATTCTATTCTTAGCCCTTAGAATACTAAAATCTCCTATAGTTGACTTTTGAGACAGTAGTGACAAAGATTATACATACTGGACACGCAGCTTATTACTGATCTACATTCATTTCAATTGATAAAAACACCAAAAATATTGCTATTTCAAGGGGATTTCTTGGCAGAATATGTTAAAAATAAAAGCAGACGGTGCAGATCCAAGGTCAGACTGTTTTGTGCTGGCTGATCTTGATCTACACTGTTTGCAAAAGCAACTAAAGCTGCTTCCAGCATTTTAAGGGTTAAGCTACAATTGAAGACATTCTGGCCAAGTATGCTTTAACCCTTTATCACACAATGCCGACTTTTAATGACCTTGAGGAAGAAGACTTTTGAAAACATTGTGGGAAATGGAGAAAATGCTAGTAATCAACATTTTCTCCTTTTCCCACAATGTTTTCTTCTCTATCAAATACAACTTCCACAATTTTAGCCACATTAAAATATTTGTGTCTGCATGTGCTTTATGTTTGGACAGGTCTAAAATTTTGTAGTCTAGGAAAGGGTTAACACTGCAAATATATGACAATACTCCACCTCATTCTAACAATATAAATTTCATCAATTTTATGCAGCACTCTGAAGTTAAAAGACATATGATACTAGTATAGTTCATAAAATGTGTATGAAGCAGTCTTCAAAGCTTACATTTCAGTCCTATATATGAAAATTCTTACTTTTGAAAATGGACAACTTAACTCTTTACCAAACAACACAATTTTACACTAGTCCAAATTGAAAGCATATGCAGATGACAAAAAAATTGACTAAAGACTTGTGCTTTGTTTTGGGATGGGTAGAAAACATTGTGGGTAAAGTAGAAAATGCTGGTTACCAGCATTTTCTACTTTTCCCACAATGATTTCAAAAGGCTTCAGAGTTCAAGATAAGAGGGAGTGATGGTATTCTAAATCCATTATTTCTCTTCCAAACCCCATGTTGTTGGTACTCATTAGAATTGTCTCAATGAAACGATTCCAATGAGTACCCATAACATAGGGTTTAGTGGAGAATAATTAATATTTTCAATTTTGAAATCAAAATCACCCCTTCTATCTGGAGCTCCAAGGCTTTTTTCTCAGGGTCATTAAAAGTTGGGATTGTGAGGTAAAAGGTTAATGCTTTGACAATTTGTTATTATTTTTACATAAAATTGTTGGTTTATTATGTAATCAAATAAAACTTATCACTGACTACATTCCTGTTTTCCTTTATTCATAAGTAAATCCATGTTTTTTAAAAATGTAACAAAATAATAATAATTTTTATCAAAATACACCTTAGACACAATCCATACACTTCTAACTTTTGTGACAAAACAATCCAAACTTACCATGCTGTTTACTCTTGTATGACTGTTCATATTTCCTATACGCTTTGGCGTGAGCCAGTATCAGGGTGTGTGCGGTCTCATAGGAGTATGTTCCTGATTCATTATAGCCTGTGTTGAGATAAAGTTACACAATGATTTAAATTACATGGTGCGCTCAAAAAGTGTCTATAAAAGTGACATGCCTTTCTGAATAACATGAACCTTCCTATAAAACTTGAAGAAGAGATGGTTATAATTTGCTTTTTATTTAGGGTATCAGAAGTCATACGCAGAATTCCTACCCTTTTGTTCAAGGGTATGAGTGTGATATTTGCATGTGTGAGGAAGATTTTGCAGATACTGTAGCCTGTCTGCCCCTCTCAGTGCTACTAGACGATGCTATAGTGACTAGGAGGTTTGCTGCAGTGAACTAAGGTCAAGTTTATTACTTGTACTAAGCATATCAAACCAGCTCTGTTTTCCATGGACAGCATTACAGCGTATTTCATAGTCTTTGCCTTTACTCCAAATCACATTTTCCTCATTTTGTGCACTCTGATCTTGATCTCCACTGTCCACAAAGGCAACTAATATTGTTGTAAGAGGCTTTAAAGGTTAAAGGTCGACCCTGCTCATCATGTGATTTGTACCCAGAACTCTCTGATGTGAAAAGCTAGGAGCTCCTTCATCTCCTGTCTTACATTGGAGGCTTTCAAATCAACTGCTGCAAGGCATAATTCATCTACATGACATGTGGTAATGTGTTAACAAACATTAAGCAAAGAGACAAAGGACATATATCTAATTGATTCTAACACTTAAAGATTTTTTCGGTACAGTATGCATGGTACAACTATGTTTTATACTGACCTGGTGCATGCACCCCTGTGCCATAGCCCAAAACTGCACTCACCCAGGGCTCGTTCAACGTTATCCAAAACTTCACCTGCCAACATTAACGAAAAAAGTCATCAAACTGTGGATATATTACACTAAGTCTAGAGATGTTTTCAGTCACTGAAAGAGACCCAACTGTCACAACTGCATGACTGACTCTGTAAGAGTATCTGACAGGCTATCAGTATATCTATTCGGAACCATACATTCTGCAATGTCTGATCTTGATCCTTGCCATCTGCAAATCACCAAAAATTGTGCTAGGCAATGAAAGGGCAAAAAAAATAAAGAAAAACCATATCACTTCGACTGACCCATCACTATACAATATAACTTTCATGCAGGTATGATCCTGTGATGGAGAGCTCTTGCAAAACATTGGAGGAAAAGTCCATGGCTTCCTACTCTCTTTTCAAATTGTCTAATTTACTTAACCCTTAGAGCTTTTGTGGACAGTATATAACAAGATCAGATTACAGAGAACATGCAGTCTCATCTTGGATCTATACTGTCTACTTGTTTAATCGAGCTTATAACATAAAAATCATTCTGATTTTCGGTGGATTGTCTTTTCAGCAATTAACCTTTAAAGCACCTTTCACGACTGAAGTTGCCTATGCAGCCAGTACAGATCAAGATCAGACTGCCAGTTTTGTACCGTATGGTCTTTGATCCGCACCCTCTGCTTTTCTGACACACCAGAAAAAAGCAATCATGACATGGCAATTTTTTGGATCTTATTTGAAGACTAAACCCTTAAAGCGCCTTTCACGACTATAGTTGCGTTTGCAGCCAGTGTAGATCAAGATCAGGCTGCACAAAACATGCAGCCTGATCTTTGATCTACACTGTCCGCTTTGCTGAACCACTGTAGACAAAAGCAACCATAAAATTGCAATCATTTGGGTCGTATTTCTAGGATGAAAATGTCTGACAGGTTTATTTGGCACTTTTAGGGTTAAAAAAGCAGACAATATAGATCAAGATCAGACTGCACAAAAATGTACAGTCTGATCTTTGATCTACACGGTCTGTTTTTTTTGACACACCACAGACAAAAGCAACATAATATTGCAATTATTTGGGTCTTATATGTAGACTTAAAAAGTCTGTTGGTTTATTCGGCGCTCTAAGGGTTAGAAGAGGTAGAGTTGATATATTTGTAGCTGAAAGAATTCAAGAAAGCTATTTCAGAATCACAAATTAAACAATATAATTTGACATTTTGACCCTTTACCACACAATGCCAAGTTTTAACACTGGGAAATTAGACTTTTGAAAACATTGTCCTTGTCCCACAATGTTTTTTAACCTTTCAGAAACAAATCCAATCATTTGAGCCACATTTAAATTGTCTGGAAATGCTTTTAATTTGGACCAGTCTTGTGGTAAAGGGTTAAAGGTACATCTATACCTATTTTCAGCCAGTTTTTAACTCATTTCATCTATATCAAACTATATTCATTTTTGTATCAACATGTTGCCCCCTGAAGGTTGCATGGTTGCATAGATTATGATGAATAGAAAATGCATTTCATTTTCTGGAGGCCTTAACAGAAATCACTGTTGTGATGTTTCTGGTTTTAAGTAGAAGATTTCCAATACATGTATCTATCCCTTACATACTATATATATATATATATATATATATATATATATATATATATTGGTAATTTTTCTATGTTTACACAGCAGACTAATTCTGAGCTATTCTACACACAATAAAATTTTAACAGTGTTTTTTTCGTTCTAGCTGTTAGGATGTATCTTTGATTGTTATTTGGGTGTATTCTTTTGCTTCCTTAAAATTCAAAAAGCCAACCGGCAAAATATGAGTTAACATTACAACAATGAACAAAGACAGAAAGGACCCTTTTACAAAGTACCTACCCTGTCCCCAAACTGATGAAAGCATTCATCTGCATATTGTTCGAACAGATCTGCTGTAGTTCTATTTCTCCACCCACCATAGTCTTCAAGAGCTTGAGGCAAGTCCCAATGATAGAGGGTGACCATGGGCTTGATACTATTTTGTATGAGCAAGTCTATAAGGTTGTTGTAGTACTTCATGCCATTCTGATTTTGTGATGATTTATCTCCATTCGGGAAAATTCTTGGCCAGGCAATAGAGAATCTATAGTGAGACACCTGTAAATAAAACAAGAGGTCTATAGACCCTAAAGCGCTCACCTGAGTAAGGTCATCAAGGATTGATAAAGCTTTAAAGATCATGGTCATGATGATGTAAAACACATGAGTGAAAGTCACCTACTTTTTGACTGACTTGACCTATTTTTGAAATTTGAATCTTGCTGAAAGTGGTCTCTACAGTGCACACAAGGTTTTTCTAGGCCCAGTGACCTACTATTTTGGACCAACGCGACTCAATATCAAATTTTTCTGAGATATCATCAAGACAAACATTCTGAGAATGTTTCATGAGTATCAGACTGAAAATATGGCCTTTAGACTGCACATAAGGTTTTTCCAAGGTTTGGCCCAGTGATCTACTTTTTGACCCAACATGACCCAATTTTAAAATCATCCAAGATATTATCGGGACAAACATTCTGACCAAGTTTCATGAGTATCATGCTGAAAATGTAGCCTCCATAGTGCACACAAGGTTTTCTAAGATTTGGTCCGGTATTCTTTTTCACCCGACATGACTAAATTTCAAACTTGTCCAAGATATCATCAAGACAAACATTCTGACTAAGTTTCATTAGTATCAGGCTGAAAATAAAGCCTCTAGCGTGCTCGTAAGGTTTTTCTAAGATATGGCCCTGTGACCTTCTTTTTGACCTGACAGGACCCAATTTTGAACGTGTCCAAGATATTATCAAGTCAAAAATTCCAACCGAGTTTCATTAGTATCAGGCTGAAAATGTAGCCTCTTGGGTGCATATAAAGTTTTTCTAAAATTTGGCCCAGTGGCTTACTTTTTAACCCAACATGACCCATATTTTGCACCTGTCAGAGATTTCATCAAGACAAACATTCTGGCCAACTTTCATGAGTATCTGACTGAAAATGTGGCCTCTAGAGTGCACACACAAGGTAGATGTTGACGACCACACGGCAGGCGATGCACGTCTGATGCTGGACACAGCACGACCACAAAGGCTCACCTTGAGCACTTTGTGCTCAGATGAGCTAAAAACATTGTGGGAAAAGGAGAAAATAATGGTTACCAGCATTTTCTTCTTTTCCCACAATGCTTTCAAGAGCTTTTGCCTGAGGGTCACTATCGCAAAGAATTGTTTAGTACAATCTTGAAAGGTTACTCATGAAACAGAAATGAGCCTTGTCATACCGAACTTAAGTAACCCACACAATGTCGACTTTCAATGATCCTGAGAAATGAAGCTTTTGAAAACATTGTGGGGAAATGAGAAAATGCTGGTAACCAGCACTTTTTCCTTTTCCCACAATGTTTTCTTTCCTTTGAATGACAAATTTTATGTTCTAAGTAACATTTCAGCCTTAAATTGCCAAATGAACCCAAAGGACATTTTCATTCTAGAATAAGTCTCGGATTATAGCAATTTAGTGGGTGTTTTTTATCTGTAATGTTTCAGCAAAGTGGACAGTGTAGAGCAAACATCAGACTGCACATTTTGTGCAGTCTGATCTTGATCTACACTGGCTGCAAAGGCAACTATAGTCATGAAAGGCGCTTCAAGGGTTAATTTGTCACCTGCTAATTCTTCCAATTTGGATAAGGCTGAAATATTGTCATCTGGTAAAGGGTTAAGTAACAGAGGAGAAGGTACTTTAGCTGAGCTAGGATGTACATCCCTGTATTAGGTGTGCTATGAGTTACCACTATGTTGCCAAGATGGAGTCCTAAAGTTTCATTCATTCAGCTTACATTTCAGGATAAAAAGCTTACAATCAGTGCTTTCAAATAATTGCAGAGAGTAAGAGAAAATATATGCGAATTCAACTTAGCCAATGAAACATTAAAATTCTAGTAGCGAAAAATTTATCCTTTAACTCTACCACACAACAAAATTTTAGACCAGTCTAAATTGAAAGCTTGTTCCTGCAGATGACAAATGAAATGGGCACAAACAACAGTATCTATCTTTGAGATCATTGAAAACATTGTGGGAAAAGATGTAAATGCTAGTTATCAGCATTGTCTTTTTTCCCACCATGTTTTCAAAAGCCTTCTTCTTCAGGGTTATTAAAACTCGGGATTGTGTGGCAAAGAGTTAAGAAATTTGTCCCAATAATCAAATAGTGGTTGAATCCCTGACGATTGTCCATGTTCATGTGGGTAATTTAACACTCTATGGAGAGAGGTGGGTACTTAACAAGAGGGCCTTTGGCCCTAAAGCGCTCACCCGAGTAAAGTCATCTATAGTTGATAAAGCTTAAGAGATCCTGATTTTAATGATGTAAAACACATGAGTGTAAGTGACCTACTTTTTTGAACCAATGTGACCCAATTTCAAACTTGTCCAAGATATCATTAAGACATACATTCTGACCAAGTTTCATGGGTATTAGGCTGAAAATGTGGCCTCTACAGTGCATGAAAGGTTTTTCTAAAATTTGGTCCAGTGACCTACTTTGAGAACAGATATGACCCACTTTGGAACTTGTCCAAGATATCATCAAGACAAACTTTCTGACAAAATTTCATGAGAATCAGGCTGAAAATGTGACCTCTACAGTGTGAACAAGCTTTTTCTAAGATGTGGACCCGTGACATACTTTTTGACCCAATGTGACCATATTTCAAGCTTGTCAAAAATATCATCAATACAAACTTTCTAACCAAGTTTCATGCATTGCAAGCTAAATGTGGCCTTTACAGTGTACACAAGATTTTTCTAGAATTTGGCCCAATGACCTACTTTTTGACCCAACATGACCCAATATAAATCCTGCCAAAGATATCATCGAGACAAAGATTCTGACTAAGTTTCAAGAGTATCAGGCTAAAAATGTGACCCAATTTCTACCTTGTCTGAGATATCATCAAGACAAACATTCCAACAAACTTTCATGAGTTTCAGGCTAAAAAGGTGGCCTTTAGAGTGCACATCAGGTTTTTCTATAATTTGGTCCAGTAACCTATTTTTTTACCCGACATGACCCAATTTCAGAGTTGTCTGAGATATCATCAAGACAATCATTCCAATCAACTTTCATGAGTTTCAGGATGAAAATGTGGCCTCTAGAGTGCACATAAAGTTTTTCTAAGATTTGGTCCAGTCACCTACTTTTTTACCTGACATAACCCAATTTCAAAGGTGACCAAGATATTATTGGCCTCTAGAGCGCATGCAAGGTTTTTCAAAGATTTAGCCCATGACTCACTCTTTGACCCAACATGACCCAATTTCAAACTTGTCCGAGATATCATCAAGACAAACATTCCAACCAACTTTTCGACCCGACATGACCCAATTTCTACCTTGTCTATGATATTATCACAACAAACATTCTGACCAAGTTTCAAGAGTATCAGGCTTAAAATGTGGCCTCTGGAGCGCATGCAAGGTTTTTCAAAGATTTAGCCCAATGACCTACTTTTTGACCTGACAAGACCAAATTTCAAACTATTTTAAGATATTATCAAGACAAACATTCTCACCAAGTTTCAAGAGTATCAGGCTGAAAATAAGGCCTCTAGAGTGCACACAAGGTTTTTCTAAGATTTAGCCCAATGACCCTATTTCAAACTTGTACGAGATTTTATCAACACAAACATTCTGATTAAGTTTCATGAGTATCTGACTAAAAATGTGGCACTAGAGTGCACACAAGGTAAATGTTGACGACTGCACGCTAGACGCTGCACGACAGACAACACACTCCGGACTCCGGACACAGCACGATCACAATAGCTCACTATGAGCACTTCCTGCTCAGGTGAGCTAATTAGAAGTCATAGCCCAGGTCCTTGACAAATCCGCACAATTTCTCTCTGGCTTTCTGCTGCATCACAATCCTTTTATTTCAACACACTTTCTAACAGTAAATATTTCCAATGCGTGTCTTACAGAGTAAGTTTTACGCTTGCAGCTGCATTTGACAAAAAGTTACCAGTTCTACATATTATGATCTATTTCTATACATACATTCATAGCTTTCAGCATTTTGACGTCTTCTTTATACTTATGGTAACTGTCACATGCTACATCTCCTGTGTCATTGTTGTCCACCTTACCATAGGTATGAGAGAATGTATCCCAAATACTGGCACCACGACCTGCTCAAATAGATCATTCACTCTTTACCATAAAAATGTTTTAAACTTGGCCAGTATTAGCAGACAAATTAACAAATGAAATGTAGCTCAAATGATGATTTCTCTCTTTAACCCTTTACCAGACCACAAAATTTCAGCCCTGTCCAAAGTGAAAGCATTTGCAGACAACAACTTCAATGTGGCTCAAATGGTGCAATTTTTCTTTGATAGGGCAGAAAACATTGTGGAAAAGGGAGAAAATGCTGGTTACCAGCATTTTCTCCTTTTCCCACAATGTTTTCAATAGGCATCTTTCCCAGGGTCGCTAAAAGGTGGCATTGTGCAGTAAAGGGTTAGTAGAGTAGAAAATACCGTGGGGATATGGAGAAAATGCTGGTTGCCAGCATTTTTCTCCTTTTCCCATAATTGTTTCAAAAGGTTTAATTCTTCCTCAAGGCGGTTAACCCTTTCCCAAACAAGCCCTGGTTTTCACGTGTCTGCAGTACAAGTCTTTTGAAAACACTGTGGGAAAAGGAGAAATTGCTCGTAACTTTTCCCACAGTGTTTTCTACCCTTTTGGAGAACTTTCTGCCATTTTCATCGAATTTAAAATTGTTGTCTGCAAACTCTTTCAGTTTGGAAGGGTCTAAAATTTGTCATTTGGGAAAGGGTTAAAACATGGAATTGTTTGGTAAACAGTTCAGTGACATACAACCTCAGAGGTCATTTACTTGTATAAGCATCTCTTGATCTGCATTAATATATTATCACATTTAAAATGATAAAATGGACAGAGCCTAAAAAGATAGTCATTTTAATGTCACATTCATGATGTCAGTTGTGTGACAAAGTCAGTGTCAAAATGGCAATACATAATATAGTGACAAGTGAGCAATCATTGAATTTTGTCAGTAGGTAATAAGTTAGGCCATTTCAGGCCATCAGCGAAAAGAGGGCTTTTGTAGACGGCATTGATCAAAATCAGATTGAAGAGAATCTCCAAATTGTCTGCTTGTTTACTTCACCCATAGAGCACTGAGAGAATCTCCAAATTGTCCCCTTGTTTACTTCACCCATAGAGCACCGAAAAAACATAACGGACACTTTCAGTCTATAAATTCAACATATAAGTAATTGTAATTACATGGTAACTTTTGTTCAGAATGTTTCAGCTTAGTGGACAGTGTAGATAAAAGATCAGATGCAATGTTTTGTGCAGTCTGATCTTGATCTACACTGGCCAATAAGGCAACTATTGTTGTTGTGACCCTTTACCACACAATCCCAATTTTTAATGACTCCTAGGAAAGACAGCTTTTGAAAACACTGTTGGAAAAGGAGACAATGCTGGTAACCAGCATTGTCTTCTTTTCCCATAATGTTTTCTACCCTATCAAAGACAGCAATAATTTTTTAGCAACAATCAATTTATCGTCTGCAAATGCTTTCAAAATGGACAAGTCTAACATTCTGTTGTCTGGTACAGGGTAATGCCTTTCAGGTAAAAATCTATCTTAGTTTCATAGGATTACATTTTCAGGATTCAAAAGAGGCTTAGATAATATGTTAATAGATAATAGTATGTTCGGCCCTGAAAGAGTTAGAAACAATGACAACCTCCATCATGTACTCCTCCCTCTATCTGGTATGACGATGTTGCCGCTGACCAGGCGAAGTTGTGTGGAAACTGTCCATATATCAACTCATCATCTGCTTCAATATCTGAGGTCAGTCCAAATGCATCTTGCTTAAAGCCGTGATCTGTTATCAAGTTTCTGTGGAAATACGTGGAAGTTTTATATCATTACCTATGAATTTCATTTAAATTCTTTGAAAACTTTTTGGCTTATGCCTTCTTCAGGATGTTTACAGAATATTTCATTTTTTAAGTTTTTAAACAGAAAGATAAACTCTTTACTAGACAACAAATTTCAGAGTTGTCCATTTTCAAATCATTCGCAGATGATGAATTAATCTGGCTCCAGTGATACAATTTGTCCTTATAAGGTTAGAAAACATTGTGGAAAAAGGAGAAAATGCTGGTTACCAGTATTTTCTTTTTCGACAATGTTTTAAAAAGTCCTTCTTCCTCAGGGCCATTAAAACACTGGATTGTTTTGTAAAGGGTTAAAAAAAAAACTTACTTACATACAGGGCAGTATTTTGAACTTTTTTTAACCATTACAGCGTCTCTAAATAGTTGTCTTTGCAGTCTGATTTTTTATCTATACTGTCCACTTTGCCGAGACATTCTGTGCAAAAGCAACCTTGAAATTGAACTCATTTGGATTTGATTTCCCGATTGAAAATGTCTGTTAAGTTTATTTGGCGCTCTAATGATATACACGGGCTAGATGAGGTCTAGTTAGGTATTTAGTGTGTAACATTAACCACTGACCAGAAAACCAGAATCTTGCACACAACACCTTAGAATTGCATGAAAAAAAAAAAAAAAGTTCTTTTGTCAATTGTGAAAAACATCAAGGCTAATCAGGAATATTCACTCTATCATAGTTTTTAAGCATGTCTAGACAAAACAGCATATATTTTTACAATATACGAAAGTCTAATTCATTTACTCTGATTAAGGATTTAAATACCCAAATGACACTGCATTTTTTCCCCCATACTTTTCAGATGTAGCATTGTATCATTAATTTGTTTTTCAATACCTCCTGAATTTGAAGTGGATGACTTTGGAACATCTGTTTACATGGATGATTTGTGTTATTTAAATGATTAATTAACAAACTGTGTTATAGCATTCATATGAGCCATGCTCTGGCAAAAAGGGAGCTTAATGCATCTCTGTGATGCATTATACCATGCACATCATCACACAGTTCTGGAACCATAATAGCCATTTTTTTTAACAAACAACTTAATCATGAGGTAGACTCTCCTTGGACATACAGAAAATTGAGCAAGAGCAAAAGGTTTCGGCCCAGGTCAGCCTGCGCAGACTGCGCAGGCTGACCTGGGACGATACTTTTCACAAATGCATTGAGCCCCCTTTTCACAGATCATGGCTCATATTAAGAAGACAGTTTCTTCAATATGACAAACTTGGCCAATATCACCAAACTCGGCCGATAGAAGAAACACAATATGACTCGGCCAACGTCAATGTAAAACAGATGACAAAATCCTGGCTGTTCTCTTCGTCAACTAATTTCGTACTGGCTGAAATTATGTTAGCCACTAGCTAATACCACAGACCTTAGACAGGTAACTTGGCCAATAAGGAATTAATTGATTGACAATATTATATGAGCAATGCTCTGACAAAAGGGGGGCTTAATGCATCTCCGTGACGCATTATACCAAGCAAGTCACCATATGATTATAGATCCGAAATAGCCACTTTTTTTTTTATATAACCCACCTCATCATGAGGTAGACTGGTCCATGCACATACAGAAAATTGACAAATAGCGAAAAGTTTCAGCCCAGGTCAGCCTGCGCAGACTGCGCAGGCTGACCTGGGTCGATACTTTTCCCAGATGCATTAAGCCCCCTTTTCACAGAGCATGGCTCATATCAATATGAATTAAGGTTTCACTTATTACACTTAAAACAAGTTTGCAGCAGATGACTTTGAAAATGTCTCATAAAATGCTTACAGTTAACATGAATTCATTGATGGATAATGATGTTTTCAAAAGATCTCTGCTAAAAGATGGAAACAGTCATTTGCAAAAGTTACAGGCGTAGCTTTACCATACATCTGAACAACAGCACTGCATGCTGGTGCCAATGCTTGGCTGCAGTTGCTTTTAGAAATAGATTGATTTTCAGTGAAAATTCCAAGTCCAAAAAGGGGCATAACTGTGTCAAAAATGCTTTGATGGTTACCTGCCCCTGTTGTATGGGCCCTCTTTGGATAGTTAACATCTTGGCCCAGTTTGAAGTGAATATCTTCAATACCAGGGTTTTTCCTAGACAGTCTTTTTTGAGGGTCATTGGACTCCCTTCAAATGACTAAAAGAAGGCAGTTATTTAAATTTTGGGGGTCACTTAGAAATTTTGGGGGTCCAAATTCAAAGAAAGAAGGAGGCAGGGAAAACCCTGCAGTACCGACAGAGATGTTATAAAATGTCGAAGTTTTTGCACAATGATGCAAATGGCAACAGGGCTATGACAGTGTCTTGGTGCTTTCTTTGAAATCAGACAAGTTGGAAAAGTCCTCACCTGTAAAACACAGCCGATGCTTTAGGTGACCTAGTTCTCTGTGGACTGTTGAAGTCAACTTGGTAAAGTCCAAATTTCTCTGTGTAGCCAGCATCCCATTCTAGATTGTCCAATAGGGACCAGACTGTATAACCTTTCACATTCACTCCATCTAACTTTATTGCTGAAAGATGAAAAGGTGATTTTTGACAGGGTGGTGTTTGTTTGGTGTTTTAGATTGTATCAACATTACATTACTTTTTTGCTCACACTGACTATTCAGACATTCATTTCAATTCAGCCATCTACCAAACAATTAATCCCTTGTTTAATACAACACTGGGGGAGAAGCCTTTTTAAAACATTGTGGAAAAAGGAGAAAATGCAGGTAACTAGCATTTTCTCCTTTTCCCACAATATTAACTTCCCAAGATTGAAATCATCACTTGGACAACTTCTAATATGTTGTCTGAAAATGCTTTCAATTTGGACATTAGTCTCAAATGTTGCCATTTGGCAAAGAGTCAATCCATGACTGCAAAGGTTATGCTGAAACCATCTGAAAACTATTACAAATTACTCTATAGACAAACATTGATGATTACAGGGAATGGAGAATAGCATCTCTCAGCAGTGTAGAAAATTGTTGAAAAAGAAACAATTCCAAAACTGTACCATGCACGAACATAGAAATCTACTCTGTACAGAAATAACAATGAACTGGCACTTTCCATCACAATACAGTACAGTTTACCTGTATCAATTTTGTAAATAGAGGCAATCGGCCCAAAATACAACATGACAATTGAATTCTTGACAGTGCCTGACTTGCATTTTCTCATTTTTCCATAATGTTTTCAAAAATCTTCATTGGGTTCGTTAAAACTTGTGATTGTGTGGTAAAGGTTTAAATAAGTTGATATTTGTTACCTTCAAGGACTTCATTTGTATAATCTCTGATATATTCTACTCTGTTGACATCATTTATCTCCCCTGTATTGTCAGACACGCCATTGGATGTGATGTATACTGGCACATTACCATAGTGATTTTTGACCCAGTTTAATGACTTTCTCATTGCCCAAGGCACCTGCTTTAACCACCATGAACCTGAGCTAGAAAGTAAAGTATTCAATTTTTAGTTTTATGCAACTAAAATCTATATATTGCTGAATTTTTCTGTAGTACTTAACTCCTGAAAAATGGATGAAATGCAATCAACAGAAACCCAGAAAAATCTTCATCTCACAGGACTAACTATAGAAGAACATGCTATAGATCCCAGCTCATACTGCATGTTCTGCGAGGTCTGATCTTGACCTATGCTGCATGCAAAAGCTCCTGTTCTTTCAGTTATGGAATTAAAAGAGCACGGCAAGCAGGTGCCAATGCTCCGCTGCAGTTGCTTGATTTTCAGTGAAAATTCTAAATAAAACTAGAGGCCCTTCAGGGCCTGAAATCGCTCTACTGGCAGTGAGTTTGCTTTTTTTCTAGCATACATTATGAATTCATGATGCAAAAAGATGAAAGACAAACATCCCCCCACCCCCCCAAAAAACGGGGGTATTGTTGCAATTGGGCTTGAACCCACTAAGAAAGCACAAGCAGGCATGTTAAATTGAACAAATAGTGAAAAAAAATTGAAGTACAATTTCTCAAAAGCAACTGTTGGAAATCCAGCCAAATTTGACAGGGTTTCAGTACTCATTGTATTAAACAATCCCTGCAAATTTCAAAGAAATGGACTAATAATGTGGACTGTGTTGAGTAAACAATCCCTGGTCTTCAAATGGCTGCTTTTCCTTCACTGATTGCTAGATTTTCTTCATTCTTATTAGAGTGAAATCCCTTGATGACACAAATAATCTTTGCAAGTTTCAAAAGAATTGGATCTAAAATGCGGACTTAATTGCGCAAAAAAGAAATGTAAATTTTCAACCTTAAATGGCTCCTTTTCCCATACTGATTGTCAAATATTTTTCAAAATTGATAGAGTTCAAGCTATTGATAATATAAAGCAACTGTGCAAGTTTAATGAAAATTCGACCACAAATGCTAAGTCTTAGCGTAAAGAAGAAATGTAAATTTCTGAATTTAAATGGCTCCTTTTCCAATACTGATTGTCAAATTTTTGTCAAAATCAATAGTGTTCAAGCTTTTGATGATACAAAGCAACTGTGCAAGTTTCATGAAAATCCACTTATAAATGCTGAATTTATTGGGTAAACAAGAAATAAAATGGCTATTTTTTCCATACTGATTGTCAGATTTTTTTCAAAATCAATAGAGTTCAAGCTATTGATGAGATAAACAGACTCTGCAAGTTTCAGGAAAATCTGACCACAAACGTAGACTTAAACGCATAAACAAGAAAAGGAAATGTTAAACTTTAAATGGCTACTTTTCCTACACTGATCGTCAGATTTTTTTCAAAATCAATAGGGTTCAAGCTTTCAATGAGATTAACAATCTGTGCAAGTTTCACAAAATTCTGACCACAACTGCAGACTTTATCACTTAAACAAGAAATTTAAATGTTGAACTTTAAATGGCTGCTTTTCATACACTGATAGTCAATTTTTTTTTTCAAAATCAATGGGGTTCAAGCTATTGATGAGATAAACAATGTGTGCAAGTTAAAAATCAGACCACAACTGCAGACTTTATGACGTAAACAAGAAATTGAAATTTTGAACTTTAAATAGCTGCTTTTCATACACTGATTGTCAGATTTTTTCAAAATCAAATAAACAAACTCATGAAAATCAGACCACAAATGCAGACCTTATCACATAAACAAGAAATTGAAATTTTGAACTTTAAATGGCTGCTTTTCCTACAATGATTGTCAGATTTTTTTCAAAATCAATAGAGTTCAAGCTATTGATAAGATAAACAGACTCTGCAAGTTTCAAAAAAACCGACCACAAATGCAGACTTTATCGTGTAAACAAGAAATTGAAATTTTGAAATTTAAATGGCTGCTTTTCCTACACTAATTGTCAGATTTTTTTCAAAAACAATAGGGTTCAAGCTATTGATGAGATCAACAAACTCTGTAAGTTTCACGAAAATCCGACCTCAAATGCGGACTTTATCATGTAAACAAGAAAAAGACTGACGGACGGACGACAGAATCCACGCCATGACATAAGCTCTGCTGGCTTACAGCCAGTAGAGCTAAAAAGGGGCATAACACTGTCAAAAATACCTTGATGCTTACCTGCCTTTGTTGTATGGGTTTCCCTTTTAATAGTAAACAACTAGTCAAATTTTGAAGTAACTGTATCTTGCAATGATAGATCTATTACAGTTCATTCAATTTCTTGAACAGCAATGATGATGAAGAGAACAATGGGGCTATGACAATACCTTGAGGCTTTATTCAAAAACAGCTGAGCTAATAAAATGAGCAAATAATTTGAACAAAAAGTTCAGAAAACTTACCCCTTCCAGCTTTCATCTTGAATGCAAGAAACACCAATGTCCTTTAATGTGCCTTGGTCTGTTAGCTCATACTGCTTCTTTGTGCATTGGTACCCAGTAAATACATTAACACCAATAAAATCTGCAGATCCTGAAAATTCATAAAATTAGTAATGGCTCAAGTTAATCTATCACTCTACAAAATAAATATTGACCAGTAGAAAAAACAAATATCTCGAATTACACAAATACATGTCTGGATCCTGTAGATTAGTAAAATCATAGAATTTACAGCAGCTGCAACTTACTTTTGATACTGCAAATGATCATTTTTCATTAACCCTTGACCCACAAAATCCTGAGTTTTAACTTCCCTGAATAAAAAGCTTTTTAAAACATTGTAAGAAAAGGAGAAAATGCTGGAAATCACAATTTTCTCCTTTTTCCACTATGTTTTCTACCCTTTCAAAGGCATATCTTATAATTTGGGCCATGTTTAATCTATTGTCTGCAAATGCTTTTGATGCAGACAAGTCTAGACTTTTGTCCCTGGTAAAGGATTAAACAATCCCATACTTTTACACCTTTGACATAAGAAAATCTAACTTATTCCATTGTGCTGAGCACAATACCTACATAATAAAAGGAAGCGAGTTCCAATCCAAGCTTTGCCGAATTCTAGTCAAGGACTGACAATAGTCATTGCTACACAATTCATCTCTGTTGCATTTTTTTGACAAAATTTAAGTGGGAAAGCAGCCAGTGACATTGATGTAATGTTATTATTGAAGTACTGGTAAAGAAACTCCACAAAAACAGACAGAAGCCCTTATATCCTGCATGATATGACTGACATAATGCTATAGATGGTGTTACCCAAAGACAAAAATTTTAGACTGGTCAAAATTGAAAGCATTTGTAAAAGACCAATCAAATGTAGCTCAAATGATGATTTCTGTCTTTGATAAGGTGGAAAAAATTGTGGGAAAAGGAGAAAATGCTAATTACAAGCATTTTCTCCTTTTCCCACAATGTTTTCAAGAGCCTACTCTTTCAGAATGATTAAAACTCGGGATTGTGTGGTGAAGGGTTAAACCTTTCCAAAACAACAAATCTTGGACTCTTGCCACATTGACATCTTCTATAGGTGAAAAATTCAAATATAATACAAATGAACTGATGGTCTTTGACAGTGCAGAAAACATTGTGGAAGGAGAAAAAGCTGGTTACCAGCATTTTCTCCTTTTCCAACAATGTTTTCAAAAGGCTGCTTCCTTATGCAGGGTTGTTAAAATGTGGGTTTGTGTGGCAAAGAGTTAAACACAGAAATCTTTCTGAAGTATTTTCAAACTAGAACTGCTGCAAGCCGACTAACAATGCTGACCCCACAGGTTGCCTGGTCATTGGATCAAGAAAAAGGTTCAAAGGGCCATGACTCACAATAGCAAACCAACTATCATGAAAACTGGATGTGGACAAGTTGCCATGGTTGGAAACCTTCCATTTCAATTTCAGCCAAGTAGATTAAAAACTGCTGGTGGGAATGCCGACACAAAATGCCTCTATGGACGGAGGGATGAACTGATGGCTAAACAATGTGTTGTTGGAGGAGGGGGCCCTTATGAAAATTTCTCATGAGTAGCCCATAATTTTCAAAAATCAAACCTACTGGCTAAAACATATATATTATTATCTTACCATTCAAGTCCCTTTTATCCTCTTCAGAAAACACAGGCAATCTTGTTTGATTTAGTCCCTGTCTTTTACTTCTTTCATATATCTGGGTTTTCATTATCTCTGGGTAATCCCCGTCCCCGAATATAGGATTGGCAAACCATCCCAGAGCCCACTGCATTGCCCATTCTGAAGCCTCCCAGTCGCTCGGATTTATTGTGTCTAGGGGTTCTCTCCAGTCAGCATTTAGGATAATACCTATCTCTCCTGAAAATGTAGTTGATTATTTCTAGAATGGCAAGGACTGCTACATTTGCTTTTAGAAAGTGTAGATTAAGATCAGGCTCCACAGAATGTATAGTCTGATTTTGAATCCACTCCGCCTGATATCTTGTTTGACTGAGCCTTGAAAGTGCAGTTTTTGGAGTTACTGCACTATTCCAACTGAAAAGCTTGATTGAATGTAATTGAATATTTTTATGTTAAAAGCTAAAATTTTGATCCTTACTTATTCCCTCATCTTCATAAAAAATACAATAGTCTTAAGGTTTAGAATCTGAAACGAAAAATACAAGGTGTTTTCCAGGGATCGACTTGATTTAGCTGATCTGAGCACTCTTTTTACTCCAAGCATGCAAATTCGTAATCAAGTGTAACGGAGTAGCTGCGCCAGCCCACTCCAGAGTACTCCATCATCAAAGGTGGTGCGGTCGAGAGCAGAGCAGTCACATGACCTAACCCCCTCTTAAATGGTGGAAAGGAGAACAGTTTCCTAACATGAAGATTCCAAAGGATGTTTTTTTTTTTTTATATGGAAGTCTTCGGAAGACATCTGTGTGTATTGCAAACTGTAATTTACAAGACATTAATTGCAATAGCCCCATAACAACAATATTGCAATAATATTGAGCCATCATTAATTTTTCCTCTCACTTGATTTAACTCGGGAGTATGCCGTTTGCTCGGTTTCACTTGATTTAGCGTGCTGCTCCAGCGCAGTCGGAGTACTCTAAAAAAAATCAAATCAAGTCCACCCCAGGGGTTTTATAAAGTGTCCATGTAATTTCAGTAATCCAACTGTGACAGTTCATGGAAATGAGGAATCCTTGACAAAATCAAACAAATTCTTTACACAGCAAATAATCAAGACATTGGCAAATCATATGCATTTAAATCCCAACAACTCCCAATTGCTGTTAATAGAAGAAAGTAAATAAAAACAAACATGATTAAAACAAGTGAAATGTCATAAAAGATACTTATGTTACCTTTCTGATTTCCATATTTCTGTTTGTAAAGCCTGTACACAGACCCATGGGCTTTTAGAAGGTTGTGAGCAGCTTTATAGTTGTTGACCCCTTGCCCAGTGACCCCGGGGGCATGTGCACCCATGCCATATCCAATATTACTGACAACAAAGGGCTCATTAATTGTGATCCATCTTTTGACCTTTATTTCAAAACAAATATACATATGTAATACAGATCTCCAGATAAGAGGGAGTGATATTATTCTAAATCCATTATTTCTCTTCTAAACCCTATGTTGTGGGTACTCATTAGAATCGTCTCGATGAGACGATTCTAATGAGTACCCAGAACATAGGCTTTAGTTGAGGGTGATTAATATTTTCAATTTTGAAATCAAAGTATCACTCGCTCTATCTGGAGCTCTGTGGTAACAGTATACATTGAGAACATGTCAGGACAAATCCTTCCATTGACTCTTTACTAAACAAAAAACTTTTAGACTTGTCCAAATTGAAAGCATTTGCAAACAGCAAATTAAATGTTATTCAGAAGGTAAGATTTTGCTTTTCAAAGGGTACAAAACATTGTGGGAAAAGAAGAAAATGCTGGTTACCAGCTTTTCCTCCTTTTTCTACAATGTTTTCATGAGCCTTCTTTCTAAGAGTCGTTAAAGGTTGGGACTGTGTGGTAAAGTGTTAACAGGAGACAATGTATTGATTTAAACTCTGATGATTATGACCCAAATATACTAGGTAACATTCTTCCATCACACACATAATGTCTAGGAAGATGAAATAACTTCTGTGAAAAGTTAGGATTTTTTTTTTTTTAACTGAAACCTTGACTTCTGAACTAGGTAACCTGAATTCTGTTTACATTGTCTGTAGGTTATTTCCCATAACTGTTTGAATGTTTTAGCACATTCAACAATTGTCAGTTGTTATGGCAACTGCTCAATTATCCTTACCTCTACTTGGCTTCATCAGTACCAAGCTGGTACTTTGAAGAACCTTGCCCAAGGACACTTTACATGACTAGTGTATTTTAGGAAATCTATCCCAGGATTAACTAATCAAGAAAATGACAACTTTACTACCTAGCAATGGAGGACATCACCATATTCATGTATGAAGTATTGTGATCATATACAATGGCAAAATTTACACTGTCTGTAGATTGACTGACAGACAGACAGACAGATAATCAAGTTTAACCCTTTACCACACAATCCCAACTTTTAACGACCCTGAGGAAGAAGCCTTTGGAAAACATTGTGGGAAAAGGAGAAAATGCTGGTAACCAGCATTTTCTCCTTTTTCCACAATGTTTTCTACCCTATCAAAGACAGAAATCATCATTTGAGCTACATTTGATCTGTCATCTGCAAATGCTTTCAATTTGGTCCTGTCCAAAATTTTGTCGTTTGGTCAAGGGCTAAAGTCACTAAACCTTCCTCAATTTCATTGGCAGGGATTATGCAAAAGGTATTGCATATTTTTACACTGACACCAAATGTTTCACTCTTTACCAAACGACAAAATTTTGAATTGGTCCAAACTGAAAGCTTTAGAGACAACAAATTAAATGTTGCTCAAATGATGGAATTTCTGTCTGAAAGGGTAGGAAACATTTTGGGAAAAGAAGAAAAATTTAATGCTGGTTACCAGCATTTTCTCTTTTTCCCACAATGTTTTCAAAGGTCTTATTCTTCACAGTTGATAAAACTCAGGACTGTGTGATGAAGGGTTAATTATTTTTCTTTCCTATAATCTAAATTGGAAAGAGATTAGATACAGCTGATGTCTGGGATTCACCTATAGGTCACTGTTACCCATCATTCATGACAGGACCATTTTACTTGTGCTGTTTTCCATACTTATCTAATTCAATGGCATTAAAAAATTTATTCGCATGGTAACGAATTAACCCTTTGCCACACAATTCCTAGTTTTAAGAAACCTGAGAAGACTTTTAAAAACATTGTGGGAAAAGGAGAAAATGCTGTTAACTAGCATTTTCAACATTTCTGGCAATGTTTTCTACTCTTTTCCAGACAAAATCTCATCATTTAACTCTTTACCATACAGTGCTGCCTTTTAATGACCCTGAGAAGTGAAAACAATGTGGGGAAAAAGGAAAATGCTGGTAAGCAGCCTTTTCTCCTTTTCCCAAAATGTTTTCTACCCTTTCAACAACATATCTGACAATGTTTTCTACCCTTTCAGCAACAAACTCCATCATTTGAGTAATATTTATTTAAATTGTCATTTGCAAATGCTTTCAATTTGGACAAGTCTAAATTTTAGTCGTGTGGTAAAGAGTTAAGCCATTTAATATTTAATCTGTCAACTAGATGTGCCTTTAATTTAGACCAGTTTGAAATATTCTAGTTTGGTGAAGACTTAACATTTGCCACCCAACACATCTTTTCCATGTGGCTGCTTTCCCAAACAAACCAAGTTGAAATAATATTAAGTAAGCAAGCACTGAAAAAAGAATCTACATTAAAATTTTTCCAATCGGATCCCCTTACCTTATTTCCAAACTTTTTAAAACACAGATCAGCAAATTCCTTGAATCGTTTTATAGTGTCTCCATTTAACCATCCACGTTTATCTATAAAGGGAAATGAAAAGTACATCTTTCTGTAACATTTTTACACAAAAAAAAAACAGAGAGAAAAAATGTTTTATAACATACCTGAAAACTTTCTGGTTCAAATACATGTGTTGCACATGGATAAAATAACATGTAATATTAGAAAAAAATTCCATATTTACACACTGTAAAATACAGTTCCAAATATGGTATGATGGTGTACCTCATGTGCAGAAAATGTTCATATTGATTTGCAATTTGATTGATCAAAAGGTTACTTGACAATATTCGTCAGCCATACATAAAAAGGAAGTTACTGGCCATGTTACCACTATCTCTTTTAATTTGATCACTGTTATTGAATGAAATGTCAATGATTGCAAAATTTTGTCTTTGAAAATGATAGGTAAATGATAAAAGGAATATTATGTTTTATTAACTTTCCTGGTGCTTGTATTTACTTCTCGCTGTGTAAGAAAATTTTGACATCTTGCTCTATCTGTAGTCTTGTGCGATATCAAATTTTCTCGTGCTGGTCAAATTAAATAAAAGCACCAGGAAAGTTACTACAATATACTATTCAATATGTATTCTTCTTTATGTCCACAATTCATGTCAGATAAATCATAGCCAATTTTGATATTGAAGAATGTCTGCATTCAGAACTTTCACTTTTGAGTTATTTCTTTTTCAAGTTCTTGTTTCCCCCTAATTTAAAGAAAATTCACTTAACCCTTTTATGAAACAATTCTGTGTTTTGATGACTGTGAGGTAGAAAAGCTTTTGAAAACATTGTGGGAAAAAGGAGAAAATGCTGGTAATCAGCATTTTCTCCTTCTTTCCACAATGTATTCTACCCTTTTGAAGACAAATCCAATCATCTCATCCACATTTAATTTGTCATTCCCAAATGCTGTCTAATTGGCTAAGTCTAAAATTTTACCATCTGGTAAAGAGTTAACCTAGTACCAAACAGCTGTTGTAACAATCCTTGAGATATAAGGCTTCGGAAAACATCAGCAATCTCTCCTTTCTCCACAAGGTTTTTTATCATTTTAACAATAAACCCCATCATTTAAGCCACATTTAATTTGTTGTCTGCAAATGCTTTCAGTTTTGAAAAACTTTAAATTTGTCGCCTTGTAGAGTTTACTGATTAATGACTGGCTTATTCAGATAGGGTCGCAATGAATGCCTGAAACATCTTACAGGTAACAGACATACGCATACAGAATACTCAAACATAACCTATTACCATTGCACTTACACATTTTATTCATCCTTCAGAAAAGCATCCGTAGGTGAAAGAAATAAAGTGTCCCCTCTGGTTTGATATCAGCTAGCCTCTAGTATCTGCCTGGATGCACTGCATGATAACTTTTAGTACTTACTCATGTTTCAGTATATATACACCCCACTTTTCCCCTTTTTTTGCCAAATATATAAACACCCTCTCTTTCCACAGCAGAAAATACAATTCACTCAACCCTTTACCACACAATCCGAACATTTAATGACCCTGAGGAAGAAGCCTTTTGAAAACATTGTGGGAAAAGGAGAAAATGCTGGTAACCAACATTTTCTCCTTTTCCCACAATGTTTTCTACTCTTCCCAAATCAAATTTCAATTTTTTAGTCACATTTATTTTGTCGTCTGCAAAGGTTACAAGTTGGACTGGTCTAAAATTTTTTCGTTTGCTAAAGAGTTAAGATTGTCGTAGGCTTGACTAAGCAAGATGACTGTATAGGTCCAAGATCAGACTGCAATTTTTCCATGCAGTCTGATCTTGATCTATGCCAACCATAGAAGCCATTGCTTTCACCAATGGCTCTGAAGGGGTTTACCTTTAATCAGACAACTAAAATTTTAGACTCTTCCATATCAAATGCATTTGCTGATGACATATCAATCTAGACATGATTTAATTCATATTTGTAGGTTAGGAAGCATTGTGGAAAAAGGAGAAAATCTGGTTACTGGCATTTTCTCCTTTTCCTACCATGTTTTCAAAATTCTTCTACCTGATGGTTACAATTATGTGATAAAAGGCTACCAAAGTATTACCCAAATAATGTTTCTTACTTACCTTGCAACGCCTGAGGTAGGTCCCAGTGGTACAGTGTTACCACAGGTTTGATACCAGCATTTAACAACTCATCTATAAGATCACTGTAATATTTGACACCAATCTCATTGACTGGTCCTGTTCCATTGGGAAATAGTCGTACCCAAGATATAGAAAACTGGTACACTGTTACCTGTAACAGAGAATACAATCCAACAGCTCTGACCTCTTTACCAAACATCAAACATGTACACTTGTCCAAATTGAAAGCATTTGCAGATGACAACTTCAACTTGGCTCGGATGATGAAAGATGTCTTTGACAAGGTAGAAAACATTGTAGGAAAAGGAGAAAATGCTGGTTATCAGAATTTCTTCTTTTCCCACAATGTTTGCAAAAGCCTTCTTCTGTAGGATTGTTAAAACTCAAAATTGTTGTGGTATAGGGTTATCTGGTATCAGTTGTATTTCAGTTAAATGTCAAATAGACAAGTAAACAGCCAAGCTACAGATACAGGGATGTGATTGATGGAATGTAAGAACAGAGAAAATGCCCTGATTCCCCACCCCCTTAATTCTCCAGTAAATATACTATTTCTTGGCAGATCTTCATGAGCTGAGACAGTTTTGCATTTTCAATTTTAGTTTTAACAGGAGGAAACCCTCTGATAGGAGGAAAAATATCACCCCTGGCAGTTATTGCATGCAGTATGCACAATTCAAACAGGTGCCTTGGTTGTGTTTAAAAAAAAAAAAGACAAATGTTCTGCTATGCCAGGAATTACCTAAAAAACAATTGTTCTTCTGTTATTCCATGACAAATCAGTATCCATGCATTGTAAGCAAATGCTAATCTGTTAAGACAAGAAAAATCTTTTTGAATCAAGAGGGCCATTTACAATTTCCAGTGTGGTAACATCCCACTATGTAATGTTTACTCTTGTTCCAGGCAGAATTTTGTCCAAGTCATGTGATACCTCTTGTCGACATGAAGGTCAAACACACCTTGACTCAATCTGACCCTTTACCACACAATGCTGCTTTTTGGCGACCCCGAGAAAGAAGCCTTGTGAAAACATTGTGGGAAAAGGAGAAAATGCTGTTAACCAGCATTTCCTCCTTTTCCCACAATGTTTTCTACCCTAATGAAAACAGAAATAATCATTTAAGTTACATTTAATTTGTCATCTGCAAACGCTTTCAATGTAGTCTGGTCCAAAGTTTTGTCGTACGGTGAAGGGTTAAACATTGCTTTATATCAAACAAGAACTGAAGAGGCACATGTGATTCTGGGATTAATAATATTGCATTTCATCATATTACCTGTCAATTAAACCTGCAAACATTTCTTTTGTTAACCCTTTACCAGACAAAAAAATTGTAGCCTAGTCCAAAATGAAAGCATTTGCAGACAACAATTTCGGTGTGGCTCAAATGATGCAATGATAGGGTAGAAAACGTTGTTGGAAAAGGAGAAAATGCTAGTTACCAGCATTTTCTCCTTTTCCAGCAATTTTTTCAAAAGGCTTCTTTCCCAGGGTCGTTAAAAGGTGGCATTGTGTGGTAAAGGGTTAAAATATACTTTTAAAATGTAAACAGATTTTTACCTTCAAATCCTTCATGATTCTGATATCATCTTTGTATCTGTGGTAACTGTCACTTGCAGTGTCACCTGTGTCACCATTCTTGATCTTATTTGAATGTGCAAATGTGTCCCAAATACTCACACCACGACCTGGAAAAGTTATGTCAAACATATTCCGCTATTGCATTTGCAACTATTTTACAAGGCATCATGTGAACTACAATGCCACATGGTTTCCTCAATATAGCCAGAGAGCTTGGTTTCCAATAGCAGTTGCCTTTAGCGAGCAGCCTAGGAAGGGGTACATAGTTTTTACTGTGAAAGTTTTAATTTTGATGCAGTATAGACATGAATTATGTAAATGTATGAAGAAATAAAACATATGAGGATAAGGAAGCATATAAAACACATTTTATTATTGTAAATGGCTTTGAAATTCACTTGTCCACAGACAAATGCTCTGGGAAAATCTTCCAAAAGTCTAATTCAGACAAGTCAGGCATAGGAATTCCACACTCCTGAATAATTGGAAATATGTTTGGAAAGCAGCTGCATTATTTGGAAAAATTAGCAAAAACAGTTCTTGTCTTCCCATTACAAACAGCAACATGTGAAAGGGTTTCAGTGTTCAGAATTGCACAAAAACAATTAAAAGAAATAGACTGCAGGAAACAAATCTGCAGGCTTTGATGAACATTTGTACAAATGGGCCAGATATTGCTACAACTTTGATGCCGCTCTGAAGATCTGGGTCTGTATCTGGATCAACCATTCTCAAGAACTTTGTAAGTCTTATTCTTCAAGATTTTCTACATTTGAAAGTAACACAATTTCTGATTGGCTAAACCATTTGGTTTAGCCAATCAGAAGGTGTGTTAGTTTCAAATTTAGGGAATTCTGAAGAGTGAGAATGGTTGCTGAATACGGACCCTGGAAGACAAAAGAGAGAAAACTTTACTTCTTACTAAAGTTTTCATTGTGTTCGAGTTCCATGAGTTCCATTTTTTACCAGTGAGTTACAACTTTTCAAAGTTACTGATGTTAGTTATTTTTGCCAATATGAAGACATTGTGCTTTAAGGCTTGAGATTATAAACAACTGTATTTCAGGTAAAATTTTGTCAACTTTACTTGAAGTAACCTTTGTCCCTCTGTTTTACAGAAAGTTCCCTAAGATTTTACCCAAAGGGACACTGGTGTCCCCCAATATGTTTAGCTTGGGAACAACACTGACTTGAAAAGATGGTATAAAATGATACAACAATGTATTACCATCTTCATTCCAGCCTCCCTCAACTTGATACGCTGATGTTGCCACACCCCAGTCGAAGTCTTCAGGGAACGTGTCAAAATAAAACTTTCCCTCATGGTCAGGCGCTGTGCCCAGCCCTCCTACAGCAGGGTACCCTGGTTTGAACCCATTGTCTGTGATTAACTGTAAATAATCATAATGTAAGTTTTAAGCCATGCATGTAATTAGCCCTTTACCACACAATCCTGAGTTTTAATGACCACAGAGAAAGAAGGCTTTTGAAAACGATGTGAAAAAAGGAGAAAATGCTGCTAACCAGCATTTTCTCCCTTTCTTACAACGTTTTCTGTTTTCTACCTATCAAACACAGAAATCATTGTTTGAGCTACATTTATTGATTGTTGTCTGCACATGCTTTTAATTTGTTACAGTCCCAAATTTTCAATTAGTTTTTTTTTTTTTGGGGGGGGGGGGGAGGGGGGGGCAGGGGATGAGAATGGATAGATGCTTTTGAAGCAATGTCAAAAAGAGACAAAATATGCACTTTTTCTAGCATTTTCTCCTTTTCCCACAATGTTTTCTACCTATTCAGAGATTGGAGCCAACAATAAGTTTACAAATTATCACTTGACAAATCTTCAAATTTCAAACAAGAAAAAAACCAACCTGATTATACCATCTAGATGAACCTTTTGGAACCCTGGTTCTGTTCGGGTCATTGAAATCTACATAGTGCAGTCCAAACCTTTCATGGTAGCCTCGGGCCCATTCAAAATTATCCATCAAGGACCAGGCAGTGTAGCCATGTACATTACAGCCATCCAGCTTAATGGCTGCAAAAAAAACACAAATCAGTTTTGTATCTTAAACTTTTATCTCATAATTCAGAATTTTGAAACACTGAGAAAGAGGGATTTTGAAAACATTGTGGGAAAAGGAGAATATGGTAACTACCAGTTCTCTTTTTCCAACAATGTTTTCTACTCTTTCAAGTAAAATTTCAATCTTTGAGACACTTAATTTTGTCACCTGCAACTGCTTTCAATTTGGACGAGTCTAGGGTTCTGTTGTTTGGTACAGAGTTAATTAATAGGAGTCATGCTCTGTGAAAAGGGGGCTTAATGCATCTCCGTGATCCATGATACCAAGCAAGTCATCACATAACTATGGATCCATAAAATCCATCATGTCTAACAACAGACTGTATCATGAGGTAAACTGGTCCCTTGACATACAGAAAATTTATCAATAGCCAAAAGGTTCGGCCAAGGTCAGCCTGTGCCATACTTTTCGCAAATGCATTAAGCCCTTTTTTCACAGCACATGGCTCATAGATTAATGGACATGTATATCTTTAAATAATGCCAATTTCTACTTTTACCAGACTATTTTCAAAAGAAGTCTCTCCCAATAGGGCCGGAAATGAGGCTTTTGGCCAGTAGACTTAAATCAAAGCGTTGAAAGCACTGCTGTGGCATTTGTCAAGGATGCCATTGTGTGGAATTAGTAATTTGAAAAATAAAGAATAGAAATAATTTCAAAATATTCCCTTAAGAGTCAACCTACTATATAGTCATGCACAATCCAATACAGAAGCATGCAATCTTGTGAGACGAACAAGTCTGGGCGAACAAGGTTTGGGATGAATAAGCCCAGGAACAAACTGGTTTTGGGACGAACAAGCATGGAATCGGGCGGTTGGGAGACAAAGATTGTGTGTATCATTCTGCCAATAGAAGGCCATAGCAGGTACAGCGATTTTTGAACAAAAAAAGAAGTATTTCCATAATCGATGGCCTAATCCAATTCATTTTTATACGCCATTTTCAATTTCATATCTGAGTGCAATCGAAACACCTTTTTGTCTCTGAAAAAATGAGTTTAACTGGGTTTACTTCAATCAGTTTTGCACAAACTATGATACATAATTTTCAAAATGCCGTATTGAACTCATGGTGGCATTGTCTTTGACAAATGCCACAAAAATAGTCTAAAGAAGACGATATTGTAAAAAGCAACTAGCAACTGTATACAAAATAAAAGCTTACCTTTTAACATTTCATTGATGTATGTTCTGTAGTAATGAATCCTGTGGTAGTCATACAGTGTGCCATTCACGTCAGAAATACCATTCTCTGTTACATAGACTGGTACGTTGTTATAGGCTTTTTTTAACCAGTTTAGTATCTTACGGAGTCCAAATGGTGTCACCTTCAACCATCCAGAGCCAGACCTTGACAAGGAAATGAACATGTTTATCTTTAACTCTTAATCCAACAAATTTTACCACTGAGAAAGAGGACATTTGAAAACATTGTGGGAAAAGGAGAAAATGCTGGCCACCAGCATTTTCTCCTTTTCCTAAAATGTTTTCTACTGTATCAAAAACTAACTGCATTATTTCAGCAACATTTGATTTGTCATCTCCAAATGCTTCCAGTTTAGACGAGTCCTAAATTTTGTTGTGTTTTGAAGATTTAGAAAAAAAAAATTTTTTTGAAGAGACAACAAGTGGATCTTTGGAGCATCCAAAACCAAACTGTTGGGATAATGAAACACTACACCTGACGTTGTGCTGAAAAAATAAAATCTGTATTCAACTGAAACCCAGGAATCCCTTTGGTACCTAAAAATGATGTTTCTTCTGCTGTTCTATGATAAAAAGAAGTTTTAATCCTTTACCACACAATGCTAACTTCTAACAACCCTGACAAAGAAGGCTTTTGAAAGCACTGTGGGAATAGGAGGAAATATTAGTAAACAGCATTTTCTCCTTTTCCCGCAATGTTTTCTGCCCTATGAAAGACAAATTTAATGTTTTGAGTAACATTTAATTTGTCTGCAAATGCTTTCAATTTGGACGAGATTAAAATTCTGTCGTCTGGCACAGAGTTCAAAGTATTTACTGATTGTGCATGTCAAACAATGTTTTTTCTTTTTCACTTTTTAGCAGACAAAAAAAATTATGACTTGTCTATTTTGAAAGCATTTGTAGATGACAATGAAATGCGGCTGACTTGAAGAGATTTGTCTGTTAAAGGGTAGAAAACACTGTGGGAAAAGGAGAAAATGCTACTAACAATATTGTATTCTCTTCCCACAATGTTTTGAAATGTCTTTTATCCTAACTCTTTACCAAACGAAATTCAAAGTATTTGCAGACGACAAAATAAATGTGACTCAAAAGTAGAATTTTGTTCTAGGAAGGGTAGAAAACATTGTGGGAATTGTAGAAAATGTTGGTTATCAGCATTTTCTCCTTTTCCCACAATGTTCTCAAAAGGCTTTTTCTTCAGGGCCGTTAAAACTCCAGATTGTGTGGTAAAGGGTTAAAACATACGGCCCTTTGGCAAAAGTTAAAAGTAAACATGCTGATAGATCCAAGAGCAACAGAAACAGATACTCACCCGACCCAGTCCGGATCCCCACTACCTCTGTTATCTTTATCATTGTCATAGGTGGCCCAACTATCTGTGTGATTGTCAGTGGTAACATATCCAGAGGTGTAAAAATTCAAACCCAGAAAATCAAAGGTCCCTGTAAAATATACAGTATAAATCCATTACATACCAAATCTAAACTCAAAATAAAGTTGTCTTTGTAAAATATACTTAACTCTTTACCACAAAAGAAAGATTTAGCATGGTCCAAATTGAAAGCATTTGCAGACAACAATTCAAATGTGACTAAAATAATGGAATTTGTCTTAGACAGGGTAGAAAACATTGTGGGCAAAGGAGAAAATGCTGCTTACCAGCATATTCTCCTTTTCCCACAATGTTTTCAAAAGGCTTCTTCCTCAGGGTCATTAACATTCTGGATTGGGTGGTAAAGAGTTAACTAGAACTATTACTGTAAGTGATTAATCCTCCACCACAAAACCCCCGACTTTTAACGACTCTGAAAGGGAAGATTTGTGAAAACATTTTGGGAAAGGAGAAAATGTTGGTAACCAGCATTTTTAAATGTTTCCTATCCTATCAAAGACAAAAATCAACATTGAATCAACATTTGTCACTAGCAAATGCTTTCAAGTTGGTCCATTTCAAAGTCTGGTAAGAGTTAAATCTTTAACCCTTTAGCGCACAATGCCGCCTCTTAACAACCCTGGAAAAGACACCTTTTGAAAACATTGTGGAAAAAGGAGAAAATGCTGGTAACCAGCATTTTCTCCTTTTCCCACAATGTTTTCTACCCTATCAAAGAAAAATTCTACCATTCAAGTCACAGCGAAATTGTCATCTGCAAATGCTTGCAATTTGGACAATTAAGGCTAAAATTTTGTCATCTGGTAAAGGGTTAACAGACAACAAAATTTCCGACTTGCCCTAAATGAATTAAAGCGTTTGCAGACAATAAATACATTGTTGCCCGGACAATGGGATTTAACCTGGATAGCGAAGAAAAACATTGTGATTTGGTAGAGTGGTTATTTCAGGAGCTCACTCCTTCCTTACAGCATAGCTTCTTCCCATATAAAATCAATACCTGACAACTGCTTTAGAAAGAATTCTCTTTAGCTCAGTGGTTAGTGTATTGGTCTTTCAAATCTCGATAAATGGGTATGAATCCCAGCCGAAGTGGTTTATATTTGAGCTATGCATTTGTTGCAAACTTTCATGTTCGTAAAATGGGGCTTGTCCATAATTGGCCATTGAGCCATTTGTTGTCTATAAAATTGCCCTTTATTGGCCATTGAGCCATTTGTTGTCTAAATAATAGACTTACTGCCTAATTAGGCTTTCAGTCATTAAAATGATGACTTCTCTTTAGAGGGGGGGAGTTATGGGAGATCACTCCTTCCTTACAGCATAGCTTTCCCGTATAAAATCAATACCTGACAACTGTGTTAGAGAGAATTCTCTTTAGCTCAGTGGTTAGTGTATTGGTCTTTTAAACCTCGATAAATGACGATCTTTGCTGCACGGGTTCGAATCCAAGCTGGAGCAGTTTATATTTGAGGTATGCATTTGTTGCCAACTTTCATGTTTGTAAAATAGTACACATTAGCAAAAAAGATTAGATCAAAGATTTTGCTGTGACAGGCATGTTTTCAGAAAAAAAAGATAAAGTACCAGTGCTGAATGCTAACTCTTTGTTTTGAGATTCATACTGTACTCACATCCCTGCAGTTGGACGATCAAGCTGCATCCAATTGCAGTTTCTTTATTGGATTCAAAACAAGGATTAGTTTATGACTGTGTGATTATTACTCTTTACCACACCATGAAATTTAGATCGATTGATTGTATGGTGTTTAACGCCGTTTTCAACATTATTTCAGTTATATCACGGCGACCAGTGCACCTATCCATGCTTTACTGGAGTTTCTTTTACCAGTACTCTGCACAATATTCTTTCCAAGCCACTGGCTGCTTTCCCACATAACCATCATCGAAACAATGGTCAGCGGTGAGAAAGGAATGAATCCTGTCGCAATGACTATCATCAATCCTTGGAAAGAAATTGGCCAAGCCGGGGATTGAACCAGTGACCTCCTGTTCTCAAGTCCTTTACGCTACTGACTGAGCCACAGGGACTTGGCACAAAATTTATACTAGTCAAAATTGAAAGCTCTTACAGATGACAAATTAAATGTAGATCAAATGATGGAACTTCCTGTGAAACAGTAGAAAACTATTGTGGGAAAAGGAAAAGTGCCGATTACAAGCATAATTTTCGTTTTCTGAAATTGTTTTCAAAAAGTCCATTTTCTTGGAATTGTTATAACTTGGGAATCTCTAGTATACACTTCAAACACTTATCAAAATACAACATAAAAAGCACTTCAATACCTCACCTTCTACCAAATAAGCCAGGCCAGGTAGCTCAATGGTTAGCATATCTGACTTGTGACCTGGTGGCTGCAAGTTCGATACCTGGTTGAGGCAAACTTTCTTTCCAGCGATGTTTTGCCTCTCACCTCTGATGCATGTGAGAAAAGTAGTCAGTGACTTGGAAAGAAAGTTGTGTCAATACTGGTGTGACAAAGCCAGGAAACACATGTGTAGCACTGACCACCATGATTTGACCTTAGCTGTTAAAACAGGGTTAATCTCCAATACAACCAATCTACAAAATAATCCTAAGGTCGAAGGCTTTTGAAAACAATTACAGACAATGAAAAAATGCTGGAAATCATCATTTTCTCTTTTTCGGACAATGTTTTATATCTTTTTAGAAGCAAATCTCTTCAACTGAGCCCCAGTCTGCAAACACCTTCATTTTGACATGTCTAAAATATTGTCTTGTGATAGACATTTAAAGAGTCCAAGTAAATAACTATTACAAGTAATTATATGGCAGAACATACCATTTATATATAATTTTTCAGCATCTGTGAACTTCGGCAGTCTAGAAGAATTGAAATTCTGTATTCTACTCTTCCGGGCCACATTTTGCTTCATGATTGCTGGGTAATCTCCATTTACGTAAATTGGGTGAGCAAACCATCCAATGTCAAAGGCAAGGGCTCTCTCTGATGCCTCCAAGTCTTCAGGGTTATACATATCTAAAGGCTCAGACCATCCAACATTAAGTGTGATTCCAACTTTACCTGTTTTAAAAAAATTTTTAATTGAAAATCCAGAAAATGAAAAAGGATTCAGTAAAAAAGACAACACAAGTTCATCTGGATCCTACTTTTACAATCATAAAATACAGAAGCCCATTCAGTTTCATCTGTATTCCATTCAGGTTATAAAAATACCGTTAATCTTAACCCATTATAAAACAAATCCATGTTTTCACCACCCTTAGAAAGAAGGCTTTTGAAAACATTGTAGGAAGAGAAGAAAATACTTGTGACCAGCATTTTTTGTTCTTCTCACGTTTTCTACCTTAACTCTTTACCACATGACAAAATTTTAGACCAGTCCAAATGAAAGCATTTACAGACGACAAATTAAATGCAACTCAAGAATTGAAATTTGTTTTCGAAAGGGTAGAAAACATTGTGGGAAAAGGAGAAAATGTTGGTTACCAGCATTTTCTCCTTTTCCCACAAGGTTTTCAAAAAGCTTCTTTCCCAGGGTCGTTAAAAGTCGGGATTGTGTGGTAAAGGGTTAACAGAGACAAATTCTGTCATTTTAGCCACATTTAATTTGTTGTCCAAATGGCTCTCAAATGGATTCAATTACATTAAGACTTAACCTTGAACTAATTTTTAGTTAACTTAAAATTGGTGAAGAGTCAAATAAGAAGATATAGTTAACTCTTTATCACGCAGTGCTGAATTTTAACAACCTGGAGAAATAAGGCTTCTGAAAACATAGTGGGATAGGGAGGAAATGCTGGTATACAACAATTTGTCCTTTTTCAAAAATGTTTTCTTTCCTTCCTAGGACAAATCCAATCATTTAAACTTATATAGACAAATCAAATTTATTGTATGCAATTCCTTTGAATACAGACGCTTCTGTATATAAGGCAATTATCATGTATCACCCTGGGTGGGGAGGAAATCATAACTGATGTTTACCCAACAAACCTGTGTTTGAATCACCCTTAAGAACAAGTCTTTTTAAATCATTGTGGGAAAAGGAGAAAATCCTCACAGGTAACCATCATTTTCTCCTTGTCCCACAATGTTTTATCTCCTTTTAAATACAAAACACAGCATTTGAGGCACATTAAATTTCTCAACTACAAATTCTTCCAATATGAACAAGTCGAAAATTCTGATGCCTGATAAATTTACCAGTTATGCATTAACCAAACAAAGGCATTTGAGGCCTGTTAAAATCCAGTGCAACTAACACAAAAGGACAAAGACCAGAAGAAAAGAAATATGAAAAACACGAGTGTTTAATAAAATGGACTTTGAACAGAATAATCTAAGGAAAATACTTCAAACTACATATCTTCAAACATAATATGGAAAAAACACTTTATTCAAAAGAATTACCAACCATTTAGTGCCTTATTGTAAGCTTTGTAAGCTTTCGCATGAGCTTTGATGATGTTGTGTGCCACTGTATAAACACCAATGCCAGGGGAATACTGATTAGGGGCAAAGGCTGCCACCCCATAGCCCAGATATGCCACCACCCACGGTTCATTGAAAGTGATCCATAGCTTCACCTGAAAAGATTATGAAAATAGGGTCAACAGTCACTTTACTCTTTAACTCTTTACCAAATGACAAAGTTTTAGGCTTGTCCAAATTGAAGGCATTTGCAGACAACAAATCAAATGTTGTTCAAATGATAAGCTCTGTCTTCGAGAGGGAAGAAAACATTATGGGAAAAGGAGAAAATGCTGGATACCAGCATTTTCTCCTTTTCCCATGATGTTTTCCAAAGTCTTCTCCATCAGGGTCATTAAAAGTCAGGACTGTAAGGTAATTGATTAAGCGTTGACCAAATACTCTGTATTTATACTACACAGAGAAAATACAGCTTTTCAAAAAATTGTTGTAACCATGATATTTCCTGCCATTTTGAGGACAAATTCAACTTGTGAGTAAATGGTGTACTAACTACAGTGCAACCCAGACATGGCCCCAAAAATCTAAAGCTCAAACTATACCACTGTGAAAGAACCTACAATTAACTGTGCAGAACCTACAATATGATCTTGGATCTTCACCTTGGTATTTTTTTAAAGATATTCTGAACAGATTAGCCGTATATTGCATTTTTTCTGAACCAGGCTGAAAATGGCCACAACATTTATTTGGCACCATAATGACCTGATACTACTTGTGCCAGACTGCCCATTAAACCATAGAAAAGAGACTACTAACTTACCCTGTCTCCAAAGTTATCAAAGCAAAGTTTAGCATAGTCCTTAAAATGTTCTGTAACAGTCTCATTCATCCAACCACCATATTTCTCCTGCAGTTTTTCAGGCAAGTCCCAGTGGTATAAGGTAACCATGGGTGCAATTCCTGAAAGAGGTAACTGTGTCAAATACATATTTCTTAACAATTCTTTCATACATATTCATGTCACAGCACTGAAACAACAAATTGTCAGAATGGTCCATATTCAAAGCAAATCCTGATTAAAAAAAAATAGATTTGGCTAATATGATGGGACTTGTCTTGGAAACGATAGAAAACTTTGAGATAAAAGGAGAAAATGCTGGCTTCTTTTGCAACAATATTATAACAAGTTGTTTTGATATCTCCCGCCCAAAAAAAAAGCCCCCTTTTTCTATGACACAACATATCGGCGGACTTTCATAAGGAACAAATGTATGAAGTTTCATCAAATTTCGTCACAGATTTTAGAAGATACTGTGGCTTCATATGATTTCGTCAGTATGAAATTTTGTTGTTTTTTCAAATTCAGCAATTTCTTTGGACTGTAAATTTGTTGATTTTTCCATTTCCGAAAGATGAATTTTTGGGTTAAAAAAAATAGACCAGAATTTGATCTTATTACCAAAGTGCATGAAAAGGAAAAGAAATAAGACCCTTAATAAGACAGGAGTCAATCATTGACAAGTACACAGGTATCATATCAAATGCAAAGGATATAGAGCTTATGACACTTAACTGATAATCTGATCAGCAGTCCAAGTCCATCAATTAAGGCATGCGTTATCATTTACAAGTTACATCATTATGCTTTAAATCCTGCAGTGACAGTTTGCTGTCAAATTTTTTCAGCCATTAAAGAAAAGAAACCCATGATGCCTTCAGAATCGCATGCATTAATTAATGCTATCAAAAATCCACTGACTTTCAAAGTGTTTGCATACAAGTCACTTACAGTGATTGCCCTTTCCCATGTGTCCTGATCACACAGGTGTTTATGAAAACAAGACTGCTTACTGTACTAATTGACCTTTCTGCAAATGCGAGTTTGGCACGCCCACCTTAGTAACGTGGTATTTTGGTCGCTATGCCCAATAAAACAAACCAGAAAATGGTGCGGACTACATAGAGAAGGAGTGTTTATTTCTGTTTTATTCTAGCTAATGTTTCGCTCTAACTGAAGCACCCAAAGTTTTTTCCCCAAACTTTTTTATCAATTCGAACTAAATCAGCAACACAACAAGAAAAAATATTGTGAATAATGTTATATTTATAAGAAACAGAGAAGTAAAAACAGCGCAAATATGTTCGTAATTCCATGTTTTTTTCTTGTAAATGTGAGTAGATTGCTGTCGCCAACATCTATAATTAGTATTTGGGAAAAGGGGCATAAATTTTTAAGACATTTTGTCAGTATATAACATGTCAGTTTGACAGTAAACAATATATGAAAAGGACCTACAATTTAACCCTTTACTACACAATCCAGTGCTTTAACAACCTTGAAGGATGAGACTTTTGAAAACTTTTCATTTTTTCCCTTGATGTTTTCTACTCTTTTAAGACAAATCTCACCATTGGGGCAGCGTTTAATTTGTCGACAGCAATTTTTTTCAAATTAAACGAATCAAATGTTATGTTGTCGGGTAAAGCTTTACTTAAGACCTCAAAAACCTGTTTGAGTAAAAACCAACAGGTTTAATTGTAAGTAATCAATTAATTAAGAAAGAGGTTTGTTGTAATTATAACAGATGTATGTTGTAAAAACTTTTCAATAGGGGGAATGTTTGGTCACTTTAGGTGATTATAAGGTTTATACTGATTTTGAATGGACATGCATTTATCAATTACGCGACGATCGTGTGGAAAACAAACAATTGGTCAAACCAGGCCAAAGTGCAGTTATCAGTCACATGTAATCGTCTTTATGAAACAGGAATAAAATATGAATGCTCCCTAAAGTACTGAAACAAGAATTGAAGAATATCTGATGTTCGCAATGTCAAATTATCTGTGAAATAGCATGCCATGTGGCTGTCAACAAAATATATTTCTTCCTGTTGCTCGTTTTGTACAACGATTACGACTGTCTATGAGTAATGCTTGGAATTTGAAAGATGTTCATTGAGTTAGATTGCAATAGGTATAGGTAGTTGAACAATAAACTTTGTCATAATCGTTCTTTCTTTCCCAAAAGATAAAAAAAAAAAAATGCTTTTCTGTTGTTGGGTAGAGAGGCTGGTTTTTCGAAATCCTGATTAAATCTACCGGCGACATTTATATTGATGTAGGTTTTTGGAATGGATAAATTTAGTTTTCCGTTTAGCGTATATTATGTAACAATTATCTTACCACATGATTCTTATCTGCAACTTTAATCCAGTTTGAAATAATTATTCTATAATCCAATCCTCAATGGTTTAAAAGGGAAAAAAAAAGACATTGTGTGTCTATAGTAAAGGTTGTAACTTTGTCTGACCCTTTTGTTTCTATCACCTGCTATACTGTGTTTTGATTGGCTAATATGACCTGTCAATCAAAATCGGCATAAAGGTCAACTGGCCAAGGTATTTGGACAGAAAGAAATAATCATTTATTTTTAGTGTCCAAATATTTTGGAAATTATCATTTTGCTAAAAACGAGTGTAACTAATTGTCCAAACTTGTGTCCAAAATAAATTCCGACAAATTTCATATGAACCATGCTCTGTGAAAAGGGGGCTTAATGCATCTGCGAAAAGTATCGACCCTGGTCAGCCTGGGCAGTCAGCACAAGCTGACCAAGGCTGAAACTTTGCTATTGGTCAATTTTCTGTATATCCAAGGATTACGTCAGTTGTTAAAAAAGTGGCTATTATGGATTCATAATTATGTGATGGTACAATGTATCACAGAGATGCATTTAGTAATTAGTACAATGCATCACGGAAATGCATTAAGCCCCCTTTTGCCAGAGTGTGGGTCATCTATTTTATAATTTATAGCACCTATGAAGGGGTCAAACTGTAGTAGGTCCTCACTGCTTTGAAAACCGTCATCTTGCCAACTGCAGAGTTATTTAGAACGACCAAAATATATAACATGCCATCTGTCAACAAGATTTCATGCTTGTCGCATGTACACAAATGTTTACAGTAAAATTTGGAATAGTGGTATGACATGATGTGCAAATCATTCGAAGTAAGAGTGTTGTAATGCAAGCCTTTGTTGTACAAATTTACAACTGTTTTACTCCAAGAAATTTATGGTCACAGGCTGACTGCCAGTCAACACAAAAAGATCATGCAATAAGTCAGTATCATGCCAACTTAACATAAGCTGATAGCGCCTTTTTGCATAGAGTAATGGCTGTTTCTTGAACACCTGGGCAGTGGTGTCATATGTTTTGTATAGTCAGCTGAAAAATAAGTTTGGCAGTTTTCTTAAAAAAAAATTCTAACAGCCGAAATGAAAAAAAATGCACAAGATAATTATACACGAGTTTGAAATATAAACGGATAACCAATTAAAAAGAAAGGAATGACAAGGTTTTGAACTTATCAATTCTTTCATATTGTTTATAGATAGACAGCACAGTTATGGTTTAAACCATTTCCCTCATCACAGGAACTACTTTTCATGCTTCTGCAGAAGATGCCTTTGAAAACATTACGAAATAAGGAGAAAGTGCTTGTAGAACATCAAAAGGCCAGGAAAGATTTAAATCGGCCCATCAAGTACCTTTCACAGCTTCAGTTGCAATAGCCTGTGTAGATGAAGATCTGACTTTAGATAAAATGTTTGGTCTTCCCTTTGATCTAAATCTACACTGTTTGCTTTGGTGAAAGGTTTTTAACAAAAACAATCATGATGTTGCAATTATATTGGTTTAATTATCACTAAGTTACTTGTCTCTTAAAGGATTTTATGCGTTCAGATGTACTTTCTACAACAGTTTTTATGCTGTCGTCGCTGGAATTACAGTAAGAAATGAAGATAAAGCAATGAAAAATCAACATATTTATTCAGTAAAGGTTAAATCTCAAGGAAATCTTTATGGGAACAAATAATTCTAATACAATGAAAAACAACACTGTATCGTTCAATATTTCAGCTATTGCCTTTTTCAAGAGCTTGAAAAACTTTTTCCTCTAGAACATTCCTTTAGCATGAATTACTGCATCCATATTGTTTCCTGAGGAACTGATAGTGTCACTGAATTATTCTAAGGTGTAAATAACGCATAAATAATTTTCTAGATAGAGTGAGTGCACATGTTAACATAACATCGGCAAATTCATGATTAATGAAAGCCAAACCCAACTAAGTTGGAGAGGGTCATGGGCAGGGCTACAGAAATCCGAAAAATTGCCGGATCTGACCGATTCCGAACACTGAAAACCGATTTATTTTCAAAAACGTCCTAAAAAATTGGTCCGAAATATCATAATATGGCCAGTCAGAAACAAACTTACAAACCTTAAATCATTGCTGCAGGCCTTTTTGAACGTTAGGCAAAGCAGTGATCGTATATTATAAGATCCCTTGGTATCTAGAGTGTCAAACTGTTAATTGGCCATTATCTAATTATTACCATTTCACTGTGACATAAATCACAGCTTATAGAGATATCGTCATGCATCGTTGCCTTAAGCGTGGTACGGCCCTATTCGCAATCGGTTTTGTCTAATTACGTACCATACATGCAAACACACCATGCAATGCTAATCAGTCAGTCAATTTCGCCACGCTCCATTTGCATCAGAGTTTACATACAATATCTACTGCGAACCAATCAGAAATCATGTACGAGATTTAGTTGCCGCCCATAATTTTGTAAAGCCGCGCCTTGACTCTACGTTATGTGGTAGTGTGCATCCTGTCACGAACTCATGACTAGCATTACACGGTGTATATTTAGCTAGGACCTCTCGCAATCTTGAATTATTAATCCATTTCCATTAGCGCAGACACAACTTGCACCCAACTATCCCACCTGTCAGTGGTAAACACGACTTGGAGAACTGTCTGCGCCGGGCGGTTGCCTAAGAAATTTGCCTCGTTTTCGCTTTTGGTATAGGTATGCTCACTCAGGGTTGTAGACATGAACTATGTAATGTTACAACAAAGTAATTTTACGTTATACTTTCCGAAGAAACGAATCAATCGGGTGTAAGTTTAGCAGACTGAGACTCGCGTTTACTTCGGCCACGTTCTTCTTGAAAACGAAACTAAAATGGCTAAACGCAGACTGATATTTTAAGACGTTTTGCAGCGAATTTTTGATGGCAGCGAAAGCGACGGACAGAAATCATTTGCTGAAAATGAAGAAGAAAATATTCTTCAGAAAATTTTAACCGATGCCATCACCGTCAGTGAGTTTGAGATGGGACATTCCAGGACCAATGGCGAGTTTATTTTGACAAAGAAAGTGGGTGGGGTAACGTGGACTCACCGCCGTCGATCACACGACACAGCTCGGCCAATTCCGGATTCAACTGAAGTTTGCCGAATGTGCCGTCGATCGGCCGGACCGATTGAGATTACAAAATTTCTGTAGCCCTGGTCATGGGCCTAACTTTCATCAAGAACTTGAATTTGTGGTTGTACCTACCCACAAACTCAACAAAAATTAGTACTCAACAAATATCACAGCACCTGTTCAGATGGACAAACAGACTGACAGAGGGACAGACAAACGGACAGATGGATGGAAAACACAAAGAACTATATATCCCCTTACCTTCAATGGGGGATAAAATGTCTTTTCCATCAGGGTTATAAAAACTTGGGATTGCTTGGTAAAGGATTAAACAATCAGTCACATGTGTTACCCTTTTCTTACTTGGATGCTTTGCAAAATTGTCCTTTAACCCTTAACCACACAATCCTCCATTTTAACAACCCTGGGGAAGTGGCCTTTAGAAAACATTGTTGGAAAAGGAGAAAATGCTCTTTACCAGCATTTTCTCCTTTTGCCCACATTGTTTTCTACCGTATTAAAGACAAATCCAAACATTTGAGTAACATTTAATTTGTCGTCTACAAATGCTTTCAATTTGGTTGTGTCCAGCATTTTGTCGTCTGGTAAAGAGTTAAGAAACTGTTTAAGGAAGTGATGAATTCACCTGAGATAGCCTCGACAGTTATTATACAGAAATAGAATTGTCACTGTAGTAAAGGTGACTAAACTGCTTCGCTGCTGTTGGCAGCAAAAGTTGCTTTCGCTGATGGTGCAGATCAAGATAAAACTGCATTTTCTCCTTTATACACAATGTTTTCACACCTGCTCATGTATGTTACAAGAATATTTCTAAGTGGTCTGCTGAAAATTAGTTTCCGGGGGTAACATTAGAGTGCAGAAATGAGTTGTTATTCACCCTAATCCTGCGAAATAAGTTACGTAAAACTTGAAAGCTGATAAGTAAAAACCCAAATAATGCTATTTCAAACTTATTATTTGGGGAAAAATATCTCCCTATTGGACAGTGTAGATCCAAGATCAGACTGCATGTTCTGTGCAGTCTCCTCATGATCTACACTGTCTGCTACAGGTAAGGGAGTCACGCTTAGCAGCTTAACCCTTTCCCAAACAAGCCCTGGTTTTCACGTGTCTGCAGTACGAGTCTTTTGAAAACACTGTGGGAAAAGGAGAAATTGCTTGTAACAAGCAATTTCTCCTTTTCCCACAGTGTTTTCTACCCTTTTTGAGACCTTTCTGCCATTTTCATCAAATTTAAAATTGTTGTCTGCAAACTCTTTCAATTTGGACCAGTCAAAAATTTGTCATTTGGGAAAGGGTTAAGGGTTAAAGCTAAATTTATTACCACAGGAAACTCCAACACTTTACCTTCATCAACCAGGGCATTTATCAAGTTATTGTAGTAGTCTATTCCTTTCTGATTGATGCCACCAGCTAATGTTCCATTGGGCAGCACACGAGGCCAGGAAATCGAAAATCTGTAGTACTTTGTCTGTTAAAAAATGAAAAAAAAAAAATTTAATATATCTTGGCCCATATTCACCAACCATTCTTCAGAACAATGTCTTTGTCTTATTCTCCAGATTTTTTGAAATTTGAAAGTAACACAACTTCTGACTGGCTAAACCATTTGGGTTAGCCACTCAGAAATTGTGTTACTTTCAAATTTAGAAAATCTTGAAGAATAAGACTAAGGATATTCAGATTCTTAAGAACAGTTGGTGAATACAGACTTCTGTACCCCAATATCTTAGTCTGTGCCATGAACAATTACATTATTTTGTCCTCTATTTCATGTATGAAAAGATGCCTGTGTTATTTTAAAGTAAAAGTTAAGCATTTTACAGAAAAAAGTTTAATTACCTATTAAATCTAAAATATAATAATTCAACTACTCCTTATCATTAGTTTCATCATTTCCATCCCCCCCATCTAGAAGATGGTGTAGATCTATAAGGTCATGGATCAGACTGAACATTTGAGTAAAGGCCTGCAATCTACAATCCTAAGACTACTGTCAGCCACACAACACGAAGGGGTCTGATGAAACAGCAAAAACAAATTTTATCAGTTCTAATGAATTATACATGCAGATGGATATAAAAGATATCTTTACTATATGTATTTTTCTAATAGATGTAATAAGTTATTTAAACTTTCAATATCCTCCACTGGTATTACTATGGTTGCAAGATCTTAAAAAAATCAAGTCAAGTTGCAAAGTTCAATCCTGCAATAAGAGACCACCTGCTGCAAGAGACCGTGTTTTAGATTTCTCTTTGGTGGTCTCGTAACCCTTTCCCAAACAAGCCCTGGTTTTCACGTGTCTGCAGTACAAGTCTTTTGAAAACACTGTGGGAAAAGGAGAAATTGCTCGTTACGAGCAATTTCTCATTTTCCCACAGTGTTTTTTACCCTTTTCGATAACTTTCTGCCATTTCCATCAAATTTAAAATTGTCGTCTGCAAACTCTTTCAATTTGGACCAGTCCAAAATCTGTCGTTTGGGAAAGGGTTAAACCACGTCCATCTGCACTTGTTTCACAACTGATGTAAAAATATGATTTAGCTAATTAACTCTTTACCAAACAACAAAATTTTACACTAATCCAAATTGAAAGCATTTGCAGACGACTTAATAAATGTGACTAAAAAATTGAAATTTGGTTTGGAAAGGACAGAAAACATCGTGGGAAAAGGAGAAAATGCTGGTTTCAAAAGGACTCTTTCTCAGGGTTGTTAAAACACAGGACTATGTGGTAAAGGGTTAATAACTGTACTGCCTATAGTAAACATCCTTGTCTTTGGAAAAAAAACGGAAACAGCTTTGACTTACCCCTAACTGTTTTATGATCCTCACATCTTCCAGATATTTATGATAGCTGTCACATGCAACATTTCCACTGTCATTGTTGTATACTGATCCTGGGTTTTGGGCCATGACATCCCAAATACTTTTACCTTTACCTGTTACAAAAGCATGGAGAAAACATTGATTAAATAGATGTGACAAAGAAAAAAAAAATATTAAGTCCTTACCAAACGACAAAATTTTAAAGTTATCCAATTTGAAAGCATTTGCAGACGACAAATTAAATGTTGCATAATTATGAAATTTGTCTTTGAAAGGGTAGAAAACATTGTGAGAAAAGGAGAAAGTACTGGTTACCAATGTTTTCCAAAGCCTTCTCCTACAGGGTCGTTAAAGTCTGGATTGTGTGGTAAAGAGTTAATGTGGATTAGTCATGGTTACACAAGCAAAAAGGTGGTCACGTTACTGCACAAAAACAATTCTAATGTCCCTGTGGCAGACACTTTTTGAAAACAGTGAGGGAAAAGAAACTTTTACTTGTAAAGAGCAACTGCTTCTATTCCTGAGAAAGTAGCCCTTTGAAAACACTGTGGGAAAAGGAGAAAATGCTGGTAGAATTTTCTCCTTCTCCCACAATGTTTTCTACCCTATCAGATTGAATTCCATCAGCTGAGCCACATCTAGATTGTCATCTGAAAACAGTTTCAATTTTAGCAAGTCTACATTTTGGTCATGTGGTAACGAGTTAACCTGCACCAACAGTCAAACATAATCCTAATGTCCTTGTAATATAAGAGTTTTGAAAATATTGAAGGAAAAGAAGCTATCACTTGTAAAAAGAAACTGTTTCTTTTCCCTTAACCCTTTAGCATACAAGTACCGACAACCCTGGGATTGAAGGTTTTGAAGGCTTTTGAAAACGTTGTGAGAAGTTGTGAGAAGTAGAGAAAATCTGGTGACCAGCATTTTCTCCTTTTTCTACCAATGTTTTCTATCATTTTGAAAACAAATCTGAGTGACATTTAAATTTACATATGCAAATGCTTTCAAATGGACAAGCCATAGAATTTTGTCATGTGTTAAAGAATTAATGCATTCTACATAATACAAGAAAAGCCATTTCTTTGATTCATATGTTTCTCCACTGTATCACAAGCAAGTAAATTGTGCAAAATTAGTCTGCAAGAGTTTATTGTCAAAACTCTATACAGAATAACAATTCCCAGACTTGTGAAAACCAAAAACATCTGCAGATAACAAATAAAATATGGCTCAAAAAGTTGGATTTGTCTTTGAAAGGGTAGAAAGTATTGTGGAAAAGGAAAAATACTTGGTACCAGTATTTTCTCCCTTTTCATTGTTTTCATAAGCTCACTTAGGTATGTTAAACTATGAGGAAAAGTATTAACCCTTTACCAAACAATCCTCAGTTTTAACGACCCTGAGGAAGAAGGCTTTCAAAAATATTGTGGGAAAAAGAGAAAATGCTGGTAACCAGCATTTTCTTCTTTCCCAAAATGTTTTTCTTCTCTGTCAAAGGTAAATTCAATTATTTGAGCCACATCTAATTTGTCATCTACAAATGCTTTCAATTTGGATGTGTCTAAAATTTTGTTATGTGATAAAGGATTTTAATAGAACTCTGGCCAAACTACTAACCATCCTCATTCCAACCTCCTTCAACTTGATAAGCCGCAGTTGCAGAACTCCAGGCAAAGCCCTCTGGGAACTGATCATAATATATACCATCTTCGTGTGATATGGGCCCACTTGGAAACCCTCCTGGTCCATTGTAACCCTTTGTGAACCCATTGTCTTTTATTATCTAAAATATGGAGAGAAAAGGTCTTAATATGAGCTTACCTGGGGAACCTTTTGGTCCACTGTGACTTTTTGAGACCCATTGTATTTTATCATCTAAAATATTGTGAGACAGAAACTGACATTACCCCCTGTAGGAAATTTGCAGCCAACAACTCCAGAAACATCCCCCTACAATATGAATAATCAGGACGAAGGTTCAACTCCTAACCAAACAATCCCAAATTTCAAAACCCCCAGGGAGAAATGCTTTTTAACTCTTTACCAAACAACAAAATTTTAGACGTCCAAATCGAGAGCATCTGCAGACGACAAAATAAATGTGACTCAAAAATTGAAATTTGATTGGGAAAGGGTAGAAAACATTGTGGGTAACCAGTATTTTCTCCTCTTCCAACTATGTTTTCTTCCTTATCTAAGACAGAAATTATCATTTTAGTAACATTTAATTTGTTGTCTGCAAATGATGTCAATTTGGTCCAGTCCAAAATTTTGTTGATTGGTAAAGAGTTAAGGAACAAGTTATCTCCTTAAAAAAAAACTGAAAGAGAGGATAGCATGATAATAGCTGATAGTTAAATGCAGGTGCAATCATACCTTGATCTATCATTACAGCAAACAAATATCTCAAATTACCTGAGTATACAATACCGCTGAAGATTTCTGTTTCACCATTTTATCAGGATAAGAAGAGTTGTACAAAAACATGCCATGGTTCCACATGTCACCATCTCTATCCATCAGCCCTGACACACTGAACCCCTTTATATAGTCACAATTATCTAACTGGATAGCTGGAATATGGATTACATGACATTAGAGCTCCAGATAGAGGAAGTGATTTTGATTTCAAATTTGAAAATATTAATCACTCTCCACTAAACCCTATGTTATGGGTACTCATTAGCATCATCTCATCGAGACCGTTCTAATGAGTACCCACAACATAGGGTTTGGAAGCAAAATAATGGATTTAGAATACAATCATTCCCTCTTATCTGGAGGTCTGACACGTACACAACTGAATGGTTGACGAGCTATTTCTAGTGTGTACCTGCAACACTTTTTTCAGTTGACAAATAATCATTTCTGTTTCAATCTTTTACCAAACAATCTTGAATTTTAATGACCCCAGAGTAGCAGACTTTTGAAAACATTGTGGGATAAAGAGAAAATGCTGGTTACTAGCATTTTCTCCTTTTCCCACAATGTTTTCTACCCTACCAAGAACAAATTTTAGTTATTGCATCACAATTGATTTGTTGTCTGTAAATGCTTTCAATTTGGACAGTTTAACCCTTTCCCAAACAAGCCCTGGTTTTCATGTGTCTGCAGTACAAGTCTTTTGAAAACACTGGGAAAAGCAGAAATTGCTCGTAACGAGCAATTTCTCCTTTTCCCACAGTGTTTTCTACCCTTTTTGATAACTTTCTGCCATTTTCATCAAATTCAAAATTGTTGTCTGCAAACTCTTTCAATTTGGACCAGTCCAAAATTTGTCATTTGGGAAAGGGTTAAAAATTTGTTGTCTGGTAAAGATTTAAAGCTGATGCTAAAACTTGGCTGATCTCTGCATTCATCAGAATTATTTCTTTCATCAGAAAAGAGCTAAGTTAAGTTTCTTGCCTTTTGTAGACAGTGTAGTGCTAGAAAAGATGTTATTGAAGGATAAATATAATTTTGAACATTCATTCTATTGGAGCAGTCTGACAATGGACCCGGTGATGATAATTAGCTAGATATTTGGACAAATACTGCTTTAGAACTGCAACATGTAGCTGTATTTTCATGAGTGAAAATCTCCAATTTCATTTCACTTTTTACCAAAACAACAACATTTTAGACTGGCCAAAATTGAAACCATTCACAAACAAAAAATTAAATGGTGCTCACATGATGTCATTCATCATTGTAAGTGTACAAAACATTCTAGAAAGAGGAGAAAATGCTGGGTAGGAGCATTTTCGCCTTTTCCAACAACATTTTCAAAAGCTCTCTTCTTCAGGGATCATTAAAACACAGGATTGTTTGGTAAAGGGTTAACATCTACTGCTCTGGATAAATACCAGTACTTGTACTTGAGATTACATAAAATGTTAATTATTAGACTTCCAATTTTTATTATCTGAAATTATTTTCACAATCATTTCATAAGAGGGAGTAATAGACATAAAAGACATTACATTAATCCAATAAATTCTTGATGAATTATGGACAAAAACAATTCAACATACCTTTCAGTGTTTCATCTGCATGCCATCTTATCCATTCAACACGATTTTTATCCCGAACACCGTTGTTGTTATCCATGATGGGTGTCTTACTCACATACAGTTCTGTAACATGGGGAAACACGTCTTTAAATTTCTTCAAAAACTGTCGTAGTCCACTTGGGTTCCAGTATGTCAATGGCATCTGACTCCTGTAACAAAAGGAGAAGTCTTGATAATTTAGGCCTTAACCAACCAATTTGGAGTTTGAACAAGATTGCTAAAAGAAGGCTTTTGAAAACAATGTGGGAAAAGGAGAAAATGCTGAAAGTTTATGGACCAATCATCCCCTCTCTGTTAAATCTTTGGCAAAACACCAGCAGCATGCCCACTGGGTTTTCAATTTGGGGGTACATGCACCCTCCAGGTTTTGAATTGGGGATACAAAGAAAACATTGGGGGTACACTGTACCCCCTAGGTTTTGAATTAGGGGTACAAAGAAAAATTAGGGGGTACAGCTTTATTCTTTTCTCAAAGTTGCGAAGTATATTAGAACTGCTCTAAAAAGGCAGCGTAGACAGCTTGATGCTCGTTGTCCAAGATGATGTCCGGCTATTTTAAAATCACAGAGGAGCAGGCTGATTGGCTTATTGTAAGCTCAAACTCTGTCAAATAAAGACCATGCCATGTTAGGGCAAAATAAAACAAAATGTGTAATGGTAGAATCACTTGTTTAAACCTACCTTTCTCAGATCTTGACGCTGTAAAATATGTTAACAGCTTTTGTTGTGATGACACTTTTTCTGCAGCAGATGCCATACATACGAAAATTAATTTGTGGCTTGATTTTTCAGCTTTCATATGTCAAAAAAATGTGTTTCTAACAGTAACTGCGCACCATAATATTATTAAATGATTTTAATTTCTCAATGAAAATTAATTACCAGATTTCCTGTACACATGGTAGATTTTGACACCTTTAAAAAATCGTACCGAAATTATTCAGATAGACGAGGGAACCGCAAAATATATATAGTGAATATATTTGGTAACCCACTCTATGTTCAGGACAAAGCGTGGTACCCACATATGAGGGAAACTACCTTCGTTTCGTTTGTTTGGCATGCAATACAAAATGGTATCTAATTTGTATGTGCAGTGTACGTGATTACTTTCCTTTTTGTACATGCATACTTTTGACAGTGCGTGCATGCACGTAAGCACAAAAAATTTGTACACGTGGAGTAGAATTTATATGTGAATTACATGCTGCAGTACGTGATTGGGCACCCTGACCAGATGACCAAGAATGTCAAAGGCTCCTGATTCCTGTGACATGTGAGCCATGCTGTGTGAAAAGGGGCTTAATGCGTCTGCAAAAAGTGTCAACCCATGTCAGCCTGCGCAGTTCGCGCAAATTGACCTGGGCCAAAACTTTGCTACTGGTCAATTTTCTGCATTCCAAAGAACCATTCTACCTCATGATTCAGTCAGTTGTTAGACAAAATGGACTTTATGGATCTATGATTATGTGATGACTTATATTGCAACAGGATTTATTCCTCTCTCACTGCTGACAATTGTTTTGACGATAGTTAATGCGGGAAGGCAGCCAGTAGCTTGGAAAGAATATTGTGCAGAGTACTGGTAAAAGAAACTCCAGGGAAGTATAAATAGATGCACTAGCCACTCTGATATAACTGAAATAGTGTTGAAGATGGCATTAAACACCAAACAATATAAATATATATATGAATATCTGTGATGACTTGCTTGGTATCATGCATGATGGAGATGCATTAAGCCCCCTTTTGCCAAAGCATGGCTCATATACAGTGCACACACACACACACACACACACACACACACACACAAAAATTCATATGCAAAAAGAACCAGGAAACCATTACATGAATGATTAGCCTTTTAAGGAACTTGCCTAGCAACAGTTTGGTAGTGAGAGAGGAATGATGCCCACCAAAATAGCTTTCATAAAATCTGTGCAGAATTTTGCCATGCAACTTATGTAACACAATCTTTTATCAACTGAGCAATACTATTAGCTGTTAACACTCTGCAACCAATGCAGTTTTTGGCTTATTCTAATTTTCAGCCTTGTGGAAAAAAAAAAATCATTTTGACCAATTCCTAGCTTTGCCACAATGTTCTCAAAAGTAGTCTGAAATAATTGTAAACTTACATTTTCCATTTGTCATCTTGAGACAGGATCATTCCACATGCTGGGTTACTTGTATCAGTAGACACTTGGTAGGATGAGTTGAAATCAATGGTAATAAAATCTGCAGTACCTGAAAAGTGAACAAAAACAAACACAATCATTCTTATCAAGATTTAAAACCGGAAAATCTTGAATTTGATGTTTTATCATTATGAACAAATCCATTGACTTATTGATCTCTCAATCATTCATAAATATATAGTCACTAAAGATGACAACAATGGTGCATCTCTTTTGGATGAGATCTTTTTGATAGAAGAAATTCTGAACCAAACTTACTTAACCATTAACCACACAATCCCAAGTTTCAAAAACCCTGAGATGGAAGGCTTTTGAAAACATTGTGGGAAAAGGAGAAAATGCCGGAAACCAGAATTTTTTTCCTTTTTGCACCTTGTTTAAAACAGTATCATAGAACTTATGTTCATTTGTATCAATTTTGAATTTGTTGTCCGCAGATGTTTTTAATTTGGAAGAGTCTAATATGTGTCATTTGAGAAAGGGTTGATTTAAAATTTTGCAATTCAACACATTTTGGCACAAATATTTTCTCCAAGTTATTAGACATTCTTCCAAATTCACACGATAACTTTCTGTCCAATTAGATATCAGTATAAATACTGACCCAAGAGGTAACACTCTATCTGAACACTCCACGCTGTGCTTGGTGCTCAAAGCTTAAAGCACCTTCTATAGTATCCTTTGTGGCCAGTGTAGATCAAGATTAGACTGCACAAAACATGCAATCTCATCTTTGATCTACACTGTCCACTTCAGTGAAACTCTGAAGATGAAAGCCACCATGATATTGCAATTTGTTGGGTCTTAATTCTAAATTGAAAATGTTTGAGTTTCTTTGGCAGTCCAAGGGTTAATACGCTTTACCAAACAATAACTTTAGACTAGCAAATATTGATAGCAGTTTCAGTCAAAGAAAATAATATGGCACAAATTATGAAATTTGTCTAGAAAGGGCAGAAAACATTGCGGGAAAAGTTTTCCGGTATCTTCTCCTGCTGGTAACCAGCATTTTCTCTCTTTCTCACCATGTTTTCTACCCTTTCAAACAAAATACCATAATTTGAGACAAATCTAATGTGTCATCAGCACATGCTTCAGGTTTCGAAATTAGCAGTAGCAAGTAGCAAATTTGCTACCTGGGCACAAAAGCAGTAGCAAAAGGTTGCTACCTGGTAATCCTGTCTGCTTGAAATGTTTTGCCCATTTTAAATGAAATAATCTTCCACTTGTTAATTTAGATTTCTGTTAAAATGATCTTCCAGATTGTTTGCATAGGTACAAAAACATGCAAGCATAACTGAGTCTGTGCTTGATGATGACTTAAAACATCTATATTTATGGCTACCTTCTAGTGAATCTTTGCTAATGTCCATTTGAAAACGGTCTGCAATATAACAAATGGGCAAAAACATGCAAGTATAAATGAGCCACCTGAAATGGAAATTGTGAAAGAGCACAGTCTCTATGCTCATGTCTTTGAATACTTGCTCTTTTTACTTCTGCCAAGCAATTCATGGGCAAAGGCAGTAATTCAAGTATCATTCTATGAGTGGGAGGGAGGGCTGTTATTTGTCTGCCCCATTTGCCACCAGGAACCTTCCTTTTGCTACCTTACTTTAAGCCAGGTAGCAAGTACTTGCTACCTGCAAAATATGCTAATTTCCATCACTGTGCTTGTAGTCTGGACCAGTTTATAAATTTGCTGTTTGGTAAAGAGTAAAAACACCAGATTGTCTGGTAAAGAATCAACTCTTAACAAATCTATTCCTGAGAAAGAAGCTTTTTGAAAACATTGTTGGAAAAGGAGAAAATGCTAGTAACCAGCATTTTCTCCTTTTTCCACCCTTCTGCATCCTATCATAGACAAGTTCCATTATATGAGTCACATTTAAATTGTCGTCTGCAAATGCCTTTAGTTTGGACAGTTTGGATAAAGAGAAAAACAATACATACCATTAATTCTATCTGTTTCAATTGCACTAAAGCGTTTACCACTGATATGCCTTACATCTGATGGGTAATCTCCAGTTAAGATAGGTGATGCAAACCACCCAACATCTAACATGAATGCCTTGTTAACGAAGTCCTGTATTCTGTCCTCTGAGCTGTCTTTGGCTTCAAACCAGCTGGCCCCTATTGAGATCCCTAATTTACCTGCAAAGTAAACATGTGCATGTAAATAAATGATAACATATTTGCAACTTCAATTTTGTTTGTGACTCTTCAGCTTTGAAAAAAGAGTAATCTGTGGATGAAGTCCATCAAACTAGTTGTCAAGTCCAGAGCAGAAATAACTTTCAATCATTGAACTATCAACAAAATGGGTATAATATTTATCTGTGTAAAAAATATTCAAGCATTAAAATTCAGGACCACTTTTGGCCAGAATATTTCAACATGCAAAACAATGTTGATAAAGGGTTTTGATCTAGGTTCACATATTCTCATGTATCAACTCCTAATTCATGATTTATCAAATATTCCAATTTTACAGGCTTTACAAGTAGTCTACTGCAACCTTGCTTTACATGGAAATGAGATATGAGACAGAAATAATACAGTTGAAACCTGGAGACCCTCCTGATTTAAATGCTCTGTAGGCACAAGCATGGGCTAGTATCATATTGTGTGCTGCATCATAAACTTCCTGTGGTGGGCAGTATCGACTTGGGAATAGGGCCCTGTTCCTTGATTGATCATAAACTGCCCCAACTGGATCTGTAAACGTTGTCCAGTATGTAACCTGTTAATGGAAATCACATTTCTACTGTAATGTACTTACATAAATAAGTCATACATGAGAATATTCTTTGGGCTACTTTCAGATTGTATACTTTTTTCATGATTTTAGAATTCTTTGGAACTTTCTTAATCTCATAACTATTTTGAAGAATGAATAATCTAAACTCCTGGGTTCCAATTAGAGCTGGGACGAGTACTCGAGTACCCAGGTATCGGGTAGGGTACCACCAGTACCCGGGTACTAAATCTTTACCCGGGTACCCGATTATTAGATATTGACTTATTAAGTAAAGCTATAATTTTGAAGTTCCATTGAAATAATTTGATCTTAATTTAAATACAAGCAAAAAATATGTTACCCACTCCCGTACATGAACCGGAAGTAGATAATCGAAATGGCTTAAATAAGGCTGTACCGCTTATATCCCCTGCAACGCATAACTTGTCAGTAATGGGTAAATATTGTTATATATTTGCCCATTCAGCATTTTAGGTTTATTTGACACAGACAATGCTAATTTGAATTAAAAGCAAAACATGCGTGCATATTTTGTTATTTATTTATAACAGCTCAAATCATCACGGAAAACTGAACACAATCAAAGGCCTATTCAACAGTAATAAGATAGAGTCTATCCAGAGAATAATCCGCATTTTGCAGGCGTTGCATGATCATGACAATCTGGCGCTTACTTTTTAATACAATCATTGTTATTAAAGGTCTTTAAGACAATATGAAACAATTTAAATGACAAAATTTATTCAGCGACAAGGAACGAACTGCTGCTAACTCATAACTATTTCTAATACAGCAGGTAATAACATCGGGTACCCGAGTACCCACGGGTAATACGGCCACGGGTACCCGGGTATAAAATTTCTACCCGTCCCAGCTCTAGTTCCCATTTATAAACCTTTTACCAAACAATTCTGAGTTCTAACAATCCTGAAGAAGGAGGCTTCTGAAAACATCGTGAGAAAAGGAGATGATGGCAACTGGCATTTTCTCCTTATTCCAAAGATGTTTCTACCCTTGCAGAGCTCCAGATAAGAGGGAGTGATAGTATTCTAAATCTATTTATTTCTCTTCCAAACCCTATGTTGTGGGTACTCATTAGAATCGTCTCGATGAGACGATTCTAATGAGTACCCATAACATAGGGTTTAGTGCCCATAACATAGGGTTTAGTGGAGAATAACTAATATTTTCAATTTTAAAATCAAAATCACTCCCTCTATCTGGAACTCTGCCTTTGTCTTTTAAAGCCAAATCCTACGGAATCCTGTTTCCGCCATCCACTTTTCGACCTACAAGGAACTCGAAAAGTAGAAATTAGGCACACTAACTTCCACTTTTCTAGCAAAAAAGTTACCTCGAAAAGTAAAAAAGTTGAAGTTTTTGACCTGACAATTGTCAAAAAACTTTCGACTTTTCGACCTCACGTTTGTCTAGAATGGTAGAAATTAGGAAGTACTAACTTCAACTTTTCGCGTTAAACTGCTAGGTCGAAAAGTAGAAAAGTGGAAGTTTTTCACATGACAATTGTCAATAAAACTTCCACTTTTCGACCTAGAAAAGTCGAAAAGTCGAAAAGTTGAAAAGTCGAAAAGTTGAAAAGTCGAAAAGTCGAAATTAGCCAATTAAAACTTCCACTTTTCTAGTTAGAACTAATTTTTTCGTAGGATAAATTGGCCGCAGGACCAGTGACACAGGAATTTTTACCCTAAACTGGCAGCCTGTTATCGATCTTTATTTTATCGTCTATCGGACGGCTACGGGAGATACAACGGGTACCAGTTTATTTTTACCCCTACAACGGCTCCAACATTATGTGGTGCTGATAAACAAACATCCCGTGATAATCAGTCCTTACTAGAAAAGCTGAAGTTTTAATCGGCTAATTTCGACTCTTCGACTTTTCAACTTTTCGACTTTTCAACTTTTCGACTTCTCGACTTTTCTAGGTCAAAAAGTGGAAGTTTTATTGACAATTGTCATGTGAAAAACTTCCACTTTTCTACTTTTCGACCTAGAAGTTTAACGCGAAAAGTTGAAGTTAGTACTTCCTAATTTCTACTTTTCTAGACAAACGTGAGGTCGAAAAGTCGAAAGTTTTTTGACAATTGTCAGGTCAAAAACTTCAACTTTTTTACTTTTCGAGGTAACTTTTTTGCTAGAAAAGTGGAAGTTAGTGTGCCTAATTTCTACTTTTCGAGTTCCTCGTAGGTCGAAAAGTGGATGGCGGAAACGGGATTCCGTAAAATCCAGCAATTTGAGCCACATCAAATTAACAACATTGATTGCTATTAATTGTTAACAAGTTTACAATTCTGTTGTTCGTTAAAGAGTTAAAGAACTAGGCTATTGCTCATCCATATCTTTGACACATTTTTCAGTTGTTAGATCTAGATCTAATAACAAGTCCAACTTTGTGCTATGAATATTTGGAAATTACAGCTAATTTGTTCATAATTTCTGCATTTATTTGATGTTGAAAAAAAAAAATATTGTTCACAGAAATGTCTAAGTAGACTATAAAAAAAAATACAGTAAATCGTTACAGACTAGTAAAATCGTGAACTTTGGCGAATGATCAGAGAAAAACTCTGCCGATTTTTCCAGTTTCAAAACTTTTTTTTTTTTAGTAACATGATTTGGCAGACAAACTTCTTAACTACTCATAAAACAGTAAAAGTATCATTTCTAAAGTAAATTTCTTGACATCTTTGGACAAAACTCACCTTTTGTCCGAAATGACCGAACACATTTTTGGCGAAGTTGCAAAATCTCTGAACCTGAGCGCCGTCTTCCCAGCCATTGTTCTGCTGTAAAATAGATCTTACAGTTTAAGAGCTTATTCAAAAAGTAAAAAATGAAAGAAAAAAAAAGGAAAGAACTACGTGCAAGTTCGCTTCAGCAGAGAGGCTAAATTTCGATGACTTTCATGATCAAACTCTGGACTAAAATGATCGAATTTTGTTTGGAAAGTCTGTTATTGCATCATTGTAGACCTGGTTATCGTCTGTATTTTTGGAAGACATTATATAAAACCCTTAAAAACCCTTGTAAAATATGATACCTGCGGACACTTTCCATAAAAATCATCAATTTCGATTTTCGTCTGCACTGACAAGGTTCTTGTACCCACGTGTGTTTCCGTTTTGTTTTTGAACGGGTTCTCGAATTTTCTCACAATTACCTTGACCCTAAATACTCCACTTTCGTACCAGTCAATTCTACGGCCTCGTGATATTTCGAATCCATAAGAAATTGCGTCAACCGTAAGATTCTATGTGCGAATGAAGTCATTTTAAATTCCATTTACTTATTTACCGGAAAAACAGACTTGAAAAGAAGGAAAATAAGTAGATCTATGAGTAGTAAAAAAAAAAAAGCCAATAAAAAAAAAAGAAAAATAGATCTACCGTACATTTAATCCATTTAGTTACCAACAACTTGTTTTCCAATAACCAGTTAGGATTTGTCTATCATTGCCTGGAGACTGGACAACAGTGACACGATGTGTGCAGTCTGATCTTGATCTGTACTGTCCGCATATATAAAAAAAGCAAAAGTGAATTTGTGCTTCTCGTGTTGAATTGTTATGCAAAATCCAAAAATTATGGGGTAGATGTATCACCTGGGAGACATGGGGCGATTCATTGTCGTACAGCGACACAACTGGTTTGATTCCATTTTTATGAAGGTCATCGATCAATTTGTTATAAAACTGGACATCTTTTGGCTGCAATTCGTCATTCACAGATGATTGTAGCAACCCTTTCCATGATATTTTAAGGCTGTAGGAATTTACCTGAAAATATTGATGATATCATTTCTAACGACAACCAAGGAGGACAATAATGGCCATTACAATGTTCAATCATAATCACGACGATCGATGACGATGATCGACGACGAAGAAAATGACATCACCATGTCTAACGACGACCTTGGGAGACAATAATGGCGATAATGACAATATACAATCATAATCACGATGATGAAAAAAAAAAAAGAAAGAAAACATGATTTGTACAGTAGATGCTTATTTTCCCCATAAAGTTTATATGACTTCTTCTTCTATGTATGGGTGTTTTGGTACATTACATTTATTAGAAATAGCCAAACAAAGGAAGAAAGTTTGAAGAACGTTATTTGAACCATGCTCTGGCAAAAAGTTGTTTAATGCATTTCTGTATACATCTTCCTCTTCTTCTTCACCATCATCATCATCATCATCTTCTTCTTCTTCTTCTTCTTCTTCTTCCTTCCATCCTTCATTCTTCTTCTTCTTCTTCTTCTATGTATAGGCAGTTTGATGGATTACATTTACTTAACCCTTAAGCTGCTAATCGCGACCCACTGACCTTTTGTGGCCAGTGTAGATCAAGATCAGACTGCACAGAACGTGCAGTCTGATCTTTGATCCACATTGTCCGATACGGTATTTTCTTTCCGGTGAAATCAACTTTGAAACCGCAACGTTTCGGCTTTTAGTATTGAGCAGAAATTTGGATTTCATTTATTCAGCACCTTAACCCTTTCCCAAACAAGCCCTGGTTTTCACGTGTCTGCAGCACAAGTCTTTTGAAAACACTGTGGGAAAAGGAGAAATTGCTCGTAACGAGCAATTTCTCCTTTTCCCACAGTGTTTTCTACCCTTTTTGAGACCTTTCTGCCATTTTCATCAAATTTAAGATTGTCGTCTGCAAACTCTTTCAATTTGGACCAGTCCAAAGTTTGTCGTATGGGAATGGGTTAAGTGTTAAAAACGTCATTCAAAGGAAGAAAGTTTGGAGAAAGTTACATCAGCCACGCTCTGGCAAAAGGGGGTTTAATGTATCCTCGTGATGCATCATACCAATCAAGCACGCCATCACAATGATGTACATGTATCTGTCAAATCCATTTTGTCTAACAACCGACTGAATCATGCGTTAGAATGGTGTTTTGACATGCAGAAAATTTTGGCTACCCAAAGCAAAAGGTTTCTTTTGCAGATGCATTTAAACCCGTTGTCACATAGCATTACCCACATGTACAGTAGCGTGCAAAAAGTATTCGTTATATGACAACTCTTTACGTCACGTTGGACGGCATTGCGCGTTTTGTCTCCCTTCGTATTTAAGGGACATACATATATCCCAGATAAAATTATATTGAATCGATACGTCATACATGACGTAATACGATGTGACGTAAAATTCATAGAAATAGTTGGTTTATGTAGTCTTTGTCTGCGTGTTTTCAATATGGGGAGAAAAGGCTCGGAACTTACTAGCGATCTTAAAAATGTTGTTGTGGATATGTTTAAGAGTGGAAGTTCGATTGCAGAGATTTCTCGGACATTAATGAAGCCTTATAGCACAATCTGGAGTGTTTTGAATAAGTTCAAAACGCTTGGAAGCACTGAAAATCAACCGAGATCGGGTCGGCCATGTTTAGTAACTAAACGGGATTATCGCGGTTTGGAAAGGACAGTTAAATGCAATCGTAGGGACTCATTAGTGGACATAACCAATAAATTCAATGAAAGGCGGATTAGAAAAGTGTCTAAAAGAACAGTGCAATATCATTTACATAAACATGGATTTAAAAGACGGATAAATAGGAAGAAAGTTGTGATCAAGGCAGTAAATAGGGCAAAACGCTTGGCTTGGTGTAGGGAGAAGAGAAGATGGCCAGTCCCGGGAAGATGGGACAAAGTTATATTTTCTGATGAAAGCCAGATTGTGATCGGCAGTAATCAGCGTGTGTATATTTGGAGGAAACGGGAGGAAGGCTACCGACCTGATCTGCTACCGCCGTCAGTGACAAAGGTTGTGAAAGTCATGATATGGGGATGCATCTGTTGGCACGGTGTTGGGACTTTAGTGAAGGTTGATGGCAACATAAATGCAGAGAAATATGAACATATCATTAACGACAATTTATGGCCAGTTGTTGCTCGACATTTCCCGAATGACAGGTATTTTTTTCAAGATGACAACGCCCCTGTGCACCGAGCTGGTAGGGTCAACATTTACAAGGCAAGAAAAAACATTAATTCGATTTCATGGCCAGCTCAATCCCCCGATCTGAACATCATTGAAAATCTGTGGCTTCTCATTAAGAGAAAATTGTCATCTCGTGTAACATTTATAAATAACGAACAAGAATTATTCAATGAAATTAATAGAATCTGGTCGGACATTTCACCCGCTTATATTCAGAACCTCTACAATAGTATTCCTCGGCGAATTATGAATGTGATTCGGATGAAAGGACATTTATCAAAGTACTAAGGTAAGAAAATGAGATTATTAGTTGTTTAAGATGTTTATTTAGTGTCAAAAATATTGTTTAAAAAAGCAAGAAATAAAACCGCGACTAATCCAAGATGGCGCCGATAACGAATACTTTTTGCACGTTGCTGTAGGTATAATATATTTTTTGGATCGCAATCGGAAACATTGACGGACAATTTCAATTACTGGTGACAATCAAGTGCACCATGTTCTCGATGTTTTAAACGCTGTCCACTGCCTGATGTTATTTTAGGCCTACTTGTATGAGTATCAATGGAGCCATGCGTTTTGCTTTTCAATTTTTATCCAAGCTATCCAGAGTTGAGCAAAAACGGAACGAGAATCGGTTTACGTTACCATTTAACCCTTTCCCAAACGATAAATTTTAGACTGGTGCAAATTCAAAGAGTTTGCAGACGACAATTTTAAATTTGATGAAAATGGCAGAAAGGTCTCAAAAAGGGTAGAAAACACTGTGGGAAAAGGAGAAATTGCTCGTTACGAGCAGTTTCTCCTTTTCCCACAGTGTTTTCAAAAGACTTGTACTGCAGACACGTGAAAACCAGGGCTTGTTTGAGAAAGGTTTAACAAGCGACAAATTTTAGACTCTTCAAAATTCGAAACATTTGTAGACCATAAGTTCTATATTTTGCAAATGAGCTTAAGTTCTGTGGCAGGTTAGAAAACATTGTAGAAAAAGGAGTTTTCTAAAATCTTTTTAACAGCATTCTCTCCTTTTCCCATAATGTTTCAGAACCCCTAATTGTAAGGGTCATCAAAATTCGGGATTGTGTGGTAAAGGGGTTAGTTAACTCCTGACTAGACGACAAAATTTAGACATGTCCATCATGAAAACCTTTGCAGACGACAATTTAAATGGTGGGATTTGTCTTTAAAAGGGTAGAAAGAATAATCACAGTTGTGCAAAGAAGATAAAATGCTGTTACATATATGGCGTGCAACACACGAAAATGGGCCTTCGGACATATGCGTAAAAGTGTGTCGTCCCAGATCAGCCTGTGCAGTCTGTGACTAATCCAACACGACACTTCCCGTTTTTGTGCGATTTTCTGTTTCGTGGAAGTCTACTGTATGAAAAAATCTTATGTAGGCGTAAAGTGCTGTCTCGGAGTAGCCTGCGCGGACTGCGCAGGCTAATCCGAGACAACACTTTACGCAAATGTCCGAAAGCCCCTTTGCGTGTGTTGCACGCCATATATGAGCCATGCTCTCCCCAAGGGGGCTTAATGCATCTCCGTGATGCATGATACCAAGCAAATCATCACATGATCATGGATCCATAAAGTCCATTTTGTCTAACAACCGACTGAATCATGAGGTAGACTGATCCTTTGACATACAGAAAATTGACCAATAGCGAAAAGTTTCGGCTCAGGTCAGCCTGCGCGGACTGCGCAGGCTGACCTGGGTTGATACTTTTCGCAGATGCATTAAGCCTCCTTTTCACAAAGCATGGCTCATACATTTAAAATGCCTTCTATGTCAGGGTCGTTAAATTCCGGGATCGTTTTGCAAATGGTTTATTTTTTTTGTATTTAATACCGTTTCAGATTATTTCAGATACACCGCAGGGGTCAGTGCACCTATCCATGCTTGCCTGAAGATTCTTTAACCAGGACTTCGCACAGTATTCTTCCCAAGCCACTGGCTGCTTTCTCATTTCACTGGCGTCGAAAAAAAATTATCAGCGGTGAGAGAGGAATAAATCCTGCCACAACTGCTATCATCAATCCATGAAAAAAATAATGGCAGAGCTTAGGATTCTAACAGGCGGCGTTGTGATTTCAAGCCCTGTGCATTACCGACTGTGCTATCGGACTCGACGCAAAGGCATTTCTCAGCCCATTATAATGAGGTCGAACTCGAACGTGCGACTTTCCATAAAACGTGAGCACTCTCGTGGCCTTACAGTGATAAATGTGACTGAACTTCAAAAAAAAAATTCCCATGTCATTATTGACTGTAAATTTGAAATGCGTCCCTAAATTTTGTTTGCACACGTCTTTACATTAAGATCTAAGAGACACGGTGTATCAGAGCTCACAAAATACAAATGAGCCACGCCCTGTAGAAAGGGGGTTTAATGCATCTGCAAAAAGTATCGACGCAGGCTGACATGGGCCAAAACTTTTTGCTATCGGTCAATTTTCTTCATCTCAAAATACCAGTCTAGCACATGATTCAGTCGGTTGTTAGACAAACAAATCAATTTTATGGATCCATAATGAGGCGATGTCTTTCTTGGTACATGTTTATGGTATAATGCATTACGGAGATGCATTAAACGCCCTTTTGCCAGGGCACGGCTCTAATCTTAACTACTTTTTCTATTCGAATTGAAGGCCCTGCAGCGGCTATATGTAAACAATGCAGGTGTGAAAACGCATTTCAATTTAAAGCATTCTTTTTAAAAGTATGGAATTATTGTGAAGATTACAGTCTGTTACTGATTGTCGCTGGCAGAAAAATGAATTTTAAAACCAGGTAAAAAGGAAACAAAAGATAGAGCGACCTGGCAACTTTTCACAAATTTTAAAATTCGTTCTCCAGCGACTAATTAATAATTGGACTGACCGTAAAACAGCAGATTGTCACCTTAACAATAATTTCCATATTCTTAATCGGTATGATTTAAATTTAAATGCGTTTTAACACCCTCAAATGTAATATATGACCGTTTTATGATTGGTCAATTCATAAATGTTCAAATATAACATTTTTACACCCCTAAAAACGGCAACCTACGGAAACATTATCGAAAGTCAATGCTTCTTTTCCAACAATATTATCGATTAATAGTAAGCCACCCCATCGTCTGCCACCCTCCACAAAAAAAAAATTTACAATATTTTTACATTGATACAAAGGAGGTGGTGAGGCAAGCATCAAAGATAGGAAAAATATGTGATTCATACTCCGTGAAAAAAATATGGTTAAATACAGCTGCAAAAAGTATCGACCCATGTCAGCCTGCGCAGTACGCGCAGGCTGACATGGGTCGAAACGTTTTGCTGGTGGTAGACTTTTTGTATGTCATAGGACCATTCTTTCCCCATGTTTCAGTCGGTCTTTTACAGAAAAACGATTTCCCGCTTTTACCAAAGCGCCACTCGTGTCATTTTGATTCTTCTACTGTATATCGACAAAATCTGTGGATTCGATGGCTCTCGTTACCGATGTTCTCACACCAGACGTAATACTTTTTGTTTATTTACGATTGTTTATAAAAATCTAATGCGTGTTGATCAGTATCTTGTCTATCCTTTCACAGACAAACTCCACTCTGCAAATGCTTTCAATTTCGGCGTGTTCAAAATTTTCTCGTCTGGTAAAGAGTTTCAACCCTCTTACCTAATTAATTTAATATGTGTTAACCGATATGTTTTAACGGCTGTGGTGTGTCGTCTGGCAAAGTTTAAACCTTTCCACACCCTCCCAACTTTTAACGACCCTGAGAAAGGAACCTTTTGAAAACATTGTGGGAAAAGGAGAATATGCTGGAAACCAGCATTTTCTCCTTTTCCCACAATGTTTTCTACCCTTCCCAAAACAAATTTAAATTTTTAAGTCACATTCATTTTGTCATCTGCAAATGCTTTCAATCTAGGCAGGTCTAAAATTTTGTCGTTTGGTAAAGAGTTAAACCAGCTGGACTTTGGACAAAAGAGGTATAAAACGACGCTTAAATAAATCTTCAATACGAAATATCATTCTCCAAATCGTTGATATATAATTAAATCGAACTCCTTGAAGCCCATTCACCGTTTTAAATCGAACTCCTTGAAACCCATTCACTGTTTTATATTGGACCTTTCTCAAAAAAAAACAAGAGACTTAATATCGTCGTTTCAAAATCGTAATGCTCTGGCTAAAGGGGCTTTAGTGCATCTCCGTGATCCATCATACTAAGCAAGTCATGACATAAAATATGGAGCACTAAAATCCATCTTGTTTAACGACTGAATAACAAGGTAGACTGGTCCTTTGACGTGTAGAAAATTCAAAGATAGCAACAAGTTTCGGCTCATGTCATTGATTGATCGATTGATTGACTGTATGGTGTTTTACGCCGTTTTCAACAATATTTCAGTTATATCGCGGCGGCCAATGCTTTCCTGGAGTTTCTTTTACCAGTACTCCGCACACTGTTCTTTCCATGCCACTGGCTGCTTTCCCACATAACCATCGTCGAAACAATGGTCAGCGGTGAGAGAGGAATGAATCCTGTCGCAATGACTATCATCAATCCTCGGAAAGAAATTGGCCGAGCCGGGGATCGAACCAGCAACCTCCTGTTCTCAAGTCCCGTACGCTACCGACTGAGCTGCCGTGGCTCGGCTTCGGCTCATGTCAGCCTGCACGGACTGCGCAGGCTGACAGTGGTCGAGACTTTTTGCAGATGCATTAAGTCCCGTGTTCACAGGGCATGGCTCATATATATTTGACCGTTTTTTTACGAATGAATTTCTGATAATTGTCTTCAAGAACAAGGAGTAAGCTTATATAATTTTAGAAACCAAGGCACCATAATCTCTGCTATGTTTTGATCCTATTCATTTACCCACTTTTCGTCAAAAACAAGACCGCTTCTTCTAGCACTGAGGCTTCGAAAGGTATTCCTGGTCATGATTTCAAGTGACAAGCAATTTCTCCTTTGACCACAATGTTTTTACAGATATTCATCCATCAAACCATAATTCACCACGAGATTCCATATTGCAAAGACGTAAATACTATAGTATACCTAATGAGTATTTCATGCGTTAACTATTTACTAAACAACTCCGAGGTTTAACGACCCTGAGGAAGTTCTTTAGCGTTTTGAAAACATCGTTGGAAGAGGAGAAAATGCTGGTAAACATCATTATCTCCTTTATTTTAACGTTTTTTTTTTTTTAATTCTGCCAAAGACAACTCCGATCATTTGAAGCACATTGAATTTGTCGTCTGCTAATGCTTTCAATTTTGAACAAGTCTAGAATTTTGCCGTCTGGTAAAGAGTTAAACTTAGATCAGAGGGGAGAAAATATTTTGACATTGATAACCTTCGCAACGAACATTTGGCAGGGAATCCCTCACGTAGCTGATATAATAAGATGTCCTTGTACGAGTTTTATTTTTTTTATCTATTTATTTCTTTTAACCCATTACCACACAACCCCGAGTTTTAACGACCCTGTAGGAGAAGCCTTTTGAAAACATTGTGGGAAAAGGAGAAAATGCTGGTAACCAGCATTTTCTCCTTTTCCCACAATGCTTTATACCCTATTCAAAACAGAAATCATCATTTGAGCTACATTTGATTTGTCGTCTGCAAATTCTTTCGATTTGGACCAGTCTAAAATTTTGTCGTTTGGTAAAGAGCTAAAGGGGGGGTTAAAAGATACATCCTTATAGCCAGAGAGCAAAATACTTAGAATTTGAAAGACTGTAGAATGGTTCAGAATACAGTCAGCCGTGCAAACATAGATAAATTACTGATATATCGTGTGAGGGACCAATACATTGGAAATCTCCATTTAAAACCGTCACATCAGTGATTTCTTAGATGACCTCCAGAAAATGAAATGCATGTTCTATCTGTCTTAATCGATGCAACATTGCAACCGCCAGGGGCAACATTTGGCACGAAGATACAAGAATGATAATAGTTTGATAAAATAAAGGTAAAATCGGTTAAAAACTGGCTGAAAACGAGTATAGTTGTATCTTTAAGTTCTTATAAGTAATTTCTTTTTTTTTTTAACATGTGTTTTCTTTTTCTTTCTTATAAGCGATATATTTTAATAACATGGGTTTTCCTTAGCAACAAACAAGTAACAAGGAATGCCTTATAGATCTACATGTTCCTGTTACAAGTAGACCTTGCACCAATTTAAGTGTTTCTTTTTTTAACCCTTATCCTGTTGAATAAGTGAATTGAAACCTTCAAGTTGACAGTAAAAAAAAACAAATCTTGCTACTTCAAAGGTATTATTTGGGGAAAATATCTCCTAAACGGACAATGTAGATCTAAGATCAGACTGCACATTCTGTGCAGTCTGATCTTGATCTACACTGTCCGCAAAAGGTCTTTGAGTGGCACTAAGCAGCCTAAGGGTTTATTGTATATCTATGTTGTTTATAAACAAACGTTTACAAGGATGGATCATGGAATGTCATGGAGAGGAAGCCCATGCAGAGAGCGTGAGTGGAGTGCTCGTGTCCTCGGTCTTTTCTTTGGCCTCTTTTTACTTAACCCTTTGCCACAGGATCCGGACTTTTAACGACCCTGAGAAAGAAAGCTTTGGAAAACATTGTGGGAAAAGGAGAAAATGCTGGTAACCAGCAGTTTCTCCTTTTCCCACAATGTTTTCTACCCTTCACCAAACAAATTTCATTTTTTGCGTCACATCTATTTTGTCGTCTGCAAATGCTTTCAATTTGGACTAGACTAAAATTTTGTCGTTTGGTAAAAATAATCCTTACAGCCAGGGAGAGAAAAACGCTGTTAAAACTTGATAGTGTATAGATTGGCTCAGAATTTGGTCAGCGTGTAAGCATAGAAAAAATAGCTATATATATACAGCTGTATGGCGTAAGGGATAGAGAAACACAATATTTTCAGTAGCTTTCTTTATCAGGGTCGTTAAAACTCGGGATCGTGTGGTTGAAAAGTCTTGTCAAAGGTCATCTCCACGACAAGAGCAGCCTCTACAAGGAAGGTCGAGCCCGGGCTTTACAGGTTGCGAATCCTTCTGAACCACGCCTGTTCCCGCCATTCAAGTAAAACAGACTTACAAAGACTTTGTCAGATAACAATTAACCGACCACAGGCGACTTTTTTCGTTGTGCAGTGGATTCTTCTCGAAAACATAGTGGCAGAAGGATAAATAAATAAATAAATAAATAAATAAATAACAAGCCTAGAATTATTATGTTGGCTTTCCTTTAAATTTTAAATCTTTATACTTTACGTACCCCTAGCATCTTCAGGGCCTCGATGTCAGATTGTGCCGTTTCCGTCGACTGCTCTGGAATATCAAATGAAAAAAAAAAAATGACCGTGGGTAGAGCTCTAGATAGAGGGAGTGATTTTGATTTCAAAATTGAAAATATTAATTATTAGTCAATAAACCCTATGTTATGGGTACTCATTAGAATCGTCTCATCGAGACGATTCTGATGAGTACCCACAACATAGGGTTTGGAAGAGAAATAATGGATTTAGAATACCATCACTCCCTCTTATCTGGATCTCTGGTGGGTTTACGGTGATATATAGCTTGTTCGAATATGCACTAATTTGAGAATATGCATTAATTAGAAAGCTTTGCCCTGAACAGATTATGAAGTATATTGGGCCTTCTTAAGGATACCGAGACATGAGCCATGCTCTGTTAAAAGAGGGCTTGATACGTCTGCAAAAATTGTGGACTCACGTCATCCTGTGCAGTTCGCGCAGGCTGACCTGGGCCGAAAAATTTTGCTATCAGTCAAATGTCTGCATGTCAAAGGACAAGTCTATCTCATGATTCAGTTGCTTGTTGGACAATATGGATTTTATGGAAAATGTGATGATGTCTTGCTTGGTACATTGCGGAGATGCATTAAGCCCCCTTTTGGCATGTCTCAGAGTATTTACACATACGATCCACGGCCTACACGAGCATCTTTGATTGTTTGGAACTAGTGGTGATTTTTTTTTTTCAAATGAAAAAAAAAAATATGTATCGCCACTAGAGGTCCCTACATGCTTTCATTCATTATGTGTGTGTAGGACTATATTTTACTGGTTGGCAAATGTTGAGTACAGTATTTTATGTGTTTAAAGGACTTTAAACCAGCTTCTGCTGTACAATTAAAATCTTACCAAAGACGGATAGTTTCTATTCGTGTGCGAAAATGGCTTTAGAATTAAAACATGAGATAGAAGTACGTATTGAAAACACAAACAATTGCTAAGATTGCTGTATTTTTAACTGTAAAATTTCTTATATCGTTATAAAAAGTATAGCCTTTATAGTGCAACAAGGTGTAAATACGTTTTTAACAGCGGCTTGATATTGCAGAGGTCGACTCGCAGGCTCTGCACTCGCAGACTCTGCTTTTTAAGGTCGTGGGTTCGAATCCTATCGAAGGAAAAATGTTTCCTGCATAGTCTTTTTATTTCCCCCATCTAAGGTAAGTAGGTAGTATAATACCAGTTCTGACTCATCCGCGAAATCCACCTCTAACTAAAAAAAGATATATCCCCCCTATGAGTACTATAAGGTTCCCCTACTTTTAATCGTGTTCCGTCCTTTTATTAGCGAGTCGCGACTACCTTAGTACTTTCCTACGCGTCTCTAGTATAGTACTTTAAAAGATAAGTCCGCTTACTAAAGTCGTAATTTACGATTTGATTTATCGCGATATTTAGCGTATTTCCTACGCGTCCCTAGTATAGTACTTTCCTACGCGTCCCTAGTATAGTACTTTAAAAGATAAGTCCGCCTACTAAAGTCGTAATTCACGACTCGATTTATCGCGATATTTATCGTACTTCCTACGCGTCCCTAGTATAGTACTTTAAAAGATAAGTCCGCCTACTAAAGTCGTAATTTACGACTCGATTTATCGCGATATTTAGCGTATTTCCTACGCGTCCCTAGTATAGTACTCTTTACCTCGGTACTCCCATAAATTTATAACTCTTTTAAAGTTATAAATTATTGAATTCGAGTAATTCCTATTCCCGACTTTAGCGTAGGATAATGACTGATATAAAATGTATTTTAAATAAGCGCTCATTTATTTCTAGTAAAGTAACTGATCGAGAAGTAAATGACTTTATAGCTAGGATATGCATAAACGATTTAAGCATAGACGATTTAAATGGTGTTAAAGAGTGGCTATTTTACCAATATAGCGGGATAGTAGAAGAAAAACAGCGATATTATTTATTAGAGGCGGAGAAAACTAAAATTAGAAGTAATATACTTTATCTTAAAGCGTCATTCATCTTTATTTTAGAAGATGATTCGAGTATAAATAGTAATTTTAAATGCGAGGATCCTGATAGTTTATTAAAAAGAATTGGCGAAATTTTAACGTCTACAGGAGAAAAACTTTGGTATAATGAATACGCTGGTAAATTTAATACGATTATTATTATTAAAAATATATTTTTCTGCCCCGAAGTGCTCCAAGATTTTCGAGCGATAGAAAGGGAAAGACTCGCGGAACAAGCAATACGAAGACATTTGAAAGAGCTACAAAAAAGAAATACGCAGCCAATGGCGGGTCGAGATAACGAAATTCAAAAGGAAGAATATGTTAATAAACTAATGGAAGTAGAGGAAAAATATCGAGAGAAATTAGAGAGAATTAAAAAATATACGAATTGTTTAGAGAGAAGGATAGGAAATTATGAAAGGAAAGAGGAAGAATATATAAATGAACTAGAAGATTATAAAGAAATGTATCTAGAACATATAAATAAACTAGAGAAATTAAACACCCTATATCAAGAAACGGAAAAACGAATACTTCTTAATAAAAAAATGCAAAGAGAGACAATGGAGTTTTTTAGGAAAAATCCCGTATTACGGTTTTTCTTCCGTTTACTAGGTTACGAAAATGATTTTCCGTATTTAATTACGTGCGAGCACTAGTATAGTACTTTTTACCTCGGTACTCCCCTAAATTTATAACTCTTTAAAAGTTATAAATTATTGAGGGATTATTTTCTTAATATAATTGAAAAAAAAACCCGGTTTAAGTAAAAAAAGTAGGAAAAATGAGTATCCCAGATTCTTCTGTCGAGCAGTTAAAAGTAATTAAATCTCTCGAAGATAATAACGTAGTAGTAGATAGCGTTCCCGGTAGCGGAAAAACTACTACTATAATACGAGCTTGCGAAAGGTTTGGAAATAATAAAAAAATAGCGGTATTAACTTATAATAGAAAATTAAAGGATGAAACTAGAGCTAAAATGGATAGTTTGGGTTTAACGAGCGTAGAAGTACAGACGTATCATTCTTTCGCTACTAAATATTTCGATCATTCCTGTCACGATGATAGTAGTATAATTAGATTCCTAAAAAAAAAATGAAGGACCTATTAGACTTTACGGTTTTGACCTTATTATTCTAGACGAAACTCAGGATATGACTCCCCTATATTATAAATTAATACGTAAAGTATTCGAAGAAAATAGCGTAGAAAATGCGAAAGTATTCGTATCAGGGGACGAACGCCAAAGTATTTATACTTTTAACGATTCGGATAGTAGATTTCTAACCTGAGCTAGAGAATTATTTTCTTTTAACGATAAAAGATGGAAATCCCTTTTTTTAACTAAGAGTTTTAGATTAACGTTAGAAATAGCGGACTTTATTAATAAGGCTGTGTTAAAGACGAAAACTACTAAAATAAAATCGGTTAAAAAAGGGAGTAAGCCGGTTTATTTAATATGTAATTCTTACGGAGATGCGGTCTTTAATAAGATTAAAAAGTATTTGGACGAAAAAATATATAATCCCGGAGATATTTTTATATTAGCTCCTACGGTAAATACTAAAGGTAGAGGATTAACTCCGGTAAATACTTTAGTTAATAAAATTACGAGAAATTTTGGAAACGCGTATCCTTGTCACGTTAAATTAAACGATAACGATAGCGAGAAACACGAGAATAAATAATAATATCCAGTTTTCATAGATCTAAAGGACTAGAAAGGCCTTTAGTTATAGTATTTTCTTTCGATTCCGGTTTTTTCGAGATGTACGATAAAAAATCTCCGACGGACGAAATAACGAATCCGCTTTTCGTAGCTATTACCAGAGCTTCTAAAGAATTAATATTAGTTCACGATTATAAAAGAAATTTTTTACATTTCTTAGATAAAAGAGAACTTAAAAGGACCTGCGATATACGTTTAGAAGGAAGAGGTACTTATTCTATGGCGAGATTAAAGGATTTACATAATTTTAACTATAATCCCGAAGTTAAAAGGGAAAAATCTTTGAAAGTAGACGTTTTAAACGCTATAAAGTTTTTACCCCCTTTTTTAACCGAAGAACTTTACGAAATATTAAATATCGAAAGAAACGAAAACTATCCCGAGAAGTTATCGTACGTTACTAATACCGTAGAATACGAAGATACTACGGAAAACGTAGAAGATATAAATATTACGGCTTTAATGGCTAATACCGATTCGAGATAAACGGGGGGAGATTCGTTCGTTATTAAAGAGCTAAAAGAATTATTTACTACGTCCGGGGAACTAAAAGAATATTTAAAAGAATATGAAGAAGACGTACGTAATATTCTAAATAAAGAAGTATTAACTCCTTCCGATTTATTATTATTATCAAACGTATATAATTTCACGAGACACTGCTATTTATTTAAGATAAAACAAGTTAAAGATTACGACTGGCTAACGGAAGAAAATTTAAACGAACTTACTAAGAGATTGCTGGATCTCAACCTAGATAGAGATTCTTTTTCTAATACTTTATTAGAATATAGCGATCCAGAGGTTACGTTAAATTTATTATTAAAAGGAGAAGTATCCTGCGTAAATAAAAAGGAAAATAAAGTATACGTATTTAAGTTTTCGGAATCGAACTTAAAACGCGAGTATTTCTTCGAATTAGCCTTAATTTCTTACTTATGCGAAGTAAAAGAATTAGTAGATTCGGAAAAAGTAGGACGCGTTTTATTTAATATATTTACTAACGAATATTATACTATTAACTGTACTTTTTCCGAGTTAGAGATAGTAGTTAATAAAATTATACGTCGTTATAAAAGCGATTCAGTATCTGATGAGAGTACGGAAGAATTTATTTCCGAACAAAAGAACGGATAAAAAATTTCGGGTATCGTAACGAGATATTTTATATCTTTTAAATAATTTATAACTCGTCCCGAGTTATAAATTATCTATTATAAAGAGTTAATAAAAATTTTTTTCTCTTTCTAAAACACGCATTTTCTTCTTTTAGTTTATTTATCTCGGCTAATAACGCTTTAATACGATCCTTATTTTTCCGTATTTTTTCCTCATAATGCGATTCAGGGTCGGTCATCGTTAATGATTCTTTATTATCCATTTTAAAGACTCTAATCATTATTTTATTCGAAAGTTAAAGATTTCTCTTCCCGCTTATAAAAAATGGAAGATTACTTAGGAATTACGTTGCCTCTTAACGCGCGAAAAAATTTTTTGTTTTTTTGAAAAATTTATTTACTATTAATCGGGTAAAATGAATATTCCCGAAAGATTAGAATTTATAAACGAGATTTTTATCTCGGATATATTTAGATCATTATGCGATAATGTTAGCGATTTTATGGCTTTTTTACAAGAGACTAAACCCGCGTTCAAAAGGGCGCATACTCTCGTCTATCGCGAACGAAGTAAGCAAAAATTATTTCTTTTAAATCGCATCTTCGAAATAAGGTTAAATAAAGCGAATATTTGTAGGGACGAGTTAGTTAGTGTCTTTAATGAGTTACAAGATATCTTTTTAGATATTCTAGATATAGAAGACTTTAACGGAAATATAGAAAAAGGTGAGATTTTAATAAAAAAATTTCATTCGGTCGTTAAAAAATTAATTAAGGTTCTGCGCGATTTTAACGATTTAAAAATGTATCGCGCGCTCGAAGATTTTAGAAGACTTTTTTTAGACTGTTTCGATAACGACGAAGAAGAACGTTTAGTAAAGCCGATCTCGTTAATCGTAAAAGGTAATTTAATGTATCTCGACAAATTATTAAAAGATATTAAGATAAATATAATGGGATTTCTCAATAAAGCCGATTTTTAAATAACTAGAGTTTACGTATTAAAAAATTTATAACTTAATTTTAAGTTATAAATTTGTTTTAATGTATTTTTTTACGTATAAATAGGAAAATAATGAGCTTGGAATGATTTAGAAAGGTTAATAAAAAAAGTGGCCGCGAATTAGAAGATGTCGCGCCTGAAATAAGGGATTTAACTATCGAGTTAACGGTACACGTTTGCGATAGTTTTAAATTTCTTCGCGAAATTTTAATTCGTATCTCTAAAATCGTCGGTCCTTTTTGGTTTCATATTCCCGATGCGTTTCTCGAAGATGCTCGTTACGAAATTACAATTATTTTAATAGATATTAGTAACCATTTTAATTGTTACGCGAAAAAAGGGCAAATTACGCGAGACACACCCGCTTATTATATAGAAGATACGATGGAAGAATTACACGATGTTATACGCGGTTGGATTAGAGGGATTATCGTTAGAGTACGGGAGGAATGGAGAAATATTAAAAATGAAACTGCTCGAGAGAAAGCTTCTGATCACATTAATTACGCCGTTTTTAACCTAATCAAACTTCTTAACGATCTACAGGAGGGAGAGAAAAGATTAGCTAAGTTATTCGTAAAGGGTTTATAAAAAATTTATTACGCCCTATTATTTCGACGTAAGTAATCTAGAGCGAACGAGCCGGATTTTTTTTCTTTTACTCCCATTTTAAAAATTGATTTTTAAAAAAATATTTTTTAAATTTATCGTCAGAAATATGGCGAGTAATAACGATTATATAAACTATAAAGATTTCGATATAAAAAAACTAAGCCTTTGCGAAGGTAGATATAGCGAGAATCACGGAGAGTTTTGGACGTTTAATATCGAGTACGAGTACCCGGACGGAGAACTGAGAAGTTTACGACTACGTTCTCCCCTCCTGTTTTCTTACGGAATTAAGGAAAATAAATTATCGAATGATCATTATATGTTAATGAAATCTTTTTACGATGAGAATGAAATGGGGAAAAAAGAAATCGAGTTTAGAAAAACGTTAGATAGTATTTCGGATTTTTTAAGAAAGGAAATAGAAAATAAAAAATTAGGAGATAAAGATCGCGTATTAAAGCGCGAGCATTTAGGAAAAATGGGTATTATTACGGATAACGGATCTTTTTTTCCGAAATTAAGAGAAATAAAATTTAACGAAAATAAAAAAGTTAAGACCGAGATAAAGACCGTCTTTTACGAAAAAGGAAAAAACGAAAAACTATCGGAAAGAAAACCTTCTTTTATCAAGGATAAACCTTGTAAAGTAATCGTTTACACGGATATAGCGGATATTTTCATTCGGATTAAAAACCCCGTATTTAAAATACGTACTTATATTTCGGACGCTATCATTATTAAAACGAACGTTTCTTATCCTAATAGTTGGGTAAACACGTCGAATATAAGCATAGGCTCGGACGACGAAGACAAGGAAAAAGTAAAAACGCGAGTAAGTATAGAGTCCGACGACGAAGACAACGAAGTCGACGAAGAAGAGGAAGATTAAATAAATAATTTATAAATTTATAACTTTTTTTAAAAAAGTTATAAATTTTTTTTAGACTTCTCGGTCTTCACGATCGTAACGGTTTTAATAATATTCGCGATCCTCGGTAAAGGGTTAATCTTGTCGGAAAAAATATTTCCGACTTCTGTTTGGTAGTGTTTCGTTAAAGCTACTTTAGACTGCTTTATTAAAAAAATGTATAACCCGTTAAGTATTCCTAGGTAATATTCCCGCGAACTTTCGGTGTTGAATAAAGCCTCGTATTTAACGAGTTCAGTAACGTTTTCCGTTATAGAGTCTAAAAAATTTTCCGGCTCAGTTCCAATTATATCTTTTAGTTCATTCCCCGTTATTTCTTCTTCCATATAAGTTTCCATTTTTTATAGGGAAATTTTTTTTAATATATATTTATAAATCGAGTTCTACGAGTATCGTAAGATAAGAGTTTTTCGAGTTAGGATTATCGGTCTTCGTTAAAAAGTTTATCATGTCGCATCGTTTTAATTCTAAAGGTCGTGGAAAAACTACGCAGCTACAGCCTTCTCCTACTTTTTTTATTAAGGAGTAATCGTTTTTTTCGATACCGTTTATTACTACGTTAACTTTAGCTTCTTCGTCTAAAATATCGTTTCCTTTTAAAACCGTTAAAGATCCCCTTATAATTCTACCTGGAGCGGACATACAATAACCTCCTAAACCGTGCGATCTTCCGTTACTACCGTTACCGAAAGAAAACTCGTAATTTCCGTTCGTTAAAGGCCCTTGTTCTTCGGCGTGAATACTTATTATAGGTTTACGCAGTTCTCTTCTTATTATCGGTATAAAGCCCGCCGAAAAAGACGCCAGCCGCTCGGTTAAATAAGATTTAGTTACGGGATCGTTATTACCGTAAGGTTTTGGTAAGTTAGTAATTCTTTGCTCGTTCATATCTATTAACCCTTTCGCGCTAAAAGAACCGTCGTCGTTTCTCGTTAAAGAGTCGTCTCGCTCGCGAATAGTTAACAACTGCATAGCGAGAAAAGATCTAGTTACGGGATCGTCCCAATTAGCCGGCTCGGGTAAGTTTTTAATTCTATTTCCACTCATATCTATTTCTCCGATAGCCGAAAAACTACCGTCTTCTCGTTTAATTAATCCTCCGCTTTTATCGTCTACGTATTTTTTATTAGCGGCTTCGTTCGGATCAGTAGGATTGCCTAAGTTTTTTATCTTATTAAATCCCATGTTTAAATATCCTAACATGTGATAACCTCAGTTTTCTAATAAAAACCCTCCCTTAGCGTCTACGTAATGTTTAGTAGCTATGTCTTGAGGATTTTTGGGATTACTAACCCTCGTTAATGTATTACCGTTCATATTTATGGAACCGGTAACTTCGGTCGTTCCGTCTTTACGTAAAAAATTATTATTGACGTAAGAGATCGAAATACCGTCTTCGCTAGGTTTAACTTCGTCCATTCTTCCGAATTTATCGACGGGCATCTTTTTTAATAAACTAAAAAAGTTTATTTAAAACGCTCTGGAATTCGTGACCGGAAGTTAGCTCTTTTAGAACGAATAAACATAAATGACTGCAAAATACTTGATCGGCTCGCTGTAATTGGTCCGTATTATAAAGTATCGGATTTCCTAAGTAGTTTTCTATTTCGATAGGCGGTCTTATACCGTAACTATCGAAATAATTTTTTAGTTTACCGTCTTTATACCAAGCTACCCAATGCGTACCGGGTCCGCTAGAATCGTCTAAATTTAATATACCACATTCTTTTTTTCTAGGTTTTTTAGGTAGATCGTTTCTTACGAATACTCCCCTGAAAAAAGGTATCTTTAACCGTTTAGCGGCGTCTTCTAGTTTGAAGTTACTTAAAGGTTTATTAGGTAAAATTACGTTTTTAATCGCGATATCCCGCATTCTTTTAAAAAACTTAAATATTTTTAATGTTATCGTTATCGACCCAAGAATTAAACTCGTCGGAATATCCTTTCCATTTTACTAAAGATTTATTTTTCCCTTTTTTAATAACCTTTTCTATCCTAAATAATTCCTGACTAGTTTTTTGTAGTTCGGGTTCGTAAAAAGAACCTTTTATTTCTTCTCCGTTAAGATCCTTAATTTTATACGTTACGGGAAAAGTACCTTTTATATCGGAAATCGTAAAAACTTCTTCGGACCATCTAGTAGTATATCCCTTTTCGAAGGTCTTTTTCTTTTTAGATATCCTTACTTTATCGCCTACGGAAAATTCGGGATTTATATCCCTTTTCTCGTAACTTTCGGGATAAAGAGTTTTCCAGACTACTTTTTCGTTTATCTTTTTACTAGCGTTTACCGGCGTCATTTTAATAGAAGAATGCCGCGAGTTATTGTATTCTTTAAGGAGACCGGGTAGCGCGTTAATATAAACGTTAGTAGAATTAGCGAAAAAATATTTCCACATTTTTTCTTTCATCGTTCTAATCCATCTTTCTACTACGCTAGATTTTTCTTCGTTTTCGGTAGAATACAATTCTATTAGTTTTTTAACGTCCGCGTTATAAAACTCTTTACCTTTATCTACCCATATTTTTTCCAGTTTTCTCTCTTTAAAAATACTCTTTAGCGCTTCGGCGACGGATTTTCCCGTTTTATTTTTTAGCGGTATTAACCAGCCGTACTTGGAAAAGATATCTATAACGGCGAGAAGATATTTTATACCCCGATTATATCTAGAAAATGCCTGCATGTCTACTAAATCCGCAGCCCATATTTTATCGATACCGTTTACTAAGACTCTCCTTTTCTTAAATTTTCTTTTTACGGGTTTATGTAATTCTTCCGATAAACTCGTCATGACGAATTTTTTTTTTTATTAACTCCCATTCCGAATCTTTTCTTCGCTCCGATTAAATTACCGACGACCGATCGTTCTATTTTTTCTCTGAGCGTAGGATTATAAATTCCCTTTAATTCTTTTAGCATATTAGCGTCGCAAATAGAATTTCTAGTAGCCGTATCGTCGTATTTAAGGTAACAAACATCGTGATGGTAGGCCGCTTTATCTACGGGGTTTATTGGTTTACTAAATTCTTTCGGCGTTAAATCTTCGTTAAGCCTTTTATTTAACTTAGTACCTGGCCCGGTAAAGTTATGCCCTGGAAGATGCATTTCGACGGGTAAGTTATTTATAAACTTATTTAGTAACGAGCCGCCTTTTTTTTTTAAACGAATTTAGTTTTCGTATTTCCGCATACGATGCATTTACCGCGCGCCATATTTCTTCCGTTTTTAGTAACGACGTGCTGTACGTTACTAGTATCGGTATCCTTTTTACATTTAACGCAATACATTTTTAATAAGTTTAATTTTTTTTAATTTAAGTAAAATGGATATCGCCGATTTATCTTGGGATAATAAAGCGTCGAAAAGGCGTAATAATCTTATTTTACCTAAAAGCTTTAGAGGAATAATAGTCGGTAAATCCGGCTGCGGTAAAACTACGCTTTTAATAAACCTTTTAATAAGACCGGGATGGCTCGATTATAATAATTTAATGGTTTTCGGGAGAAGTCTCTTTCAGCCCGAATATCGCTTGCTTAAAAAAGCCTTCGAAGAAAAATTACCGAAAGAAAGAATTTTACAGTTATTTAACGCGCGAGACTACGTTACGAGCGAGAACGTTTCTCCCGAATCTTTAATCGAAGAATGGTCTAAAACCTTAGCGAATAAATCGGATATAAGATGCAGTTTTTTCGAATGTACCGACGATGTACCCGATCCGAGAGAGTTAAAATCGGAAGATAAAAATTTAATGATATTCGACGACCTACTTTTAGAAAGACAAAATAAGTGCGAATGTTACTACGTACGTGGAAGACATAGTAATGTCGATTGTTTTTATCTTTCCCAAAACTATTTTAGGCTACCTAGGCAAACTATAAGAGAGAACGCTAATTTTATTTGTCTTTTTAGGCAAGACCAGAAAAATATTAATCATATTTATAACGATCACGTAAGCGAAGATATGTCTAAAGAAGAGTTCAGAAATTCCTGTAAAAAGGTCTGGGAAAAACCTTACGGTTTTATCGTTATCGATTTATCGAGTAAAAAAGACGAAGGAAAATACAGAGACGGGCTAGATAATTTTTATATTCCGAATTAATTGAAAATAAAAATTTATAATTAAACTATAATCGGGAAAAAATGGATAATAATAGTATAATAATGATAGATGAAGATGTACTAGAGAGTAAAGGTATAATGACTGAAAGCGATAAAACGCATTTTGGAACGTATTACGGGTGTAACTCGTATATGCCTATAAATGAAAACGATTTATGGGAAGCGTTTCACTTCTTTTTAAAAGAACTTACGTACGCGATTCAAACGATGTTAAAACGCCATAGTATCGGTATTACGGATGATTATTTTAAGCAGCGCCCGAAAGAATATTATATTGATAGATACGAATTAGAAAGTTTTACCGAAGAAAAATTATTAAAATTATGGAGGGCAATTGAAGATTTAATAGAATTTAAGTATTCTTTAAAAGTAAATGGTAAAGCTAGGGAAATATATGCTAGAGCTACGTAAATATATTAAAAAATATATATTTTTTTAAAAAAAAATATATTTCTTTTTTAAAACATGGAAGATCTTTTAAAAAAAATAGTCGAGAACACGCGAACTAAAGAATCTTTACAAATCATAGTAAGCGACGATAAAACGCTATTTACGACGAATTTTAATCCTCCGATCCGGCTAGATAACGAAAGAAAATACGAAATAGCTTTAGTAAATCTCGAAACGTATTACTCTTTTCCTAATACTGACGAGTCGAATAACGCGTTTATTTATTCTCCTAACGAGGGAGCTTCTTGGTTTAAAATAACGATACCCGTAGGAAGTTAGGATCTTATAGACATTAACGATACTATTCATCAGGAAATGAGAAAAAACGGACACGTAGATTTAGTTAACGATAATTACCCGATAAATATTTCCGCGAACACGAATACGTTAAAATCTATTCTTATCCTAGAAAACGGTTATGAAGTAGATTTTAATCATCCGAATTCTATTTCTAAAGTATTAGGTTTTACCCGCGCGAAATACGTAAAAGGTTTTCACGAATCCGAAAACGTAGTAAATATTCTCAGTATAAATTCCGTACTCGTTAACGTTAATATTATCTCGGGAAGCTACGTTTACGGATTAATGCGAAATACGATTTACTCTTTTTTTCCGAATGTAGCGCCCGGATATAAGATAATCGAATCTCCGCTTAATTTAGTATATTTACCGATAACGTTAAGAGATATACATAATATGGAAGTAAAAATTACGGATAAGAATGGAAATTTACTAAATCTCAGAGGAGAAAATATAACGATTAGATTTCATATTAGAGAATCGTAAAAATAAAACGCGTTTTAAAAATAAAAAAACGTATAAAAAAACATGACTAGTTACGCGAAAGTAAAAGTTAATATATCGGAAGGACAAAAGCAAAAACTTAAATCCGCTATTAAAAAAAAATGCCCGGTTAGTATTCGTTTAACGCGGGAAGATTTAAACGGTAATGACGCTTTAGCAGTTACCCCGTCTCAAGCGAAAAAAATAGCGAAAGCTTTCGACAAAGGTACGGGAGTAACGATCAGAATATCCGCTAAACAGCTTAAACATAACGCTAAAATGGAAGGAGGTTTTTTAGGAATGTTAGCGGGTTTAGCCACTAGCGCTTTACCGGCTATAGCTAAAACCGTTTTACCCGCATTAGGAGTCGGAGCTCTTTCCGGTTTAGCGTCATCCGGAGTACAGAAAGCTATGGGATCCGGTCTTTATCTTAAAAAAGGAGGCTGCATTTGTCGAGTAGAAACTGACGGAGAAGGACTTTATTTAAGCCCGTATAAAGGTAAAGGATTAAAATCCGCCGGTAACGGTTTATATTTAAAACGAGGAGGAAAATTTTACGACGGAAAAGGTCTTATTTTAGGACCTAATAGTCCTTTCGCTAATATTCCTATTTTAGGAGCTATATTATAAGTTTATAATTAAACTTATAATATAAAAAAAGGATGAACGTACGTAAATTTAACGCTAAATCGAAAATTTATAACCCGAAAACGATTCAATGGAGAGTCTTAAATAATTTAAAATATCCCCCGATAAAAATAAACCCGATAACTTGGGAAATCTTTTCTCAAAAAGATATTACCCTAGATCCAGGAAAAGTATTTCACGCGGGATTAGGTTTAGGTTTTACGTCGACTAAAGGGGTAATTCTAGTCTCTTTAGATTATCATCTAAGATATAAACAATGTAGTTTACAAAATGAAATTAGTTACGGGGACGTCGCGAATATTTTAGTCGCGATTACTAATAATTCGGGAAAAAAAGTAACGATAAAAGAAAACGAACTTTTATGTTTCGTTTATTATCAGTGTTAAAAAAAAAAAACGGCTATTAAAAAATGGAGATGAAAGATATTAATAGATATCCGGAATTACCTACAGCTCCTCCGCTCGATGAAGGGCACGGTTATCGCTTACAAAAAATTAACGATATACAAACTTTTTTAGAAGGCGAGATAACGAAAAGGGAGGCTTTAAGTAAGAAATATTTTAGAGCCGCGAGAATAGTAAATAATATAGATTTCGTTTTAGCCCTTCTTACCGCGGCGGGAGGAGCAGGGGGTATAGCCTTGTTAGTTACAGTAGCCGCGATAAACTCGGCAATAGCGATAAATGTCGCCTGCATTCTTATCGGTTTTTTAAGTATAGCCGGGAATTACGTCGTAAAACGTTCGACGATTAAAGCGGAAAAACACGAAAAGATTAAAACCGTCGCGGATACTAAGTTAGATACTATATCCTCACACGTCTCGAAAGCTTTATCGGACGATAAAGTCACGGACGAAGAGTTTAAACTTATCATCGAGGAATTAGAGAAGTATAAAAAGATGAAGGAAGAAATTAAGTCTAAATTTAAGAAAAAGATTACGAGCGAAACAGAATCGGAGTTAATAGAGAGAGGAAGAAGAGAACAGCACGAGTCCTTTCGGAAGTTGGTTGAAAAGCATCACGGTGGACCGTTGGAATATTAAAAAGCCTAAAATTAAGTTTTCGTGCAGTTTTAGTGACGAAACGGGATAAAAAAAAAAATCCTAATAAAAAATGTCTTTTTTAAAAATTAAAGATCCCGCAGTAAGGGAACGAGTCGTAAAAGAATTTCTCGATATAAAAAAAAATATTTGCGCTAACGAATTAGCGGAAAAAACGGGTAAAATAGAATTACGAGAGGATCTTTTCGAGCTATTTAAACCCGTTACGAAAGCGCAAAAAGCTGCAGCGAAAGAGATTACGGAAGGTCTTTGACCTATTAAGGAGGGTATCGAGCAATTACCTCGAAGGATGCCATTTCAACCGCCTTTTTCCTTTAGTGTACCTAAAAGATTACCTACTTCTCCTCCCCCCGTTTATAGAACTCCGGAAGAGCATGCATCAAAATATGAGTCAAAAGAGGATGTCATTTATGACGGCGATACCGAGTTTGGTATCTATGAAAAAGGGGGCGAGTATTTTATGGGTAATAAATCGATCGAGTTAGTTGAAAACGAAGAAGGTGAACAATTTATCGTTATTAGTAGAGGGGATGAACCGAGAAAAATACATAAATTAACGGAGGGGTTATTTACTCTTCTTACATCAAAAAAATACAATCCAGATTCAGAAGTTTTTAAAGCTGGAGATACCGCAAAATACCGCGAAATCTTAATCGACACTAACGCTATGTACGAAGAAAATAATCCGGAAACTAAAAAATTAAAACCTCCTCCCGAAGGTATGAGTAAAGAAAAATGGAAAATTATTAGCTCTACTTGGAAAAGGCAAGATGTACAAAAAAAACTAGGAAAAGGTATTAAAAAAGTCGTTATCCCTAGCGATCCAAACGCGTTACTAGAAAGACTCGACTTACTTATGGCTAGTAAAGCTGCCGGTCACACGGGCTTAAGAAACGAGATAGTAAGCGTATGCGACGAATTAAAAAGGCAAGGTATTTTCGGTAATAAAAATTATAAAAGAATAATGTCCTTATTATAAAATATGTACGTTTTTAAGAATCAAGGATTTATTAAAAGAAAAAGATATAACGGAGCCGGAATTTTCGACGGCTTAGTTAACTTTTTAGCGAGACTTTTAAGTAGTAGCGCGGCTAAACAAATAGCATCTTCAGCTGTCGACGTAGGAAAGAGCGTCGCTAAGGAAGGGGCTAAAAAAGCCTTAGAAGCTGGAAAAAACATAGCGGTAGACGCCGGTAAAAAGTTAATCGAAAAAGCTTTAACGTGGAAATCTAAAAAAATTTTGAAAAAGTATAACTCTATACCCGTGGAAACGGAGTCCGCGACTTCGAAAAACTTAAACGATTTAATAGCTGGAAGCGGTAACGATCCGATCGCGATACGAGAATTAGTTAAAAAATTAAATAGAGGCGCAGGGCTTAAAACGACGTAAAATTATAATAATTTAAAAAAATTATTATAATTTAAAAAATGAGCATTTTAGACATTACCTTTAGAGGATGATAGTATCGAAGAGTACGAATACGTCGAATATTTACCGGTCGCTGGCGACGTTAATAATTTTAATAATCCCGGAGGAGATATAACGATTACCATCGAAACTCAAGATAATTTTACGCACCCCAGTAAAAGTTATTTACTTATAGAAGGCGAAATAACGAAAACTAATAATAATCGATACGAAGATGAAGATGATGTCGCTTTAACGAATAACGGTCTAATGTATCTTTTTAGTAGTATTAGGTACGAACTTTCGGGTACGGAGATCGAAAGAATAAGCCACCCAGGATGGGCTACTACTATACTCGGATTGTTAAAATACGACGATAATTTTACTAAATCGCGAGGGTTAAATCAGTTATGGTTTAAAGATACGAACACAACGTGCGATGATAATAATGGTTGGAAGGTAAGAAAAGAATTTCTTATCGATAAAATTGCGAACGGTAATAAAAAGGGTAACTTCGAATTTAGAATCCCATTAAAGCATATTTTCGGTTTTTGCGAAGATTACGATAAAGTATTATACGGAATCAAACAAAATCTTTCCTTAACGAGAGCGAGTGATAACGACGCTATTTTTAAACGGGCTTTTGTAGCCGCTGCTGGTGCTAATCCAGATCGTCATGAACCGGGTAAAGTTACGCTAAAACGAATAGCGTGGCACATTCCGCACGTGAAAGCTACGGATAAGTATAAAATGCAACTTTTTAAACATATCGAAAGCAAAGGTACCTTTCCAGTTAATTATAGGATGATACAATGCGATAGTACACCGGTTCCTCGATCATCATCATTTAACTGGAGACTTTCCATTAAAACGTCTCCGGAGATTCCTCGTTTCATTATCGTCGCTTTTCAAAAGGGAAAAATAAATGTACCGGAAGAAAACTCGGCTATATTTAACCACGCCTTCGTTAGGGATATTCATGTTACGTTAATTTCTGAAAAATATCCTAAAAAGGACTATAAACTTTCTTTCCATGAAAATCAATTTAGTAGAGCTTACGGGGATGTTTGCGAATTTAAATCTAAGTTTTTTCTTACAGACGATTTAGACTCGAATCCTAATTTTACTCCGTTAGAGTACAAAGAATTGTATCCTTTGTTTTTGTTTGACGTTAGAAGACAAAGTGAAAGATTAAAATATAGCGTATCAGATATTCACATTAAGGCATCTTTCGAAGAACTCGATGACGCTGAAAATGGAATCGGAAATAATACGCGCGCATACTGCGTTCTTATTAGCGACAGGTTAATAAAATTACAGTCCGATGGAAATAAAATGGTTGTAGCGTATTAAAATTTTATTACGAAAAAATCGTAATAAAATTGAAAAATACTTTTTAATTAATCGACGCGTTTAAAAAATTATGGCGCTTAATAGACTTACGGTAAAAGAACTAAAAAATTTAGCTAGGACGAGATATATTAGAGGATACTCGCGACTTAGACGAGATCAATTAATTGATCTTTTAACTAGTCCGGACGAACCGATATTAGACGAACCGAATATAGATACGGGAACTCCGGTTTTACGGCCGACTATCGCTCCACCTCCGGTAAGAATGGTACCAGTAACTCGGTCTAGTCAACGGCAACAGCTAGACGATTTATTAAAAAGTTTAAACGAAGTTAAAGAAGTTCCTAAAAGTATTTCTCCCGAACTTAACGCTCTTAAAAATAAGATCAATAAGATATACGGTAAACAAAAACTAATAAAAGTAGAAAAAAATCGCTCCTCCCTTAAAAATTGGGTCGAAGAATATAAAATACCAGGAATAGGAGTCAGTACGCCGGAAGAATTTTTAGAATTTTCGAGGCTCGAGATGGTAAAAATTTTAGAAAGTAGGCGGAATACTTAAGTAAAAATGGTTCTTCAATGTATTATGTATAGAATAAACCGGGATAACGAGATAGAAAAAGTGCCAGCTAATTTTTCTTCCGACATAAACGAAATTAATTTAGAAGGAACCGACGCGCACGAATTATACAGTATTATGATATCGAGAATTTTAGAAAATTTTATAAACTTCGTAATGACGAACAGCGGTTGGAGTTTTTATTCCGTCGTACATTTAAAGTTACATACGGTCATTTACGAGCCATTAAGAGCTACGGGATACATAGAGCTGCCCGACTGGATTTCGAACAAAAAAGCGTGTATCAATCCGAAAAATAACGATAACGAGTGTTTTTTATGGTGCGTTTTAATAGCGATAAATCCAAAGAAAAAAAATGCTGAAAGAATCGATAACGATTTACGATCTAAGAAAGATAGCTTAAACGTAAAAGATATAAAATATCCCGTTACGATACCCGATATAGATAAGTTCGAAAAACAAAATCGGGAAATTAGCGTAAACATTTATAGTTTTAACGAAGAAAAAGAATTTTACCCGTTAAGAATTACGAAAAACGAAAGGGAAAAACATGTCGATTTACTTTACTTTAAAAACGAAATGAATTGTCACTGCGCCGTTATAAAAAATTTTAGTCGCTTAATGAGTAGTCAAATAATGAGCGATGGACATAAAAAGTATTTCTGTAAAAGATGCGCGAATCCTTTCAGGAGCGAAAAACTTTTAGAAAAACATAAAAAATACTGCGTCGATCACGAAGCGGTTTTTTTAAAAATGCTGGAAGAAGGTAGCGTATTACGATTTAAAAATTACGATAGAAAAATAGAATTTCCCTTCGCTATATACGCTGATTTCGAAGGCGTACTATTACCTATAGATACTAGTCGTCCGAGCGGAGAAGAAAGTTATACTATAAAAAGACAGAAACACGTTCCTTGTAGTTTTTACTACGTTATAATATTTTCTAACGGAATAAGCCCGCCTATAGAAAGAAATTATACCGGAAAAGGCGCCGAAAATAAATTTATAGAAACGTTAACCTACGACGTTAAAAAAATTATTAGAAAATATCACGAAAACCCGGCTCCTATTAAAATAACCGAAGAAGAAGAAAGAAAACACGAGAAAGAAACTAATTGTCATATTTGTAACGGAGAATTTACTCGTAAAAATTATAAAGTAAAAGATCATTGTCATTTTACCGGTAAATATAGAGGAGCCGCTCACGTAAGCTGTAATCTTAAAGCTAGAATTCCTAACTTTACGCCCGTTTATTTCCATAATTTAAGCGGTTACGACGTTCATCTTTTTATTAAGATTTTAGGTAAAACTAGCGGATACATCGATTGTATACCAAATAACGAAGAAAAATACATTAGCTTTAGTAAAACAATTTGTATAGGAGAAAAAATATTCCATAAAATTAGGTTTCTCGATAGCTTTAAATTTATGGCTTCTAGCTTGGGTAATCTCTCGAAAAATTTAAGCGAAGATCAGTTAAATATTTTATCGCGATATTTTCCGAAAGAACATTTACCGTTAGTTAGAAGAAAGGGAGTTTTTCCTTACGATTACTTAGACTCTTTCGAAAGGCTAGAAGAAACTCGACTACCGCCTAAAGAAAAATTTTATTCTAGTTTAAATAAAGAAGATATTAGCGACGAAGATTACGAACACGCGAAAAATGTATGGAATACTTTTAACGCGAAAACTTTTAAAGATTATTTAGAACTTTACAATAAAATAGACGTTTTACCTTTAGCGGACGTATTCGAGAACTTTAGGAGCTTATGCCGTAAACATTACGACTTAGACCCCTGCTGGTATTTTACTACTCCCGGGTTAGCGTACGACGCTATGTTAAAGAAAACCGGAGTAGAGCTCGAACTTTTATCGGATATCGACGCGCTTTTAATGTTCGAAAAAGGTATTAGAGGGGGTATATCTATGTGTAGTAAAAGGTATTCTAAGGCTAATAATAAATATATGGGTAAAGATTACGACGAAAATAAACCGTCGAAATACTTATTTTATATAGACGCGAATAGTCTTTACCCTTGGGCTATGAGTCAATCTTTACCCGTTAGCGGTTTTAAATGGATGAGTAAAGAAGAATTAGATAGATGGGAAAATATACCCTGCTTTTTAGAAGTCGATTTAGAATATCCCGAAGAATTACACGATTTACATAACGATTTTCCTTTAGCTCCCGAGCGTTTAAAAATAGAAAAGGTGGAAAAATTAATTCCTAATTTAAACGATAAGGAAAATTACGTTTTACATCGCGAAGTTTTAAAAACGTATTTAGAGTTAGGTTTAAAGATTAAAAAAATACATTGCGGGATTAAATTCGTGGAAAATTCCGCTATTAAAAAATATATCGATTTAAATATCGAGTTAAGAAAAAACGCGGAAAACGACTTCGAAAAAAACTTTTTTAAGTTAATGATGAATTCCGTTTTCGGTAAGACCATGGAAAATTTAAGAAATAGAGTAAATATACAATTAGTCGATGGAACGCATAGTTATCGCTATAAAAAACTTACCGCTAAACCGAGCTATCATCATACTGCGATTTTCGACGAAAATTTAGTAGCCGTTCACACTAAAAAAACGGAAATAAACTATAATAAGCCCATTTATTTAGGCGCGAGTATATTAGATATTAGTAAAATTTTAATGCATAAAACTTATTATAATTATTTTAAAGCGAAATACGGAGAACGAGTAAGAATGTGTTATACCGATACGGATAGCTTTATTCTCGAAATAGAAACCGAGGATTTATATAAAGATATTAGCGGAGATATTAATAGAATGTTTGATACGAGCGCGTACACTAAAGAGCACGAGTTATATAGCGAAAAAAATAAAAAGGTACTAGGCATGTTTAAAGACGAATTAAACGGAGGGATCATGACGGAGTTTGTCGGCCTAGGAGCTAAATTATACGCTTATAAACGAACGAATATTAAAATAGACGAGAGCGGAAAATTAATATACGAAGATGAAGACGAAGATAAAAAATGTAAGGGAATAAAAAGCTCGGTAGTAAAAAACGAACTAAAATTGGATGATTATAAAGATTGTTTATTTTCTAAAACGCCTTATTATAAAATTATGAGCGTAATAAGGAGTTACAGGCACGAAATTTATACGGAAGATCTGAATAAAAAAGCTTTAAGTTCCGAGGACGATAAAAGATACGTATTAGAAGATAATATAAATACTTTGGCTTGGGGGCATCGTAGGATAAGAAATTTATAAATTTATAACTTTTAACGAGTTATAAATTTTTTCGGGAAATTTATAACCCGGAAGGTTATAAATTTTACTAAGAGAGTACTATACTAGGAACGTGTAGGAATTTTTTTGGAACGACTATATTATATCGCAGTATTTCGCTAAAAATTTTCCTTCCCTTATCATTATGTTATGCTTTTCTATCATTTTTTTTTCTATTTCCCCGAAAATCTTTTTTCCTAATATCATTTCTCCGAATTTTATACGAGCTTCCAAAGCTAAATCTAACTCCTCCTTCGTTATACAGTTCTTATCTTCCATATAATCATTAAACGCGGCTTCATACCTATCATGTAAGACTAACCATTTTATCGAATTTTTATCCATTTCACGCTTTTAAGTCGGGAACGAATTTAGATAATTTCGAAAATTTATAACTTTTAGCGAGTTATAAATTTTTTAAGGAAAGTACTAGCGCGTGTAGTAGAGTACTATAGGGAAAGTAATTATAGTAAGATTACTAGGGACGCGCAGAAAATACGCTAAATTAATAAATTTATAACTTTTAGCGAGTTATAAATTTTTTATAAAAATTACTTAGATTTGTGATCTCTCCAACCATTTCCTATTTTTGCGCCTAACAATCCCTTTTTTAGACCCATCAAATTTGGGGAAATAAAAGTATAAACTTTATATTCACAGATTCTACAAGTAAAGTATTCGAAAATCAAACAAAAACTCCTTAAAATAGGCATTATATTTAATATACATTTACGATGACTCTTTTTCAGCCTATTTTCCTCTTCAGTTTCGAAAATTCTCGCGTAACGACGTAATCTTTCCCTTAATTCGTTAATAACTATTTTTATGAAAGGAATATATAATTCCTTTTCGGTAGCACCTTTAGCGTAACTAGCGAAATCTTTCTCACGCCTAACGAGTTTTAAAAAATTATAAAAAACTCCTTTTGAAATGTATGTATTCGGTAAACGCTTGTTAAATCCTATTATTCTCTGATCTATATCTTCTAAGATCTCTTTTACGGAATAACCATTTAATTTATAATTTAATTCTTTCAAATCTATCGACATTATCCTACGCTAAAGTCGGGAATAGGAATTACTCGAATTCAATAATTTATAACTTTAAAAGAGTTATAAATTTAGGGGAGTACCGAGGTAAAGAGTACTATACTAGGGACGCGTAGGAAATACGCTAAATATCGCAATAAATCGAGTCGTAAATTACGACTTTAGTAGGCGGACTTATCTTTTAAAGTACTATACTAGGGACGCGTAGGAAGTACGATAAATATCGCGATAAATCGAGTCGTGAATTACGACTTTAGTAAGCGGACTTATCTTTTAAAGTACTATACTAGGGACGCGTAGGAAAGTACTATACAAGGGACGCGTAGGAAATACGCTAAATATCGCGATAAATCAAATCGTAAATTACGACTTTAGTAAGCGGACTTATCTTTTAAAGTACTATACTAGAGACGCGTAGGAAAGTACTAAGGTAGTCGCGACTCGCTAATAAAAGGACGGAACACGATTAAAAGTAGGGGAACCTTATAGTACTCATAGGGGGGATATATCTTTTTTTAGTTAGAGGTGGATTTCGCGGATGAGTCAGAACTGGTATTATACTACCTACTAAGGTATAAACAGTCAAGTGCTTAGAAATTTGAGACGTGGTCTGTGAAAAGGGGGCTTAATTCATCTGCGAAAAGTATCGATCCAGTTCAGACCGGGCCGAACTGTTTCGCCATTTGTCAATTTTTCTGTATGTCAATGAGCCAGTCTACCTCGTGGTTTAGACAGTTCGACAAAATTGATTTCATGGATCCATAGTAATATGACGACTTGCTCGGTATCATCCATCCTGGAGATCCATTAAGTCCCCTTTAGCCAGAGCGTGGCTGATATTTTCTTTTAAGAAAATGGGCCAAAAATCTGGTTTAATGTCCCCCTTACTTTTTATCGCGGAAACACATTTTGGTGGTAATGAGGCATGCACTTCCGGTTGGCCAAACGAACAAAAACTGGTCAAAACATGGCTAACAAACGAACGAAATTGAAAATTACTCGACATGTTCACCTTGATTCTCTTTCTATAATGTTTCTACACAATGTATATGAGTTTTGTATACCGACGATGAACCTTATGTGTTCAAGTTGAAAATAAAGTATTCTGTTCTGTTCTGTATTATTGTATTCGATCCAGTCTTAACGACCCCGGAAACGACGGCTCTTTGAAAACATCGTAGAAAAAGGAGAAAATGCTTGTAATTTTCTCCTTTTCCCGCAATGTTCGCTATCCTTTCAAAAACAAATTCCTTCATTCTAGCCATATTTGGATTTTCACCCGCAATCGTTTTCCATTTGGACAAGTGTAGAATTTTGGTTATCCGGTAGAGTTAAGACAAAAGGTGAATGCAGGATCGGTAGGTCACACAATGAAGATGGGTGCGGCACTGCGACTTTGACAGATGGCAAAATAAAAACGTGTGTAGAAGATTTAATATGGGCCGCGCTCTGGATAAAGGGAGTTTAATGCATCTCTGCGATGCATTATACCAAGCAGGACATCGTAATTAGAATGATGAATCCATACAATCCATTTTGTCTAACAACCGACCTAATCACCAGGTAGAATGTTCCTTGGACCTGAAGAAAATTGACCAATAATAGCAAAAAGTTTCGACCCATGTCAGCCTGCGCGGACTGCGCAGGCTGACATGGGTTGACACTTTTTGCAGATGCATTAAAACCCTTTTTCACAGAGCATGGCTCATATCTCTTGTGTTGCACTTACCATTTTGATATTCGGACGTCGAAACTCCCCACTTGAATCCCTCCGGAAATGTTCCAAAATAGAAATCATCAGCGCACGTTCCAAGTTTGATGAAAACACAGAGGGTCAAAATGGCCGAAAAAGTAGTTCCAACCATCGCTGTATTCTTTTTTTAAAAGTTTCTTTTTTTTGTTCAAATTATCTTTAATTCAATTAAATTTTCCCCCAACAAATTCCATTTCCTGCAAAAAAAGAATCATTTAAACGCGATTATGCTTCGCAAATCTCTTCTGCTCAAACTGTCGCCTGCTACAACTCTGAGTTGAAAATGTTTGCTGATTTTTTTTGATAAGCTCGGAATGCAACAGAGGAAAAAAAAATCGCAAGGTCTACTTTAAAAGTTGTCATCTTCAAAAATATGTCCTTTTGATTTTCCCTGTAAACTCTTAACCTGCTGAATAAGTGAAAGTGAAACTTTAAAGTCGATGGTACACTTAACTGGAAGACTTGCTATATAGCTGGCTTAGATGTCCTGAATGACAGGTCTTGGAATTTAAAATTTAATCTAACCCTTTACCACACAATCCCGAGTTTAAACGACCCTGAAGAAGAAGCCTTTTGAAAACAATGTGGGAAAAGGAGAAAATGCTGGTTACCAGCATTTCTCCTTTTTCCCCCACAATGTTTTTTACCATATCAAAAACATATTCTAGCATTTGAACCACAGTGGAATTGTGGTCTGCAAACGCTTTAAAATCGGAAATGTCTAAATTTTTGTCGTGTGGTAACGAGCTAAGCTGGTTAACAAATACGATCCATGTTTTAAACTTAAAAGAAATCGGAATCACTTGTACCACGTTATATATCTAAATCTTTTTATTCTATTATCAACACGCATTTAAACAATAATTTTACTGACGCTAAAAATGTTATCATTTACCACTACAAGTTTCCTCGTGCTGCAGAAATGCGACGGCGCACTTTCGACCCTAGAATATACTGACAGCCGATGTCATAATATAACATATACTTACATAGATAACAATCCTGAAACATAAGCAACCAAACAATCCGTCTTTTAAAGGCCCAGCAGCGGCCAAAAGTAAACAGTGTGTGTGATAAAATGCATCTGAATTTAAATCATACCATTTTGAAATATGGAAATTATTGTGAAGATGACAATCTGTTATTGTAAGGTCGGTCCAAGTGTTAGCCAGTGGCAGAAAAATGAATTTTAAAGGTAGGTAAAAAAATGCCAGGTCACTCTATCTTTTGATTGTTTACTTTCTACCTGTTTTTGAAATTCATTTTCCTGCCAGCAACTAACACTTGACCAACCGTGCAATAACAGGTTGTAAACCTCACAATAGTTTCCATGCTTTTAAATGGTGTGAATTAAATTCAGATGCATTTTAACAATCCACTGTTTATTTTTAACCGCTACTGTGACTCTAACTCATAGGCTTTTACGCCTGGCTGCATACACATTTGCAGACAGTGTAGGACAAGATCAGACTACACACGACGTGCAGTCTGATCTAAGATATACACAGACCGCTTGTCTGTTCGATACTTTAGCCAGAATTATATTCGAACGAGCAATGTTTGAATTCATTCGGGGCAGAATTCATTTAATTTTTACCAAACGACAAAATTTTAGACTCGTCCAAATTCAAAGTTGTGGCAGACGACAATTAAAGTCTGATTGAAACATCGAAATTCGTCTCTGAAAGCGCAGAAAACATTGCGGAAAAAGGAGAAAATGCTGGTTACCAGCATTTTCTCATTTTCCCGCAATGTTTGCAGAAGGTTTCTTCCTCAAAGTCGTTAAAACATGGGATTTGGTGGTAAAGAGTTGACGCCCTAAGGGCTAAGTACTGTCGAGCCAGTTAGGAGGGGACTGATATAAAAGTTGGTGTTTTGACGTAAGAGACCATGGCTATAATTTGATAACCGATTTTTTTTGTAGATTTTGATAATTTTGGTTTTTTAGGTATTAGTATGTGGTAACTTCAGGAATTACACTATGATAATAATTATGCAATCTGGGCCAATATTCACCTACAATTCTCATTGACATTCTTTCTCTTATTCTTGAGAATCTTTTAAATCTAAAAGAAACGCGATTTCTGATTGGCTAAACCAAATGGTTCAGCAAATCAGAAGTCATGTTACTTTCTTCATTAAATATCAGACTATGAGTGCAATATAAAATTGTTGGTGAATACAATTCTTATTGACATTCTTTCACTTTTTTTCAAGACTCTTCAAAATTTAAAAGAAACGCAATTTCTGATTGGCTAAACCAAACGATTCAGCAAATCAGGAGTCCTGTCACTTTCTAAATTTAGTATCAGACTTACAGGGCAATTAATTAAGAATGGTTGGTGAATACAGCTGTTGATTTTTGGTGATATTAAGACAATTCTCCGACAAGACAGTTCCCCGACACAAGTTTTCGTGACGGTTTCCCGACAGAATTGAAGACAATTTCCAGACACTTTCGTTCCATGTCAAATAACCTGTAAGTGACACTTGTAATTATGACTGATAAAAGTCATATAAGAAAGCACCAGGGACCGTATTCACCAACCATTCTTAAGAATATTCTTAGTCTTATTCTCCAAGATTTTGTACATTTCAAAGTAACACAACTCCTGATTGGCTAAACCAAATGGTTTAGCCAATCAGTGATTGGCTAAACCAAATGGTTTAGCCAATCAGGAGTTGTGTTACTTTCAAATGGAGAAAATTCTGGAGAACAAGACAAAGAACGTTCTTAGGAATGGTTGGTGAATACAGACCCTGAACTGTACTTTTAAAGATCCTTTCTAAGATATATCTAAACAGTGTAGACCTATAGCATTTCGCTAAAGTAATGCAAAGAGTTCAATTGGCTTGTATTTATCAACCATTCTAAACAACAGTTTCAGTATATCTCTTTATCAAAGGACAAAATTTTAGAATAGTTCAAATTGACGGCATTTGCAGACGATAAAATAAATACACTGAAAAATTGAAATTTGATTTTGGACGGGTAGAAAACATTGTGGAAAAATGCTAGTTACCAGAATTTTTTCTCCTTTTCTCACGATGTTTTCGTTAAAACATCGGGTTGATGGGTCGTTAAAAGTCGGGACTGTGTGTAAAGGGCTATTTGTGAAGAATTTTCTAAATTCTAAAGTAATTTCTGATTAGCTAAAACAAATTTGAACGAGAATAAAAAATTGTGGAAAAAGGAGAAAATGCTGGTTACCAAGATTTTTTCCTTTTCCCTCCATGTTTCAAAAGCTTCCTTTCTTAAGGCAGTAAAAACTCGGGATTGTGTGGTAAAGGATTAAGGGTCAATGCGTGAAACGCAGTACTGAGGTTTGAACCCCCCTCCTTCGGTTAATAAACAAATCTTTAGATATCAACCTTCAGGCTGCTAAGCACGACTCAAGAACCTTTTGCGGCGTGTAGATCAAGATCAGACACAACAGAATGTGTAATCTGATCTTGGTTCTACACAGTCCGATGTGAAGATATCTTTTCCCAAAAATACCCTTGAAATAGCAAAATTTGAGTTTTACTATCAGTTTAAAAATTTTATTTCACTTATTTTAGCATGATAAGGGTTAAATTTCAACCATAATTCTACAGGCTACATGCATGTCTGAGCTAATATTCACCAACCATTATTATCAGTCTTATTCTCCGGAATTTTACCAAATTTGAATGTAACGCAACTTCTGATTACCTAAACCATTTGGTTTAGCCAATCAGAAGTTGCGTTACTTTCAAATTTAGAAAATATTGTAGAATAACACTACGAATGTTCTTAAGTATGGTTGGTGAATACGGACCCTAGGACATGCTGAAATATGTCATGTGTGAGACATTGTAGAAATATTTCGAGGAAAGGAAACTCTGCTTGTAAAATTGAAAGGAAAAAAAAAAGAAAATGCTGGACAAGAAATTACTTTTATCACATAGCATCGTGTTAAAAGGACAAAAATGATAGTAATACTATTTTCTACCCATTCAAAGACACCTATGATCATTTAAAGCCACATTTATCTACTGCAGATCCTCCCAGTTGAGGATAGATAGATATTTAATTCAGACATGTACGTAAGCACACAAAGTCATAAAACACACAAAAAACATTGTACACAATGAAAATAAACAAAGAATCTACCTAAAAAAAGATGGACACCAACAACTTTCCTAGTAAACCTAAACTAATTGGCACATACAATAGTACTTGTGAATGAACTTTAAGAGCCAATTAATTAAATGTGAAAAAGACATTCTTTCTATCAATGCTTGCCCTGCGTACAACGTAAGGTTAAACAATTCACTTTATTATCCGACAAGAGGGCCATGATGGCCCTGGATCGCTCACCTGAGTCAATAGGCCAAACATTCTGACCAAATTTCACAAGTATCTGACTGAAAATGTGGCCTCTATAGCGTACCAAAGGTTTTTCGAAGATTTGGCCTAGTGACCTAGTTTTTGACCCCAAAAGACCGAATTTCGAACTCATCCCAGATTTTATCAAGACAAACATTCTGACCAAGTTTCATGAGGATCGAACTGAAAATGTGGCCTCTAGAGCGTACACAAGGTTTTTCGAAGATTTGACCTAGTGACCTAGTTTTTGACCCCACATGACCCAATTTCGAACTCGTCCGAGATTTTATCAAGACAAACATTCTGACCAAATTTGACAAGTATCTGACTGAAAATGTGGCCTCTAAACGCACACAAGGTTTTTCGAAGATTTGGCCTAGTGACCTAGTTTTTGACCCCACAAGACCGAATTTCAAACTCATCCCAGATTTTATCAGGACAAACATTCTGACAATGTTTCATGAGGATCGAACTGAAAATGTGGCCTCTAGAGCGTACACAATGTTTTTCGAAGATTTGACCTAGTGACCTAGTTTTTGACCCCACATGACCCAATTTTGAACTCGTCCGAGATTTTATCAAGACAAACATTCTGACCGAATTTCACAAGTATCTGACTGAAAATGTGGCATCTAGAGCGTACACAAGGTTTTTCGAAGATCTGACCTAGTGACCTAGTTTTTGACCCCACATAACCCAATTTCGAACTCGTCCAAGATTTTATCAAGACAAACATTCTGACTAAATTTCACGAGTATCTGACTGAAAATGTAGTCTCTAGAGCGTACACAAGGTTTTTCGAAGATTTGACCTAGTGACCTAGTTTTTGACTCCACATGACCCAATTTCACACTCGTCCGAGATTTTATCAAGACAAACTTTCTGACCAAATTCACAAGTATCTGACTGAAAATGCGGCCTCTAGAGCGTACACAAGGGTTTTTGAAGATTTGACCTAGTGACCTAGTTTTTGACCCCACATGACCCAATTTCGAACTCGTCCGAGATTTTATCAAGACAAACATTCTGACCAAGTTTCATGAGGATCGGACTGAAAATGTGGCCTCTAGAGCGTACACAAGGTTTTTCTAAGATCTGACCTAGTGACCTAGTTTTTGATCCAACATGACCCAATTTCGAACTCGTCCGAGATTTTATCAAGACAAACATTCTGACCAAGTTTCATGAGTACCTGACTGAAAATGTGGCCCCTAGAGTGTACACAACGTAAAAGGTTGACGACGGACGACGCACGACGGACACAGCACGATCACAATAGCTTACCATGATCACTTCGTGCTCAGGTGAGCTAAAAAGAGAAGTTGAAGCAGCTTAATGGTGCTTTTATTTTTTTTTTTCTTTTAGATATTCTTTTATATTTTTTTCCCCAAAGAATAATAAAGTGGACACTTCATGATAAGAGTTACAGATGAGACAGATCCGTTCGTTTCCAGAGCTCCAAAGAGACGGAGAGATTTTGATTTCAAAATTAAAAATATTAATTATTCTCCACTAAACCTCATGTTATGGGTACTCTTTATTGTCTCATCGAGACGATTCTAATGAGTACCCACAACACATAGGGTTTGGAAGAGAAATAATGGATAAGAATACCATCACACCCTCTTACCTGAAACTCTGGTTTCTGTGAATTCTGTTTGGACCAAAACGACCAGTTTGTATAAGAAGTGAATGAGATGAGATTCTTAACTTAAAGATTAACGTACTAAGACAAGATGGCAAAAAGTCTGAATATGTTTCATAAATACAGTTTTCTTTCATATGCTTAACTCTTTACCAAACGACAAATTTTTAGACTAGTCCAAATTGAAAGCATTTGCAGACGACAAAATAAATGTAACTCAAAAACAGAAATTTGTTTTGGGAAGGCTAGAAAACATTGTGGGAAAAGGAGAAAATGCTGGTAACCAGCATTTTCTCCTTTTCCCACAATGTTTTCAAAAAGCTTCTCCCTCAGGGTCGTTAAAAGTCGGGATTGTGTGGTAAAGGGTTAAACAAATGTAAAGAAGGGGATGTTGATATTTTGGGAAAGCAAACTTTGAGTGAAATTATCTATCAATCTTTGCTTAAAGATTAACACAAATTCTTCTCAGTTGATGGAGAGAGGATCCTCCAAAACAAAGAAAACACCGCTTTCCGTCAAAATATTTTTTATACAAGAAACCTAATTTTTTCTACCTCCTACACATTATTTATAAGCACAATCATACACATTTCTCAGAGTAATTTTTTCTGTGTTCATCAGTTTAAATCTTTACTAAACGACAAAATTTCAGACTGGTCCAAATTGAAAGCATTTGCAGACGACAAATGGAAAGTAGCTCAATGATGGTTTCTGTCTGTGACAAGGTAGAAAACATTGTGGGAAAAAGGAGAAAATGCTGGTTACCAGCATTTTCTCCTTTTCCCACAATGTTTTCAAAGGCTTTTTCATCAGTGTCGTTCAAAGTTGTGATTGTGTGGTAAAGAGTTAAGCCAGTATTTCAACATTTTTACATATTTCTAATGTCTTACAATATACATGTATAATGGATATCTCCCAGGCTCTGCATAAATCGCAACTTTACATGTACTTTTCTAACAATTAAAGATACTCTTAAAGAATTTTAGATGTATCCTTTCTATTTCCTTAGACTTGGAAAATCCAACACTTTCAGCTCCGTAACTGAGCATAGATCCTACAAATGAATCAAATAGTTCACATAATGACTTAGGTTATAAACTGTACTTCCGACAATTTATTAAAATGAAACATTTACAGCTTTTAAAGATTTTCCGATAAACTGTTGCAGGTTGTGTTGATAATTACCTGTATAAAAAAACATGTCCTTAAACAACTAAAATGATCAATGTTTTCAAGCTGAATTCCATTATATTAACATTTTATGGTAATGGTTTGCATTTTTCTGTATTTACCTCTAAACTCCTTTAACTTATTCAAGCTGTTTTGTAAGTTCCCGTGAGAAAGTCTACATTTTCGTCGTTTCTGGTGAAGGGCTAACCCTTTACAACACAATCCCGACTTTTATCAACCCTTTTCACGACCTGATAAAGAAGGCATTTGAAAACATTGTGGGAAATGAAGAAAATGCTGCTTACCAGAATGTCCTTTTCCCGTAATGTTCTCTAACCTTTTGGAGACAAAATCCATCATTTAAGCCACATTTAATTTGTCGTCAGCAAAAGATTTCATTATGGACGAGATAACAATTAGGCTGCTATGCGCAACTTTGTTGGTTTATCCGGACTGTGTAGATCAAGATCAGACTGCACAGAACGTGCAGTCTGATCTTCGATCTACACTGTCCGATACAGTGAGATCTGTCACCGAAATGCTGTAAATGATGGTTTTTCACTATTGGGTGGAAATCTTTAGTTTATTTGTTTATTTATTTAGCGTTTAACCCCTAGAGTGCCGAATAAACCAAAGAGACTTTTTCAGTTCAGTAGCAATAGCCAAATTTTTGCAATTTCAGTGTCAATTTTGTCCAAAATGGTCAAACAAAGCGGACAGTGTAGAACAAAGATCAGACTGCATGTTCTGAGCACTCCGATCTTGATCTACACTGGCTGCAAAGGCAACTATAGTTGTGAAAGGCTCTTTAAGGGTAAAGAGTTTTGTAGTTAGAAACAGTTATGCATGGTGCTAGATAATAACTGTATCAATATTAACCCTTAGGCTGCCAAACGCAACTCACTGGCCTTTTGCGGACAGTGTAGATTAAGATCAGACTGCACAGAACGTGCAGTCTGATCTTGGATCTACACTGTCCGATGAGATATTTGTCTCCAAAAAATTAAGTTTGAAATAACATTACTTGGGTTTTTGCTATCAGCTTGAAACTTTTATTGAACTTATTTAGCAGGACCAGGGTTGACAGAGAGATACCTATGTTACTCGGATTAATAGCTTTTAAATATACACTGTTGCAACCTTACATTTTCGATGTGCTTAGAACGTTACAATCGGTCGTCATGAACCTTTAACCCTTAAAGGCCCTATAGCTGCCTAATTTAAACAAAGGGGGTGGTGAAATGCATTCAAGCTTAAATCATACCATTTAAAGGTATGGAAAATATTGTGGAGATGATAATCTGTCGGTCCAAGTCTTAGTCAAACGAAAATTTCCACTAAATATAAACCCAAATATTGCGATTTCAAAGTTGTTGATTTCAACAGGGGAAAAATACCGTATCGGACAGTGAAGATTCAAGATGAGACTGCTCATTCTGTGCTTAGCTGCCTAAGGGTTAATCTCTCCGCAGCTTCGGCAGACCTTTAATGGAACATTAAACAAATCTTGACGGGGGGGGGGGGGGGGGGGGCGGCGGCGAGGGCCAAGAGAAACCGTTTAAATTTTGTACAGAAAAATCATAACTCTTTACCAAACGACAAAATTTTAGACTTGTCCAAACTGAAAGTATTTGCAGACGACAAAATAAACGTGATTGAAAAATTTAAAATTTGTTTTGGAAAGGGTAGAAAACATTGTGGGAAAAGGAGAAAATGCTGGTTACCAGCATTTTCTCCTTTTCCCACAATGTTTTCTAAAGGCTTCTTTCACAGGGTCGTTAAAAGGCGAGATTGTGTGGTAAAGAGTTATGGGGGAGAGGGACGCTAAAAACAAAATCGCCTACAATAGGACCCACGGCCTCGAAATCATGTCAGCGACTTTAACAACTCAGCTGTTGGGTGGACCGATATACTGCCATGTCAGGAATGGAATTTCTTGTTATACATTTATGTGATAAAAAGAATCTGATATTTGTTGGCTTTTGAGGTAAAAATTTATTATTCACTAAAGGCTCGCATAATAACAATTTTTTGTAGACTCGTTTAATAAAATTTTACCTCAAACACCAACCAGATCCTATATATCCATTGTTATGTAAAAACTGCCTTTAGTAACGGACTGGGAAATTCTACAGTAATTACATAATACACTCGTATACACGTATTTCTACCCATCTTTTGATTTTAAAGCCATTTTTTGAAGAGAATGAAAATATACAGTCTACTGAAATTTTCTACAATCATTTCGTAACAAAATCTGGTTTTATGCCCCTATAAAAATAATGATCACTGAGAAGGAACTTTGATAAATTTGATTTTAATTACGCGACTCGACTCGTCACTGGCAGGTGACAACACTCGGCTACAGTTGCTTTTGTGCTTTGCTTTGGTGAGAGTTAAATTAAGAGGGCCATTATGGCTCTGAATTGCTCACCTAGTACAAACACTTTGATTAATTCCATGACAATCAGACTGAAAATTTGGGCTCTACAGTACACACAAAGTTTTTACAAGATTTGTCCCAGTGTCCTACCTTTTGACGACCCAGCATGACACAATTTCAACCTTGTTCAAGACAATATCAAGACGAACATTTTAAATAATTTTCATGCGTACTGGACCAAAAATGTGACCTCTAATGCACACAAGGTTTTTCTAAGATTTGTCCTAGTGATCTACATTTTTACCTCATGTAACCCAATTTCATATAGTGCAAGATATCATCAAGACCAATATTCTGACCAACTTCATGGGCATCCGTCTTAAAATGTGGCCTTTAGAGCGCACACATGGTTTTTCAAGATTTTCCCCATTGACCTCCTTTTTTACCCTACATTACCCTCCTTCAAACAATTATCAAAACAAATATCATTAGCAATTTCTATGAGTATTGGACTCAGAATGGCTCCTAGAGTGCACATATGGTTTTTCTAAAAAATTTTCCGGTGGCCTACTTTTTGACCACATGAAACCTAATTTCATCAAGACAGACATTCTAACCAACTTTCATGAACATCAGAAACAGTGGCATCTAGAAGTTTTTCTGAGATTTTTCACTGTGAGCTATTTTCTCACCTGACATAACCCAATTTTAAAGTCATACGATATGTAATCAAGACAAACAATTGACCAACTTTTATGAGTATTGGACTGGAAATGAGGCCTCTTGACTGCACACAAAGTAATTGTTGACACCTGCACAATGGACACAGCATAGTTACACAAAAGCTCACCTTGAGCATTTCCTGCCTTACTGAACTAAATAACTAAGAAGGGGATTAACCATGTAATGACTTATGACAGGGTTATGGTTCTTGTGCTCTTCACATAGCCCTCTTTCAATTTGTGACAAGATGGCAGTCCAAAGGAAAGGTATAACGCCCTCAATAGTTGAACCATGCTCTGTGAAAAGGGGGCTTAAGGCAGATGCGAAAAGCATCAACCCAAGTCAGCCTACGCAGTCCACACAGGCTGACCTGGGACGAAACTTCTTGGTCAATTTTCTGTATGTCCAAGGATCAGACTATTTCATGATTCAGATGGTTGTTAAAAAAGTGACTATTATATATCCATAATTATGTGATGGCTTGATTGGTATAATGCATAAAGGAGATGCATTAAGGCCCCTTTTGCCAGAGCATGGATCATTTTGGAAAATCTTGACAGAGGTGAAAGTTTGACCAATGAAAATCTTTGAAAGGGCTCAGGAGACATGAAGCCACACAAAAATGTTTTGGACAGACTGATGGGAATCCAGATAGAGACAGTTAAAGGCGATACCTGTAACTCCAAACCTTTTTCTCAAGGTAGATGATATTCATGGACTCTACACATTATCTCATGATTTCAGGCTGGCCTCCATGGTGCACACAAAGTTTATCTAAGATTTGGCCCAGTGACCTACTTTTTGACCGAATGTAACCCAATTTCAAATTTCTCCCAGATATCAAGACAAACATTCTGACCAAGTTTCAAGAGTATCGAGCTGAAAATGTGACCTCTGTGGTGCACATACCGTTTTACTAAGATTTGGTCCAGAGAACTACTTTTTAACCAGATGTAACGAAATTTCCGATTTGTCCAAGATATCATCAAGACAAACATCCCAACCTAGTTTCATGAGTATCAGGCTGAAATTGTGGCCTCTAGAGTGTTCACAAGGTTTTTCTTAAATTTGGCTTGGTGACCTACTTTTGACCTTAAATGACCAAATTTCAATCATATCCAAGATATCATCAAGAAAAACATTCTGACCAAGTTTAATAAGTAACTGGCTGAAAATGTGGCCTCTAGAGTGCACACATGGTTTTTCTAACATTTAGCTTAGTGATCTACTTTTTTATCCAACATGACCCAATTTCAGATTTCTCTGAGATATCATCAAGACAAATAATCTGACCTACTTTCATGAGTACCAGGCAAAAAATGTGGCCGCTAAAGTGCACACAAGATTTTTTAAGATTTGGCCCCATGATCTACTTTTTAACCCGACACAACCCAATTTCAATTTTGTCCGAGATATCATCAAAACAAATTATCTGACCTAGTTTCATGAGTATCAGGCTGAAAATGTGGCCCCTAGAGTGCACACAAGCTACATTGTATTTTTAAGATTTGGCCCAGTGACCTACTTTTTAACCCAACGTGACCTACCAGTAATTTTGAACTTGTCCGAGATATTATTAAGACAAATATTCTGACCAAGTTTCAAGAACATAAGGCTGAAAATGTGGCCTATAGAGTGCACAGAAGCTTTTTCTAAGGTTTAGCCCAGTGACCTACTTTTGAACGCAACATGACCCAGTTTTAAACATATCAAAGATTTTATCAAGTTGATTTCACCAATTTTCATGACTATCTGACAGAAAATGTGGCCTCTATAGTAAATGCAAGGTAAATGTTGACGACCGCACGCCAGACAGAGCACGATCACAAAAGCTCACCTTGAGCACTTCATACTCAGGTGAACTAAAAATCAATGATCAGTAATGTACGAATAGAAATTAATGGAAAGTAATTTAAAAGTTGGCACATTACTATATGTTCATATTCAAGAATGTACATTGTGGGCCAGAGGCCTTATTACACTAATAAAGAAAATTGCACTGCTTTGGACTAAAAATTTAACAATGCACTTAAAGACCTGCCTAGGTCTTATAACTTAGCATGCTATAACGTTCTTATTATTTGTCATTCTGAAGTGTTATGTCTCTAGGAAAAGAAAGCATGGGATGAAATAACAGGTTCAACTCTTTACTAAAGTACAAAATTTCAGACTTGTCCAAACTGAAAGAATTTGCAGATGACAAATTAAATGTAACTAAAAACATGAAATATACATTATCTTCCTTAGAGTAGAAAACATTGTTGGAAAAGGAAAAAATGCTGGTTTCCAGCATTTTATCCTTTTCCCATAATGTTATCAAAAGCCTTCCACTGGGTCATTAAAGGTCAGGATTGTGTGGTAAAGGATAAAGCAAATATGCTGGGATCATTGTACAGTGTACAGTGTAATTTTGGGGACAATGGCATTTTCAACGATGTCATTTTGTGGGACAGTATTACTTGGAGATTCTGTCACATGATCAAAGTTACCTGCATTGAAATCTTTACTGTCTTAACTCTTTACCAAATGACAAAATTTTACCCTGGTCCAATTTGAAAGAATTTGAAGATGATATATCAAATATGGCTCAAAGACTAAAATTTTCCTTTGGAAGGGCTGAAAACAATGTGGGAAAAGGAGAAAATGCTGGTCACTAGCAGTTTCTCCTTTTCCTACAATGTTTTCAAAAGAATTCTTCTCAGGGTTGTCCAAAGTCGGCACTGTGTGGAAAAAGGGTTAAACCTTTACCACACAACAAAATGCTAGACTCATCCAAATTGAAAAAATAAAATGTTGCTCAAATGATGAGATTTGTATTTGGTAGGATAGAAAATATTGTGGGAAAAATGCTGAGTACAAGCATTTTCTACTTTTCCCATGGTGATTTCAACAGCTATCTTTGTTAAGGTCATTTAAATACAGAATCCTTGTAAAGAGTTTAACAACTTTGCAGCAAGTGGGACTGAATAACAAAGAAAGACAAGGACGACCAAAAATTAAAATTTGATTCTTGAATATCAGTTATGCTCTGTGAATAGTGGACTTAATGCATCTGCATAAAGTATAGGCCCATGTCAGCCTGCGCAGTAAGCACAGGCTGACATTGGTCAACATTTTTGGCTATTAGTATATTTTATGCATGTCCAAAGACCAGTCTACCTCTAGGTTCAGTTAACTCTTTACCAAACGACAAAATTTAAGACTTGTCCAAATTGAAAGCATTTGCAGACAACAAAATAAATGTGACTCAAAAATTGAAATTTGCGTTAGGAAGGGTTGAAAACATTGTAGGAACAGGAGAAAATGCTGGTTACCAGCATTTCCTCCTTTTCCCACAATGTTTTCAAAAGGCTTCTTTCTCAGGATCGTTAAAACTCGGGATTGTGTGGTAAAGGGTTAATAAATAGACTGAATGAATTTTGTGGATCTCTAATTCCCAGTATGTTTTGACTTTGCTTGGTATGTTTCATCACAGAGATGCATTAAATCCCCTTTTGCCAGAGCATGGCTCATATCTATTTAAACAAGAGGGCCATGATGGCCCTGGATCGCTCACCTGAGTCAATAGGCCAAACATTCTGACCAAATTTCACAAGTATCTGACCAAAAATGTGGCCTCTATAGCGTACACAAGGTTTTTCGAAGACTTTACCTAGTGACCTAGTTTTTGACCCCACATGACCCAATTTCAAACTCGTCTCAGATTTTATCAAGACAAACATTCTGACCAAGTTTCATTAAGTATTTGACTGAAAATGTGGCCTCTAGAGCATACACAAGGTTTTTCGAAGATCTGACCTAGTGACCTAGTTTTAGACCCCACATGACCCAATTTCGAACTCGTCATAGATTTTATCAAGACAAACATTCTGACCAAATTTGACAAGTATCTGACTGAAATTTTGGCCTCTAGAGCATACACAAGGTTTTTCGAAGATTTGACCTAGTCACCTAGTTTTTGACTCCACAAGACCAAATTTCGAAATCCTCCCAGATTTTATCAAGACAAACATTCTGACCAAGTTTCATGAGGATCGAACTGAAAATGTGGCCTCTATAGCGTACACAAGGTTTTTCTAAGATTTGACCTAGTGACATAGTTTTTGACCCCACATGACCCAATTTCAAACTCATCTCAGATTTTATCAAGACAAACATTCTGACCAAATTTCACAAGTATCTGACTGAAAATGTAGCCTCTAGAGCGTACACAAGGTTTTTCGAAGATCTGACCTAGTGACCTAGTTTTTGACCCCACATGACCCAATTTCAAACTCAACTCAGATTTTATCAAGACAAACATTCTGACCAAGTTTCATGAGGATTGGACCGAAAATGAGGCCTCTAGAGCATACACAAGGTTTTTCGAAGATCTGACCTAGTGACCTAGCTTTTGACCCCACATGACCCAATTTCAAACTCGTCCGAGATCTTATCAAGACAAACATTCTGACCTAATTTGACAAGTATCTGACAGAAATTGTGGCCTCTAGAGCACACGCAAGGTTTTTCGAAGATTTGACCTAGTGATCTAGTTTTTGACCCCACAAGACCAAATTTCAAACTCGTCCCAGATTTTATCAAGACAAACATTCTGACCAAGTTTCATGAGGATCGAACTGAAAATGTGGCCTCTATAGCGTACACAAGGTTTTCCTAAGATTTGACCTAGTGACCTAGTTTTTGAACCAACATGACCAAATTTCAAACTCATCCCAGATTTTATCAAGACAAACATTCTGACCAAATTTTCACAAGTATCTGACTGAAAATGTGGCCTCTAGAGCGTACAAAAGGTTTTTCAAAAATCTGACCAGTGACATAGTTTTTGACCCCACATGACCCAATTTCAAATTCGTCTCAGATTTTATCAAGACAAACATTCTGACCAAGTTTCATAAGTATCTGACTGAAAATGTGGCCTCTAGAGCATACACAAGGTTTTTCAAAGATCTGAATTAGTGACCTAATTTTTGACCCCACATGACCCAATTTCAAACTGGTCTCAGATTTTATCAAGACAAACATTCTGACCAAGTTTCATAAGTATTTGACTGAAAATGTGGCCTCTAGAGCATACACAAGGTTTTTCGAAGATCTGACCTAGTGACCTAGTTTTTGACCCCACATGACCCAATTTCAAACTCGTCTCAGATTTTATCAAGACAAACATTCTGACCAAATTTGACAAGTATCTGACTGAAATTGTGGCCTCTAGAGCACACACAAGGTTTTTCGAAGATTTGACCTAGTCACCTAGTTTTTGACCCCACAAGACCAAATTTCAAACTCGTCCCAGATTTTATCAAGACAAACATTCTGACCAAGTTTCATGAGGATCAAACTGAAAATATGGCCTTTATAGCATACACAAGGTTTTTCTGAGATTTGACCTAGTGACCTAGTTTTTGACCCCACATGACCCAATTTCGAACTCGTCCCAGATTTTATCAAGACAAACATTCTGACCAAGTTTCATGAGGATCGAACGGAAAATGTGGCCTCTCTGGCATACACAAGGTTTTTCTAAGATTTGACCTAGTCACCTAGTTTTTGACTCCACAAGACCAAATTTCGACCTTGTCCCAGATTTCATCAAGACAAACATTCTGACCAAGTTTCATGAGGATCGAACTGAAAATGTTGCCTCTAGAGCGTACACAAGGTTTTTTCTAAGATTTGACCTAGTGAACTAGTTTTTGACCCCACATGACCCAATTTCAAACTCGTCCCAGATTTTATCACGACAAACATTCTGACCAAATTCCACAAGTATCTGACTGAAAATGTGGCCTCTGTAGCATACACAAGGTTTTTCGAAGATCTGACCTAGTGACCTAGTTTTTGACCCCACATGACCCAATTTCAAACCCGTTCCAGATTTTATCAAGACAAACATTCTGACCAAGTTTCACCAGGATCGGACTGAAAATGTGGCCTCTAGAGTGTACACAAGGTTTTTTGAAGATCTGACCTAGTAACCTAGTTTTTGACCCCACATGACCCAATTTCAAACCCATTCCAGACTTTATCAAGACAAACATTCTGACCAAGTTTCACCAGGATCAGACTGAAAATGTGGCCTCTAGAGTGTACACAAGGTTTTTCAAAGATTTGGCCTAGTGACCTAGTTTTTGACCCCACATGACCCAATTATAAATTCATCCGAGATTTTATCAAGACAAACATTCTGACTAAGTTTCACGAGTATCTGACTGAAAATGTGGCCTCTAGAGTGTACACAAGGTTTTTCTAAGATTTGACCTAGTGACCTAGTTTTTGACCCCACATGACCCAGTTTCAAACTCATCCGAGATTTTATCAAGACAAACTTTCTGACCAAATTTCACAAGTACCTGACTGAAAATGCGGCCTCTAGAGCGTACACAAGGTTTTTCGAAGATTTGACCTAGTCACCTAGTTTTTGACCCTACATGACCCAATTTCAAACTTGTCCCAGATTTTATCAAGACAAACATTCTGACCAAGTTTCATGAGGATTGGATTGAAAATGTGGCCTCTAGAGCGTACACAATGTTTTTCTAAGATTTGACCTAGTGACCTAGTTTTTGATCCCACATGACCCAATTTCCAATTCATCCGAGATTTTTTTAAGACAAACATTCCGACCACGTTTCATGAGGATCGGACTTAAAATGTGGCCTCTAGAACATACACAAGGTAAAAAGCTGACGACGGGCGACGGACACAGCACGATCACAATAGCTCACCATGAGCACTTCATTCTAAGGTGAGCTAAAAAAAAAAAGGGGGGTTTAAGGGAGAAATTGCTCAAAAGGAATGAAAACTAGCCCTTCAGAATTGTATACAGCAAAAGGTTTGATGAGTAGCAATATTTTCCTGTAAAACCACAGCTCTTTTTCCAACACTTTTTTTCAAAAGTACATGTATAAATATATTTTCAAGTACACATAATTCATAAATAAAAGTCCAATTTGTAAATCATCCCTTTACCACACAATCTCACCTTTTAACAACCCTTTTGGAAACCTTGTGGTTAAAGGAAAAGATGCTGGTAACCAGCATTTTTTTCTATATCCAAAAATGTTTTCTGTCTTTTCAAAACACAAATCTTAGCATTCGAATCACATCTAATCTGTCGTCTTCAAACTCCTTGAAATTGGACATGTGTAAAATTTTGTCATTTGGTAGAGGGATAATAAGGCAAACTGGAGTTGTAATGACTGAGGAAATAGCCTTTTGAAAACCTTGTGGGAAAAGAAGAAAATGCTGGTAACCAGCATTTTCTCCTTTTCCCATAACATTTTCTACACCTTCACAGACATTTACCATAATTTAGCTTAATTCTATATGTAGTCTGCAAATGCTTTCAATTTGAACCAGTCTAATATTTTGATGTTTGGTAAAGAAATTAGAAAGAAAAAGAGTTTCCCTCATATTCTCTGAAACAATCCACGTAAAATCTTGAACAACAGAACAATTCTTGTTGAGTCCATTAAAAGCAAAGAACTAAGTTCAACTACAATCACAGCCACACCCGCACTGCCAATTGTTATTGCCGATGTCCGTTTGTCCTTGGCAGAATTATGTCGTCTCCTCTCTGCTCCTGTATCGTCTTTATCAATTGTCAAATTTTGAATCAGTTGTTGAGACACTTCTTCCACAGTTAAATTACCAAATGAACCTAAACTACACAGACAAGAGCGAATGTAGATATAGGTTGGCTGTGATACGGCAACTGTTGAAAAAAAAAAAAGAAAGAAATTCATTTATTAGGATAAAAATACAACTTTTAGCATCAGTGCAGTTAAGTATTAAGTTCTGCATTTTTACAAGAAACAGTTCTTTTTTCACAAAAATAGTTATACATGTGTATCTATGATGAATGGTTTCAATCTATACGCTGGTCAAGAAAAAAAACCAAACAGCCAAATAAGAGAGCTTTGCCATATGGCTGAAAACCAACATTTCTATATGAGCCACGCTCTGTAGAATGGATGTTTAATGTATCTACAAAAAGTATTGATCCATGTCGGGCTGACCTGGGTCAGAACTTTTTGCCATTGGTTAATTTTCTGAATGCAAAAAGGAACAATTCCACCTCATAATTCAGTCATTTGTTGGACAAAATGGATTTTGTGGATCCATAATTATGTATTGACTTGCTTGGTCATGTATCATGGAGATGCATTTAACCCCCTTTGCAAGAGCTAGGCTCACATATTTCCTTCAACAGCAGCTCTTATCTATATCCAAATACTTCTAAACTCTGTATCAGGTGAACTCATTTGCATATTTACAACCTTGAAATTGCAATCATTTAGGTTTTATTTTTAGACTACAAAAGTCTCTTGCGTTGATTCAGCAAATTGACCGATACCGAAAAGTGTCGGTCCAGGTCAGCCTGTGCAGTCTGCACAGGCTGACCTGGGCCAATACTTTTTGCAGATGCATTAAGCCCCCTTTTCACAGAGCATGATTCAGAGTCTAAGCATGGATTTGTGGCTCTTATAAGTATAAAACCTTCCTTTTTTTGACAAACACAATAGAAAAGAATTCAAAGATAAAAAATAACAAACTGAACAAAAAGGAAATACCTGAAGATACGGACTGGGTTGTTGTTGAGTTTAAGACAGGCATGAATGGTGTTGTAACAGTTGACACATTTACTGAAACATTAGACCGTGTTGTTGATGAAGTCGTCAAAGATGTTGATACATTGGATAGTGTTGTAACTAGAGTCATCGATGGAATGACATATGTTGTAGAAGATGACGCATTCAGTGATGTCGTAGACAGAGTTGTTGTTGATAGTGTTGTGAATGATGCATTTCCAGACGTATTAAACAGTGTTGTAAATACTGTCGCAGCTGATAAAGTAGAAATTGTTGTAACAGAGGTTGTAGACAATGTTGTAGATATTACTGAGGATGATGTAGCAAGTACTGTTGTAGGTATTATTGAGGTGGATGTTGTAGATAGACAGTCAAGAATCTCTTTTGGAGGTAAACTCTGATTTGTACCTGATACAAAGGTTGACATTGATGCATCTGAAAATAATATAAATGAGACATAATCAGTGAAAAATGGTTTAACCCTTTTCCAAACAATCCGGTGTTTTAACGACCCTAGGAGGAGGTCTCTTGAAAACATTGTGGGAAAAGGAGAAAATGCTGGTAACCAGCATTTTCTCCTTTTCCCTCAATGTTTTCCACCTTGTCAAAAAACTTAAGTTTACTGGTATCACTTTTTAATTTGTTATCTGCAGATGCTTTAAATTTGGAAGGGTCTAAAATTTTGTTGTTTGGGAAAGGGTTAACGCATCTGCCAAAAGTATCCGCCCATGCCACTGGATGCAGTTAACGCAGGCTGACCCAAGTCAAAACTTTTTGCTATTGATAAATTTGCTTTATAAAAATGGTCCATTCTATCTGATAATCCGGACGTTTTTTTTGCAAAGTGGATACATGCTGTGCAACAACTTGCTTGGTAAACTGCATAACAAAGATTAGTTAACCCTTTGCCACACAGTCCCGACTTTTAACGACCATGAAAGAGAAAGATTTTGAAAACATTGTGGTAACCAGCATTTTCTCTTTTTCCCACAATGTTTTCTACCCTATCAAAGACAGAAATCATCATTTTAGCAACAGTTAATTTATTGCCTGCAAATGCTTTGAATTTGGTCCAGTTCGAAAAATTTGTCATTTAGTAAAGAGGTAAATCCCCTTTTCCGACAGCACTGCTAAAAACTACTAACATAAATCATTTTCATGTATTATTCTAAAATTTTAGCCTCTTTCAACTTTTATCTATAATTTTAAAGATATCATATCCTGAAGAGGAAAAATCTAGGGCGTACTTGATTTAGCTGATCCGAGCACTCTTTTTACTCCAAGCATGCAGATTCATAACCAAGGGTAACCAAGCAACTGTGCCAGAGCACTCCATCATCCAAGGTGGTGCAGTCACATGGTATAAGAAAACAACCATAACAAAAAGGCAGGCAACTAAACTATGTTCCAATGCAATGACTGCAAACTATGGTTTTTTAACTTGGAAGTCTTTGTCAGACATCCATGTGTAAAAGCAAGCTGGTAATTCACATGTCATTAACTCTTTACTGCACAATCCCGACTTTTAATGACCCTGGGGTTGAAGGCCTCTGAAAACATTGTGGGAAAAGGAGAAAATGCTGGTAACCAGCATTTTCCCCTTTTCCCACAATGTTTTAAACCCTATCAGAGACAGCTATCATTATTTTAGCAACACTGAATATGTCGTCTGCAAATGCTTTCAGTTTGGCTGTCCAAATTTTTGTCGTTTGGCAAAGAGTTAACTGAAATTGGAATGGCTTTTAAATCCAATCTCTTTTATCATGAATAAAGAACTGCTATCACTGATTAACAGAGCTCCAACTACAACAATGTTGTGCCAATTGTCCTCTATTTATAGAGATATCAGAAAAAATGTCAGTTTTTCTTCAATAACGATGAAACAGACAACATGATTTTTTGTTTCTTTGGTGTTAAATGCTGTTTTGAACATTATTTCTGTCATATTGCAGTGGCAGGGCTCCTATCCATGCTCTTTTGGAGTTTCTTTTATCAGTACTTTGCAAAATATTTTGCCCAAGCCACTGGCTGCTTTTTCAGAAATCCAGTGTCAAAACAGCATCAGCTGTGAGAGAGGAATGAATCCTGTTGCAATGACTATAGTCAATTTTCAGAGAGAAATTTGCTGAGCTGAGAATTCAAACCAGCAACTCCATAGTTTCACGTCCTGTAAGCTACCAACTGCCCCACAAGGCTTGGCACAAAACAAAGAAAGCCATGACAGTACTTTGATGTTTTCTTCCAAAACCCAACAAATTAAAAATCTTACTGTTAAGACAATATCTCCACATATAAGTAACCTCAAGGCCACCCATATCCGTAAAATCATAACTGCAATCCCCTGAATGGTAAACACATTTACTATAACGTCCCCAATATGTGACCGCTCTACATCCAGGGATCCTCAGACATCTTTCGAAACAAAGTTCCGGATGGAATTGGAGCTCCTCTATTCTCAGTATGTTACTTGCTCCAAAATGATTGCTTAATCTATGAATTTCAAACACCGGACAGTCTGAAAAGTCAAGATGTCTTGTTAACCCTTTACAGCATAGTGCCACCTTTTGACACCCCTGGGAAAGAAGCCAGAAAGAAACCAGAAGCCAGAAAACATTGCAGGAAAAGGAGAAAATGCTGGTAACCAGCATTTTCTCCTTTTCCCACAATGTTTTCCCACAAATTTATCTAAGGGAGGTACATAGCTATTCTAACCATAACAGTTCCGTAAAGGATTATTACATGTTTCTTCCAAATGTTTATTTTAATTAAGGATGAAATTTACCACTGACTAATTGTGATAGTCTGAATAATATTTTAGTGGCAGTTTAGTCTTATTTTGGGAAATGTTACCTTTTCTGGGCAAATAATTCCACCATTTGTTATGCTTTCACTTTATTCTTTACCAAACCATAAAGTTTTAGACTAATGTCCGTCTGAAAATGTTTGCAGACTTCAAATAAAATATGACTCATATCATGGGACAGGAAGGGTAGAAACACACAGTGGAAATAGAAGCAAATGCAGGATACTAGATTTTTTTTCTTTTTTTTTCTAAAGCCCTCTTCCTTAGGTTTGTTACACTGTTTTCAAAAGCCTTCTTCCTTAGGGTTGTTAAAACTTGATATTGTTTGGCAAAGGGCACATCAATGTAAAACCAAAGCTTTTTAATAATAAGCAAGGGCTAATCTGTTTTCTTTCTTTGCATATACAAAATCTAATTTCAATAGTTAATCCTTTAGCATACAATTCCGAGTTTTAACAACCCCTTAAGAGGAGGACTTTGGAAAACCTTGTAGGAAAAGGAGAAAATGCTGATCACCAGGAGAAAATGCTGGTGATCAGCATTTTCTCCTTTTCTCACGATGTTTTCTACCCTATCAAAGACAGAAATGATTATGTGAGCTGCATTTAATTTGTCGTCTGCAAATGCTTTCAGTTTGGTTGCCTACAAATTTTTTCCTTTGGTAAAGAGTTAACCTTTTACCAAATGATACTTTTTCTACTCTTTTGAGTCATATTTAGTTTATTGCCTGTAAATGCTATAAATAAGGAAAAGGCTGAAGTTTTTGTCATCTGGTAAAGACTAAGCAGAAATGAGACATGCTGTGTGAAAAGGTGGTTTAATACACCTGCAAAAAGTATTGACCCAGGTCAGCCTGCGCCGTTCACGCAGACTGACCTGGGTTGAAACTTCTTGCTATCGGTCAGTTTTCTGCATGTCAAAGGACTACAGTAGACTCTTTTATGATACAGTTTGTTGTTGAGACAAAACAGATTTTATGGATCCATAATTATAAGATGACCTGCTGGTATAATGCATTGGAGATATGCATTAAACCTCTTTTTACTAGAGGGCTGCTCAAATATTGAATATTATTATGGTTTTTCTCACACAAGCCAGAAGAACTGCTCCTCAATATTCTTTCCAAAGCCTTTTAGTTTTGTTAACTCTTTACCACATAACAAAATTTTAGACCAGTCAAAATTGAAAGCATTTGCAGACGACATAATGATTGTGACCGAAAATTTGAAATTTGTTCTTGGAAGGGTAGAAAACATTGTTGGGAAAAGAGAAAATGCTGGTTACCTGCATTTTCTTCTTTTCCCGCAACATTTTTAAAAGGCTTCTTTCTTATGGTCGTGAAAACCTGGGATTGTTTGGTAAAGGGTTAAAATGTATGACATATTACAAAAAGAAGCATACATTTACCAAATAATATAAATTTCATTATTATACTGCAACAAAATTTCTCACGATCTGATTGGATAATATACTGCAAATATACACTGCTGTGCACTGGCAGCTCCCAGGCTACACAACAACAAAATCCGATATAGCAGCCTCGAATCGTCATGAAAACAAACCGTGAAGTGTTAAAGGTCATGCATTGTAAGGTTGAAAAAAACAATAATACACTAATAGTCGTTTGTAACAACTAACAGTCGTTTATATTTGCCAACAAATCATAAAATGAATAGTTACTTACCTTAGAGTTGTTTAAATCCATGTTTAAATAAAAATAAGTTGAACGTCTATTGCAATGACTCCATGCACCAAACTGAATGTTTTACCTAGGTTTCAGTAATGTCATTTTTCAGCGTGTTTTGGGCACTCAGAAGGGAAATTTGATTTAATAAGCCAACGTGATTTGTGAGAACATAATACAGGGAAATTTCACTTGAATACTTGTTAGAATGGTACAACTTTTGAAGTATAATTGTCGTCCAGTCAGATGGCAGGCACTTGGAAACTTGTTCACGGGTCTGGGAAATTATGTTGCCGCCTTGCTTTTGGCTATGGGCAACATGATTCAGCACAGTCATTAACAAGTTTCCAAGTGCCCTGCCAACTGACCGGACAACTCATAATGTATATACATATATGTATACAAACCATCCACAAAGCATATTTTCCTAAACAAGCTGTCATCTGTATCATTTCTAGGTGCCACTATGTCACACTGGTATTTCAAACAAAAGCCTGCTTCATAGATTGCTGCCTCACAGGTAGGATCTTGTCCACATTTCATTTTACAGTTAGTTTCACTGGTTGTCTCCACTACGTAAGACATTGGGCAAAAATTTACATCGATATCACAGTTTACACAGGTCTGAAAGCCTGGGCCTAAACAAGTTATGGAGGACTGCAGTAAGTGTGTGGAATCTGAAATCAAAGATGGACAAAGTCTGCTTTAACTTTACCAAGCGACAAAATCTTAGACTTGTCCAAATCAAAACATATTGAAAAAAAAAAAAAAAATGTTTTGGGAAGGGTAGAAAACATTGTGGAAATAGGAGAAAATGCTGGTTACCAGCAGTTTCTCCATTTCCCACAATGTTTTCAGGGTCATTAAAACTCAGGATTGTGTGTTAAGGGTTAAATCAGAGCTGTTGCAGGCTGATGATTAAACCCCCACCCCACCCTATCCCAACAGACTGCTTTGTAATTGGTTTATGGAAAAATTTTCAAAGGCTCATACTTCCTATAACGGTAAACCAATCATAATAGAAAAAGGGGGCATTCCTGGAAGTCTAATTGTCTCCCTTGCCAGATAAAGACCATAGGTAACCGAATAACAGATTGGTCCTTTTACCTGTATTTCTTTCTTTTTCTCCTTGATTCCCTGAGGGATGTTGCGACAGATATAGTTGATAGTTGATTTATGATGCAAATGTCAGTGCACCATGCAATTTTAACTCTTTACCACACAATCCAACCCTTAGAAAGAAGCCTTTTGAAAACATTGTGGGAAAAGGAGAAAATGCTGGTTACCAGCATTTTCTCCTTTTCCCACAATGTTTTCTACCCTTCCCAAAACATATTTCATTCTTTCAGTCACATATATTTTGTCGTCTGCAAATGCTTTCAATTTGGACTTGTCTAAAATTTTGTCGTTTGGTAGAGAATTAAAGCGAATTCTGCATTCAATCACCAGAAAATTGCACGTATATAGATTTGTAAAATAATCTAACCAAATTAAGATTAGATATTACCATAAGAACATATTTGTGTAATGCAAGAAATTCAAGGATAAAAACCAAGTAGTCCCCTCATCAAGACCAATGTAGTACTGGAGAGGAATCATGGGAAATAACTGAAGAATGACCCCCCCATTTAATTTACACAAGTTCCCATGGTAGGAAGGCTTCCATTTAAATTTCATCTGAATTGTTTGAAAGCTGCAGAACCAGAAGAGGACAAAAATCATTCCAATGGACAGACAGACATATGGGAGAACAGACAACCTGATTCCATAATAACTCTATACCAATCAATAAAATTAAAAACAAATCAAAACTGAAAGCATTTACAGACACAAAAAAAAAACAAAATGTGGCTCAGATGATGGTATTTGTCTTTGAAAGGGTAAAAAAATGTTGTGGGGGCAAAAGAGAAAATACTAATTACCAGTATCTTTTAACCCTTTCCCAAACAAGCCCTGGTTTTCATGTGTCTGCAGTACAAGTCTTTTGAAAACACTGTGGGAAAAGGAGAAATTGCTCGTAACGAGCAATTTCTCCTTTTCCCACAGTGTTTTCTACCCTTTTGGAGAACTTTCTGCCATTTTCATCAAATTTAAAATTGTCGTCTGCAAACTCTTTCAGTTTGGAAGGGTCTAAAATTTCTCATTTTGGAAAGGGTTAAGACAAAGCTTTCTTCCTCAGGCTGCTTAAGCATTTACCATACAATCCTGTTCCTTGGGAAAAAGGCTTCTGAAAACACTGTGGGAAAAGAAGAAAATGCTGGTAACCAACATTTTCTCCTTTTCCCATGATGCTTTCTACCCTTTGATTAGAAATTTCATCTTTTGAACAAAATTTAATTTGTTCTCTGCAAATTCTTTCAATTTAGTCATGGCTACAGTTTTGTTGTTTTGTGATCAACAGAAAAACACACCTTTGTAAAATAAGAATAATCAACATATTAAGCTCACTATTTTTATTACATAACCTTCCTTGTTTTCATTCCTTTTGTAATAAACCCATTACAAATGCCCTGAAATAAGCATTCTGAGATAAGCATTGTGCAACATTATATATGGCGTGCAACACACAAAAAGGGGCCTTCAGACATATGCGTAAAAGTGTGATGTCCCAGATCAGCCTGTGCAGTCTGTGACTAATCCGAGATGACACTTCCCTTTTTTATGCAATTTTCTGTTTCAGGAAAGTCTACTGTATGAAAAAAGCTAATGTAGTCACAAAGTACTGTCTTGTGCAGTCTGCGGGACGACACTTTACGCAAATGTCCGAAGGTCTCATTTACATAAATGTCTAAGGTCTCATTTTGCATGTTGCGGGCCATTTGATGTCATTTCATACTTCCTTCAGAGAAGTGAAGTGGGTTTTATTTATGGAAATTATCACATGTGTATGTCTGGCATTGAATAGTCTGACTGATAATTCATAAAATATTGTTTTGTGGTAAAAAGAATCTGACATCCGTTGGCTTTTGAGATGGAATTACATTAAACTGATCTACAAAAATGTCATTAAGCTTGTCAAAGACCTGACTTGATAACATTTCTCTAGATCTGTTTAATAAAATTTTATCTAAAATGTCAATTACAGATGCTATATATACAAGGTATGTCCGTAAAGTTTGTGGACGATGTCAATATCTACAGAACTAACACCCTTCTGCGAGTCTTATTTTCACCATTACTTTTGGATATATCCAAAGCATGTATGTAAAAAATACAAAGACACTGCGCCAATGATAAGTAATTTACCAATCATACTTTAACCCTTTACCGTACAATGCCGCCTTTTGACGCCCCTGGGAAAGAAGCCTTTTGAAAACATTGTGGGGCAAGGAGAAAATGCTGGTAACCAGCATTTTCTCCTTTTCCCACAATGTTTTCTACCTTATCTAAGAAAAGTTGCACCATTTGAGCCACATCGAAATTGTCGTCTGCAAATGCTTTCAGTTTGGACAAGGCTAAAATTTTGTTGTCTGGTAAAGAGTTGAATGATGTAAGAGGGACCAAGGGCACTCCCAGAAACACACATAACTTGATTTTTCAAACTGTCATCTCCAGTCCATATCCTGACGAAAAATGAACTGATCATTTTCAAATTTTATTCCGCAATAAAGGATGGCATCCATGTCATTTCCAAAAATTATAAATTATGAAATCATAGCTGTTCAAACTTCATGCACAGAAATTCTTAATCACTACAAAGTTGTCTTTGTTAAAATCGGCAGAATTTAACTTCACAGCACATTGGACAATCATAAAAATTCTGCATCTATCTTGGGAAATCACCGGTAGATACCATGAAAATGCTGTCTGAAGCTACAGGAAATCCAGCTATATGTCGCCCAATAGTTTACAAGTGGCACAGGAGATTTTCGACTACGGGAAAAAAAAGATACTGGCAGTCAGGCATCATTAACGCAGGATTGGTGGATTTGTTCAGGAAGTTGTTTGGTCCTTTGACAGAATTTTTCATCGATGTGTATAATAAATGGGTAAAGAGACACCAAAAATGTGTTGCAGCGAAAGGCCAGTATTTCGAGAAGCTCTGAATTGTGTTTGGTTATCTCACAATCCCATTTTGATTCTACAGTAAGCACCTGACACGTTGTAAATCCAATGTCTGACTAATAAATGATGTCGTGACGTCATAACAATGTCGACACCTGGGTTCTTATCAATAAATGAAAAGCTATACTATTAGTGGCACCTTTTTTCACATGTAGGCTCCTTAGGATGATATAAGTTTGCTCCTTAGGATGATATAAGTTTCCTGCAACTAATTTATGATGTTGCTAACTTTTAATTAATGTCCATGAACTTTATGGACATGGATACAAGTGAAAATATTGTGGTAACATTGTTTGCTTTTAATAATGTCTTCTTATGCAATATTTTCAAAAGTGCCAAGCTACAAGACAAAGAGAAAAATCTATTAACTCTTTACAAAACGACAAATTTTAGACTGGTCTAAATTGAAAGCTTTTGTAGACGACAAAATAAATGTTACTCAATAATTGAAATTTGTTTTGGGATGAGTAGAAAACATTGTGGGAAAAGAAGAAAATGCTGGTTACCAGCATTTTCTCCTTTTCCCTCAATGTTTTCAAAAGGCTTTTTTCTCAGGGTCATTAAAAGTCGGGATTGTATGGTAAAGGGTTAAATGTGCTTAATATACTTCAAGCAGCTATAAAGTAACAAAAAGAAAGGAGTCATATTCTGTGATAGGGGGGCTCAGTGCATCAGCAAATAGTTTCGACCCATATCAGCCTAAGCAGTCTATGCAGGCTGACATTGGTTGACACTTTTTGTCATTGACAACTTTTTTTGTGTCTAAGGACAACTTACTTGGTATACTGAATTGCAACCGAATGACAAAATTTTAGACTAGTCCAAATTGAAAGCATTAATTTTGTATACGACAAATCAAATGGGACTTAAAAACTGAAATTTGTTATGGGACGGGTAGAAAACATTGTGGGAGAAAGAGAAATGCTGATTACTGGCATTTTCTCTTTTTCCCACAATGTTTTCAAAAAGCTTCCTTTTTAGGGTCATTAAAGTCGGAATTGTGTGGTAAAGAGTTAAACCCCCTTTAGTCAGACCGCTACTTACGTAATGAGACATACAAACCATTGGTGCATATCTTCTCGAGAAAAAGGTTATAAGACAGGCTTGCTATATGATCGTTACAGTTGTAAAGTGTACAGTTATCAGTTGAAAACACGGCACTTAAACACCCTGGGGTATCAAGACACTGCTCAAAACAGTACAGGAAATCATAGAATCCTTCTTGGAATGATATGATGTCACACAATGGGTGACGAGACGTATAGTAGAACACTTCAAATTCCAAACATTCTGAAAATAAAGGTTTAACCCTTTACCAGACGACAAAATTTTAGACCCGTCCAAACTGAAAGCATTTGCAGACGACAATTTCAGTGTGGCTTAAATGGTGCAACTTTTCTTTGATAGGGTAGAAAACATTGTGGGAAAAGGAGAAAATGCTGGTTACCAGCATTTTCTCCTTTTCCCACAATGTTTTCCAAAGGCTTCGTTCCCAGGGTCGTTAAAAGGCGTCATTGTGCGGTAAAGGGTTAACCCTTTACCAAACAATCCCATGTTTTAATGACCTTAAGAAAGAAGGCTTTGAAACTGTGAAATTTGTATTTTTACTATTGGTTTGAAAGTTTCATTTCTTTTACTTTGCAGGATAAAGGTTAACCCTTTACCAAACAATCCCAGGTTTTCACGACCCTGAGAAAGAGGCCTTTTGAAAACATTGTAGGAAAAGGAGAAAATGCTGGTTACCAGCATTTTCTCCTTTTCCCACAATGTTTTCTACCCTTCCAAAATCACTATCAATATTTGAGTCACGTTTATTTTGTCGTCTGCAAATGCTTTCAATTTGGACGAGTCTAAAAGTTTGTCGTTTGGTAAAGAGTTAAAGGAGAAATTTGTGTCTTTCATGTTCAGGCTTATTCCTTATATGTCAGAATCACCCTTACCAAATCAATCAGTTTTTCTTACATAAAGAACAAGAGAGTATCTCCGAGTAATTGATTCCATTTTCGTCCTTATACATTTCAAAATATTTTGTCTTATTCAGAAGAAAAACATGGTAGATCGAGATCAGTCTGTCCTCAACATTTTCAACGTACATGTAATTCCACAACGAGATATTTTCCCTTCTTTTAACCCTTTTACCACACAATGCAGCCTTTCAACAACCCTGGGAAAGAAGCCTTTTGAAAACATTGTGGAAAAAGGAGAAAATGCTGGTAACCAGCATTTTCTCCTTTTGCCACAATGTTTTCTACCCTATCAAGACAAACTGCACCATCTTAGCCACACTGAAATTGCTTTTAATTTGGACAAGGCTAGAGTTTGACGTCTGATAATAAAGGCTTAAATGTTTCTCTTTTGCATCATTTGCACTGGTTCTCTGTTAACCCTCTAACTACTGATCATTATTTCGACAATGGTTATCGCAGGAAAGCAGCCAGTGGCTTGGGAAGAATATCATTCATAATACTGGTAAATGAAACTCCAGGAAAGCATGGATAGGTGTGCTAGTCACAGCAATATAATGAAATAATGTTGAAAAGGGCATGAAACACCATACAATTAATCAATCAGTCATTCACACTCTACCAAACAGTCCTGAGTTTTTACAATGCTGAGGGAAAGGGCTTTTGAAAACATTGTGGGAAAAGAAGAAATGCTGGAAGACAGCATTTTCTCTTTTTCTCAAAAATATTTTCTGCCCTTTCACAGATAAATTTTATTACTTTAACCCAATCTAACTTGTTATCTGCAGGAACTCTGAGTTTAGTCAAGTCTAAAATTCTGTTTGGAAAAAAGTTGAAGAATTAACTCTTTACCACATAATCCTGAGTTTTAACGACCCTGAGGAAGAAGGCTTTTGAAAACATTGTGGGAAAAGGAGAAAAATGCTGGTAACCAACATTTTCTCCTGTCCCCACAATGTTTTTGGCCCTAACAAGAAAAATGTCACATTTTGAGTCACATTTATTTTGTCATCTGCAAATGCTTTCAGTTTGGACAAGTCTAACATTTTTTTGTTTGGTAAAGGGTTAACAAAAACAACATCAAACCTGGATTGCTTGTTCTCCTAATAATACGGGAAGCTTTAGTTGGTGGGTATAAACTATCACATCCATACTGAGAGCATGTTTCATCGGGTGGTAAATACTGTATCATTTTACATTCCGGACAGGTGATCGTGCAGTCTGTGTCACGTGACACCAAGGTCTCACTTGAAATTGGAAGCTGGCATCGTGAGTCACAGTTTAAACATTTCTGGTGGTAAGGTAATACAGGATCTATAAATCAAAAGATAGCAAACAAGAGGACCATGATGGTCCTAAATCGCTCACCTGAAATGCAACTCAGCTGTCATTGTTATGGCCACTTGCCTCTTGTTTTTTGCTGGAATGTTTTAGTTTTGAAAATGATTCATCCATATGACAATACCAACAATCAGAGCAGGTAAGAAAATGATAGTCGAAATTATAGGCCCTAGAGTGTAAACAATGGAATTGTCATCAAGATTTCCTTCTTTATCTCTATGTGAAATCCGAGACCAACAAAATATGGCTAATTTTCACACCAGGGCCATAATTTTAAGTGTTTTGGTAGAGGGCCACTAGATGATGCTACATGCCAAATATGAAAGCTCTAGCCCTTACGGTTTGGGACAAGAAGATTTTTAAAGATTTCCTTCTTTATCTCTATGTGAAATCCGAGAACCCACAACATAGGGCCAATTTTCAACACCCCGGCCATAATTTGAAGTATTTTGGTAGAGGGTCACTAGATGATGCTACATGCCATATATGAAAACTCTAGCCCTTACGGTTTGGGACAAGAAGATTTTTAAAGATTTTCTTCTTTATCTCTATGTGAAATCCGGGAACCCACAATGTAGGGCCAATTTCCACACTAGCGCCATTATTTGAAGTATTTTGGTAGAGGGCCACTAGATAATACTACATGCCATATATGAGAGCTCTAGCCCTTACGGTTTGGGACAAGAAGATTTTTAAAGATTTCCTTTTTTATCTCTATGTGAAATCCGAGAACCCACAACATAGGGCCATTTTCAACACTAGGGCCATAATTTGAAGTATTTTCGTAGAGGACCACTAGATGATGCTACATGCCAAATATGGAAGCTCTAGCCCTTACGGTTTGGGACAAGAAGATTTTTAAAGATTTCTTTCTTTATCTCTGTGTGAAATCCGAGAACCCACAACATAGGGCCAATTTTCAACACCCCGGCCATAATTTGAAGTATTTTGGTAGAGGGCCACTAGATGATGCTACTTGCCATATATGAAAGCTCTAGCCCTTACCATTTGGGACAAGAAGATTTTTAAAGATTTCCTTCTTTATCTCTATGTGAAATCCGAGAACCCACAACGTAGGGCCAATTTCCACACTAGCGCCATTATTTGAAGTATTACGGTTTGGGACAGGATGATTTTTAAAGATTTACTTCTTTATCACTATGTGAAATCTGAGACCCCACAACATAGGGCCAATTTTTAACTTCAGGGCCATAATTTGAAGTATTTTGGTAGAGGGCCATGATGCTACATGCCATATATGAAAGCTCTAGCCCTTACAGTTTGGGACAAGAAGATTTTTGAAGTTTTTTCTTTCAGTTGCCATGGCAACCAGAGTTCTTCACCGATTTCAATTCTTTGAAGTATTTTGAAAGAGCATGACCTAAGGATCATTTCTGTGAAGTTTGATTGAAATCTGATTGTTAGTTTAGGAGGAGAAGATTTTTTTTGTAATTGTGAACAGACGGACAGATGGATGGACGCACGTTCGGACGGACGACGGACATTGACCGATCACAATAGCTCACCTCGAGCACTTCGTGCTCAGGTGAGCTAAAAAATTCTGAAAATCAAATCATATGAGCCATGCTCTGGCAAAAGAACTTAAAGCATTTCTGCGACACATTTTACCCATCAAGCCATCACATAATAATCTTTTTTATTTCTGTGCAAAATTACAAAAAAAATCTGTCCCTTGAATTGTTTTTTTTGTTTTGCAGAAAATTAATCAAAAAATAAGTCTTTGTTCACACATTAGAACATTTCTTACTGCAACTGTGATCGGTCTAGTCCTTCAATTCTTTTGATTATTCCTTTTTACTATTTGCAAATATCATATTTCTAAGGATACTGGTAATCATTTATTTGAGCAGAATTTGTTACTTTAAGAACCTTTTTGTAGGTTTAAAATTTAAGCCTATTTTCATAATTTTGACAAGAGTTATCCCCTTAGAAGAACTGTATCTTTGTATTTTGCTCCGCAACATATGATTTTCTTTTATTTTTTTACTTTGTATACATTATATTATCATCTGAGCAAAAATGAAAAAAAAATCTGTCCGTAGGAAAAAACTTTGGCACATGTTCTTAATTTGATGTCTGCAAATGCTTTTAATTTGGATAAGGCTATAATTTTGTTGCCTGGTAAAGTGTTAATACAGGCTGCTTGCAATTGTTCTGTAGAGGTTAACTGCCACTTAGACAGGTTTTACTGGATATCAAATCTACATTGTAGAGTAATAAGCATACAAATTATATATCTGAAGCTAAAGAAAGGGTAGATTTTTCTTACTTAACCCTTCGACTGCTAAGCCCAACTCACAAACTTTTTGCAGACAGTGCAGATCAAGATCAGACTGCACAGAACATGCATACACATTCTGATAAGGAAATATTTCCCCAACCACCATAACTTTCAAATACCAACATTTTGGTTTTTACCATTGGCTTGAAAGTCTCATTTAAGTTATTTAGCAGGATAAGGGTTAATAATCATAAAGTGAAAAAATGATGCCATAAATACCTAAAGCTTCCTCTACAGTATCATTGATGCAGACACGCCACACAAACTGATCAGTGCTGTTACTTGTCTCTTTATCTGTACAGCTATGATAGGTGCACTGTCTGCTGTTAGCTGCACTTATCGTTATACCTTTACAACCTGGCATGTCCAAACATTTATCTAAACAATACTCCATTGTAACTCCTCCTTCATCAATTCCCATGATTGGACAAGTTCCGTTGTAGCCTTGTAAATAGGCTATTCGAAAAACAGGGCAGTCTGAAGCATAGAAATAATTGAGCCATACTCTTGCAAAAGGGGGCTTAATGCATCTCCATCATGCATGATACCAAGCAACTCATCACATAATTATGGACCCATAAAATCCATTTTGTCTAACAACCGAATGTATCATAAGGTAGACTGGCCCTTTGACATACAGAAAACTGACCATAGCGAAAAGTTTCAGCCCAGGTCAGCCTGTGCTGACTGTGCAGGCTGACCTGGGTGGATACGTTTCGCAGATGCATTAAGCCCCCTTTTCACAGAGCATAGCTCATATTCATATGTGCTTTAGTTTAGAAGTAAGACCTAGGGTACTTCAAAGACCTATACATAATCATCTGGAAACATCTTTTTCAGAGGATATAGATCAAGATCAAACAGCATGAAAAGTGCAGACTGATCTTTACCTATACTGTTCAATAAAGCAACCGAACTGTCCTAAAATGGCCCATTACTCAGTACAGTATCTTTCTAGCCACTGAAAATTAGCAACTGAAAACTATCAAAATTGGCCGCTTGTGAAGATAATTTAACCCTTAAGCTGCTAGGCGCAACTTACTGACCTTTTTTGGACAGTGTAGATCAAGATCAGACTGCACAGAATGTCTAATCTGATCTTTGATCTACACTTTCTGATATGTAAGTATTTTCCCGACCACCATAACTTTGAAATACCAACATCTTGGATTTTAACATAGGCTTGAAAGTTTAAGCTATTTAGCAGGATAAGGGTTAACCCTTTACCAATCTATCTCCTTCTTTGCAACCCAGAGAAAGACAGGGTATTGAAAATATGGGGGGGGGGGGAGTAGAAATACAGCAATATTTGCCTCTTTCACAATGTTTCCGCAACTTTCTAAGAATATGACAAATGAGCCATATTTAACTTGTTGTCTGCAATTGCCTTGCATTTTGATGAGTGTAAAATTTTGTAGTCTGTTAACACTCTACCAAACAATCCCCGAGTTTTAACGACTCTGAAGACGAAGGCATTTGAAAACATTGTGGAGAAAGGAGAAAATGCTGGTGGCCAGCATTTTCTCCTTTTGCCACAATGTTTTCTACACTTTGAAAAGACACATTTTATTAATTGAGTAACATTGTATTTTTCGTATGCAAATGCTTTCAATTCGGTCAAGTCTAAACTCATTTTGTGTGGTAAGGAGTTAAGCAGTTAACCCTTTACCACACAATCAAATTTTTTTATTTCCATGTATTTCTGGTGTTTCCTAATACCCATACTACTGTCTTAGAACAAACTCTTTTTCAAGCCACTGGCTTCTTTCTAACATAAACAACCTTTAAAGTAAAGATAATATAATTTTCTTCAATAGCTTAGAAAATACTGTCTGAAAAGTGGAAATGTAGACAAAATTACCTGAGGAACATGATTTTCTAAGAACCAGACTGTCCTGAGTCTGGTTCACAAATAAACAGTTGATTGCCCAACAAGCACCAGATTTTTCATAGTAGGCTACCAGTCCGGCATCTTGTAAATCAATTGTACTGTTGTTGCATTCTTCAAAGGTCGCTTTGTTTGACAAATGGGCAAAGTCACTTTGACAGCTTTCTCCTGGGCCACAGTTGAGACAGAGTTGAGTGTAGTTTCTAAAACAATCTGGAAATAAATAGGGAAAGCGGGTTAGTATTTCTTCAAACTGTCTCAAGATGTGCATGATAGCTCAGATAACATGCAAGGTCGTTCATCCAGGGTTCACACAGTAGTATCCAAGCTGGGCAAAGTTACTATCAAGATTCTATTATAGTTAACCCTTTTCCAATCAACAAATTTTAGACCTTTCGCAATTGAAAGCATCTGCAGACTACAAATTTAAAAGTGGTACAAATGAAATGAAGTTTTTTGACAGCTAGGGTAGAAAACATTGTGGGAAAAGGAGAAAATGCTGGTTACCAGCATTTTCTCCTTTTCCCACATTGTTTTCAAAAGGCTTCTCCCTCAGGGTCATGAAAACAAGGGATTGTTTGGTAAAGGGTTAATGTGATAGGACTCTTTCTTCTCTCACCTCTGACCATTCTGTCATCTTCTATGCATCATTTAGAACAACATGTGAATATGGTCCTTGTTTCTTTGAGAAGAAGGATGTCAGATAATTGTATCACTCCCCTGCAAAACAGCATTTTCTCCTTTACCCACACTGTTTTCAAAAGCTATCACCTTCAAGGTCATCAAAACTATATAGTTGTGCATTATGGGTTAAACTTTATAAAAAGGTATAAAATAAACTACCATCAGTAACACAGCGTCTCTGGATAAAGGTTGTATTCCCATAATCCAACTGGGTATTATTTGCGCAGGCATGGTAATAACAAGTTGTCAAATTTCCATAAAAACTGACAGCCCGACACCCCGTCATGTCCAAGCAGTGTTGTATGCAATATGGTAAGGTAACACTGCCAGCGTCTTCCCCAATGACATCACAGATACCCACAAAATCATCCTTTTGGAAAAGTTCATATTTTGGACAATCTGAAAGAAAAACATAATTTGGCCTTCAGCATCCTTGTACACATAATAAAGATCAAGACCAGATTGCGCAGAACATGCTGTGTGTTATTTATTGCAGTACATGTTTTTTCTTTGACCCTTAGGCTGAATATTTTTTTACATGATTTATGCAAGATTTTGCATGAATGGGCATGCTGTACCCTTCAGAGATAAAGTCCATTATTTCAGGTATGTTTAATTTGTCATCTGCAAATGTTTTGAATTTGCAGGAGTCTAGAATTTTGAAGTCTGGTAAAAATCTAATAAAAACTAAAGAGTGGGAAATATTGTTGGAAAAGGACAAAATGCTGGTGACCAGCATTCTCTCCTTTTCCCGCAGCCCCACAGTTGTTGAAATCCAGCATTGTTTGGTATAGAGTTAAATACTAAATACAACACTAGGGTTTATTTTCCCCACTTCATCAGCAACCTGGTTATTTGTACACCTGACAAAAACTAATCCAAATTATACAATACATGCAAATTTGAAGGAAAGGACAGGTATCATTTTTCTAAAGTATCAGAAGCCATGTGGGAAAAAGAGCAATTGCTAGTTACAAATAATTGCTCCTTTTGCCATAATTTTTCTCATAAAATACTCTTTACCAGATGATAGAATTTTTCTCCTTACCATATACAAAGCACTTACTGATGACTGATGAAATATGTCTCAAGTGTTGGAATTTGCCTTTGAAAAGTAGAAAATTTGGCGGAAAAAGGAGAAAATATACTGTTTACCAGCATTTGCTTTTTTCCCCTACAATGTTTTGAAAAAGCCATCTTTCCAAATGTCATTAAAATTAGGGATTGAGTGGTAAATTTTTAAAGGTTTAGTTCTTTACCACACAACCCAAGTTTTAATGACCTTGAGGAAGGAGCCTTTTGAAAACACTGTGGGAAATGGAGAAAATGCTGGTAACCAGCATTTTCTCCATTTTCACACAATGATTTCTATCCTTTCTAATACAAATCATATCATTTGAGTATCATTTCATTTGCTGTCTGCAAATGTTTTGAGTTTTGACCAGTCTAAAATTTTATTATATAATAAAGATTTGACCCTTTACCACACAATCCCGATTTTTAACTACCCTGAGAAAGAAGTCTTTTGAAAACATGCTGGTTACATGCATTTTCTCCTTTTCCCACAATGTTTTCAATCCTATCAAAGAAAGATTGCACCATTTGAGCCACACTGAAATTGTCGTCTGCAAATGCTTTTAATTTGGACAATGCTAAAACTTTGTCGTCTGGTAAAGAGCTAAAGCTTTGTATGATTTACACATGCACAAAAAAAGATATATAAAATGTACCAACCTGGATCACAAGGGTCCTTGTGTGTTACATCACTGATAGTGAATTACTAATCTTACACCTAAATTTCTAAACTGGCAATCTGTTATCGATCTTTGTATCAACAACAGGCAACACCCAATGCTTACAAATTGGGTTTCTGCCCGGTTTGAGATTTCACGAGACAATGTGAGGCTTGGAAATTTAAATTGTGACTTTATTTATGGGCTGATATAGACCTTATCAATAAAGATTAAATTCTTTAGCGAGTTTAATAAACTGATCACTGTCAGAAAAATCTTTGTTTATCACGAAAATCTTAGCCAAAGATAGAATATTGTTCAATTATTTTAAAGCAAATAAAGGCATTCTGTTAGGGGCTGTCTGACTGGTGGATCTGGTACATATAAAAACCAATAGCTGCCCTCGATAAATTGGGTGTTGCCTGTTGTCTATCGGACAGTTACGGGAGATATAACAGGTACCAGTTTACTAAATTTCTAGGCTATACACGATTCCAGTGCTTCTGATAAGGATCAAAGCCTGAGTCCCTAGATTTACACATACACAAAAAGAGAAATGTACCAACCTGGATCACAAGAGTCCCTGTATACTATATTATTGATACTGAATTCCACATAGGAACATTGGTAAGCATTACATCTGTCCTCCTGTGTGTCATACCATACAGTGTCACTGTCAGGATCTGTAGGGAAAAAATTCTCATACATTTTAAACCTTATCTTGCTAAATAAATGAAATAAAACTTTCAAGCTGATAGTAAAAACCAAAATAATGTTATTTCAAGCTCATTTTATGGAAAAAACTATCTCCTTATTGGACAGTGTAGATCCAAGATCAGACTACACATTCTGTGCAGTCTGATCTTGATCTACACTGTCCAAAAACGGTCAGTGAGTCGTGCTTAGTAGCTTAAGGACTAACAATTATACAATCTCAACCCAACATCATAATTATCACTGCACTCAAGATGATTTCAGTTTTATCACAGCTTAGTCATTCCTGCATCTCCTGGGTTTCAACAGTGCTAAGCCTGGTTTCAGAAGTTTCTTGCCCAAGAACACTGACACAAGAAGCCAAGTGTCTTTGGTAAGGATGGAACCAAGGACCCTAGATTGCTTATCCTACACCTTAACCCGTTACCAAACGACAAAATTTTGACTGTAACGAAATTAAAACCATCTGCCGACAAAAAATTAAATGTATGGAAGTTTCCCTTGCCTTTGCTGACAATGGAACCCAGGACCCTAGACTGTTAATCCTACACCCTAGACCTTTACCAAATAACCAAATTTAGGACTTGACCAAATTGAAAGCAATTGTGGACAACAAATTAAATGTACATAGCTCAAATGATGATTTCTGTCTTTGACAGGGTAGAAAACATTTTGGAAAAAGGAGGCAATGCTGGTTACCAGCATTTTCTCCTTTTCCAACAATGTTTACCAAAGCCTTCTCTTTAAGTGTTGCTAAAACTCAGGATTGTGTGGTACAGAAATAATTTCTAGCTTACGCAAGATCCCTGAGCCTCTGGCGAAGATGGAATACAGGATCCCTGGATTCCTAATCCTAAACTTTAATTTCTTTGCTATGCAAGATCCCTGAGAATGTAGTGAGGATGAAACCTAGGGACCCATGGATTACTGATCCAAAACTTTAATTTCTTGGCTATGCAAGATCCCTGAGCCTCTAGTTAGGATGGAACCCAGTGATCCATGGATTACCAATCATACACTTTAATTTCTTTGCTATGCAAGATCCAAGTGCCTCTAGTGAGGATGGAACCCAGGGACCCATGGATTACTAATCCTACACTTTAATTTCTTTGCTATGCAAGATCCCTGAGCCTCTAATGAGTATGGAACCAAGTGACCTATGGATTACTAATCATACACTTTAATTTCTTGGCTATGCAAGATCCCTGAGCCTCTAGTGAGGATGGAACCCAGGGACACATGGATTACCAATCCTACACTTTAATTTCTTGGCTATGCAAGATCCCTGAGCCTCTAGTGAGGATGGAACCCAGGAACTCATGTATTACTAATCCTACACTTTAATTTCTTGGCTATGCAAGATCCCTGAGCCTCTAGTGAGGACGGAACCAAGTGACCAATGGATTACTAATCATACACTTTAATTTCTTGGCTATGCAAGATCCCTGAGCCTCTAGTGAGTATGGAACCAAGTGACCTATGGATTACTAATCATACACTTTAATTTCTTTGCTATGCAAGATCCCTGAGCCTCTAGTGAGGATGGAACCCAGGGACCCATGGATAACTAATCCTACACTTTAATTTCTTGGCTATGCAAGATCCCTGAGCCTCTAGTAAGGTAAGGAACCAACTGACCCATGTATTACCAATCCAACACTTTAATTTCTCTGCTATGCAACGTCCAAGTGCCTCTAGTGAGGATGGAACCCAGGGACCCATGGATTACTAATCCTACACTTTAATTTCTTGGCTATGCAAGATCCCTGAGCTTCTAGTGAGGATGGAACCCAGGGACCCATGGATTACTTATCATACACTTTAATTTCAAGGATATTCAAGATCCCTGAGCTTCTAGTGAGGATGGAACCCAGGGACCTATGGATTACTAATCCAACACTTTAATTTCTTTGCTATGCAAGATCCCTGAGCCTCTAGTGAGGACGGAACCCAGGGACCCATGGATTACTAATCCAACACTTTATTTTCTTTGCTATGCAGGATCCCTGAGCCTCTAGTGAGGATGGGACACAGGGACCCATGGATTACTAATCATACACTTTAATTTCTTTGCTATGCAAGATCCCTGAGCCTGTAGTGAGTATGGAAGCAAGTGACCAATGGATTACTAATCATACACTTTAATTTCTTTGCTATGCAAGATCCCTGAGCCTCTAGTGAGGATGGAACCCAGGGACCCATGGATAACTAACCATACACTTTAATTTCTTGGCTATGCAAGATCCCTGAGCCTCTAGTGAGGACGTAACCCAGGGACCTATTGATTACTTATCCTACACTTAATCCTTTACCAGACAACAAAATTTTTAGCCTTGTCCAAATTGAGAGCATTTGCAGACGCAATCTGGCTAAAATGGTGCAAATTTTATTTGATAGGGTAGGAAACATTGTGAGAAAAGGAGAAAATGCTGGCTACCAGCATTTTCTCCTTTTCCCACAATATTTTCAAAACGCATCTTTCCCAGGGGCATCAAATGGTGGCATTGTGCGGTAAAGGGTTAATTTCTTGGCCAGTGAGTGAGGGTGGAACCCAGGGACGCTAAGACTGCTAATCCTACACCTTAATTTCTAGGCTATGCAAGATCATCATGCCTCTGGTGAAGATTGAACCCAGAACCTCTAGATTACTTATCTTTCAACGAAATTTCTAGGGTATGCGAAATTCCCTTGCCTCTGGTGAGGATAGACGATAGGATCTCTTGCATTGCTAATCCTACTCTTGGTAACAGCTATCTTATATATATTCATGTCAGTTAGCACTTACTAGAGTTTTTTTATAATGGTAACTTAACTCTTTACCAAAAGACAAACTTTTGGGCTCGACTAAAATGACAGCATTTGCAGATGACATATTAAATGTAGCTCAAATGATGACTTCTGTCCTCAGTAGGGTAGTAAACATAGTAAGAAAAGGAGAAAATGCTGGTTACCTGCATTTTCTCCTTTTCCCACAATGTTTTCTTCCTCATGGTCGTTAAAAGTCGACTGGGATTGTGTGGTAGAGGCATATGCACTTCTCTGAGATTTTCTTTTCAGTAAGCACTTCCAAGAGATTTTTTTGTTCATACATACTAGAGTATTTTATTTTGGTAAGCACTTCTCAGAGACTTTCTTGTTGACATCACTTGCAAGATATTTTCTTGTTTACATTAATTCATTTGCAAGAGATTTTCTTGATGATATTTTTTTACAAAAGATTTTCTTATTGATATTATTTATATTCTTCTGCAGTAGATTTTCTTGTTGACATTCTTGCCAGAGATTTTCATGTTTCTCGTAGCAACAACCACAGATTTTCTTGTCTGTATGCATTTTACAAAGGTTTGCATGTTTTTCAGAGATTTCCCAAGTGGAATGATTATTGCACTTACCAGAGATTTTTATCTAGGCAATTATCACAGATTTTTCTGTTGGTTTGCTCTTACCAGAGATTTTTTAAGGTTAACTTTTACCAGAGATTTTCTTGTCTGCTAGTCTTACACAAGATATTTTTGTTTGTTAGCACTTACCAGAAATTTTCATGTCAAGACAATCTCTAAGAAAATAAGAGTTTGCTGCATAATCAAAGGCCCCAGGACATGTTGGGCTGTTTTCACAGTTAAGGCATGTCTGTGTTGTATTGGCCACACATGCTAAACAAACAAAAATATGTTAACTCTTTACCAAATGACAAAATTTTAGATCACACCAAATTGAAAGTACTTGGGAAGGATAGAAAGCATTTTCTCCTTTTCTCGCAATGTTTTCAAAAGGCTGCTTCCTTAGGGGTCAGTAAAACTTAGGATTGTGTGGTAAAGGGTTAAAAGATGTATAGATATTTTAGTACCAACATCCTTTAACACAATACTGTAGTTGTATGAGAAACATCCATGTTGTATTTGTCACAGACTAAATGAAAAAAGAATATATTTAGAGATCATGATCTTTTTTCTTTTTAATTATTTCAAATGTACCATGCTCTTTGAAAGGGGGGCCTAATGCATCTGCAAAAAGTTTCAACCACTGTCAGCTTGTGCAGTCTGCACAGGCTGACATGGATCAAAACTTTTTGCTTTTTGTAAATTTTCTGCATGTCAAAGGACCATTCTGCCCCTAGATCCAGTCAGTTGTGAGTGAAAATGGGATTTAATGGATCCATGATTGCGTGGTTAATTGCTTGGTATAATGCATCAGGGAGATGCATTAAGCTCCTTTTTGCCAGCTCATGGCTCAAATTTTTATACCTTTGCTGTAGACAGATATTGAAAACATTGTTGGCAAAGGCTCAGTGGTTTGTCAGAAACATTTACTCGTTGTCTGATGATGATTTCAGAGAAAGACAGTATCTTTTCCTGATGTGTCTTTTCTTTTGATGGCTTGCTTTATGTAAAAATATAATGATCTTTTGGTCAGTTATTGACTGATACTTTAAGTATTTACATGAACGAATAGATTCACAAATGCAAACAAGAGCGGCAAAATGTCGCAAGATACGCCCATCCCACCGCCAGTTGCTGAGGGGGATAATAATCGTAAAGGGCAGGTACAGGAAAATAGTAGTGCAGCAGAAATCATGTAAGTGATTGAAATAGGCATGAATGTCTCCGGCAGAGCATAACTTTGTCATCTCCAGTCTGAACATCTTCAAATTTAGAATGCATGGAGTGCAGTGCACAAGAACCATAACTCTTCCTAGCACGAATTTTGAGTTATTTCCCCTTTGAAAATTTTGGAATGCTATTTGACAAGGCAGTGCGAATCATACAACAAATCACCGAATGTAAATGTGTTTGATATAACAAAATAGTTGTGGCTAGCACCTTGGCCAATATTACACTATTTGGTGAATATATCATCATATCCAATGGAAGTGATGTCCATAACTGTATAATATCATGTAAACATTTTAAATTGTTTCCATTTATCTACATATTAACTTCCATTTACATAAATATAAACTGTCATCTCTGCTGCGCCCAGATAATATTTGTGCAAAGCAAGCTACATCCAACGTCACAACAGTACTGTTGTACAGGTTGTAAAAACACTCAGATACCTACTTGTATAAAGTTTGACATCCACTACAAACTTGCACTGCTACAAAAAGTGCCTGGAATAAATCTTACTCAGAATTGTTTACTAAGAAAATAGTGAAATAATTAAAAAACTACAAATAAGATGGTTAAGTTATGTGGTACGAAGATCAAAGGGGGAGTAACTCAAAATTCATGCTAGGAAGAGTTATGGTTCTTTTGCACTGCACTCCATAATTTGTCAACAATCATGCATACCAAATTTGAAGATGTTCAGACTAGAGATGACAAAGTTCTGCTCCGGACAAGCAAGAAATGCTGTAAACATGAAGATCAAAGGGGGAAAAACTCAAAATTTGTGCTAGGAAGAGTTAGGGTTCTTGTGCACTGCACTCTGTAATTTTTCAACAATCATGCATACTAAATTTAACGATGTTCCGACTAGAGATGACAAAGTTATGTTCAGAAAATGCTGTAAAAATGACAATCAAAGGGAAATAACTCGAAGACAGCATGAAGTAGAGTTATGGTTCTTTCGCACTGCACTCGGTATTATTGCAACAAACACAAATGCCAAGTTTCAAGTCAATCGGACTGAAGATGACAAAGTTATGCTCCGGACAAAGAACTGGACGCCGCCCGCCTGGACGCCCATACGCCATAGGTGATCCCATAATACGTTCCGTCTTCAACATGAGTATAAAAATAGACATATAAACCACTGCCATACAAATATTATCCCTTTTTAGTTACCTGCAGTTAGCAAAGTTTTTAAACATTGTGGACAAGGAAGCAGCTTTTAACAAGCAATTTCTTTGTTTTTACATAACATTTCAAAAGAAACTGTGCAAACAGATTGACAGACAGCAGGACAACAGACAGATGTACAGGCAGGTGGACAGACAGTAAAAAGAAATAAAATGAGTCAGCTAGCATAGAAAAGATATACAATGTATATTGTACCTTCATCTTGGTCAATACAAACTCTTCTGAAGTAGGTATAATTGGCATGAGCAGTGTAATTATCACAGTCCGTGTAAAACTCACAACTGAAAAATAAAAATCTTCAGTCATACTAACCTTTTAACCCTTAAACAGCTAAATAAATGAAATGAAAATTTCAATGCAATAGTAAAAAACTAAATATTGCAATTTCAAAGTTGGTATCACTGGAAAGAAAATAACACCGTATTGGACAGTGTAGAACCAAGATCAGACTGCACGTTCTGTAGCATCTGATCTTGATCTACACTGTCCACAAAAGGTCAGCGAGTCATACTTAGCAGCTTGAGGGTTAAAACACCTTCTACTACTTTAGTTCCCTTTACAGCCAGTATGGATCAACATCAGAGGCACAACTCCTGCAATCTGATCTTTGATCCACATTATCAACTTAGCATAGACATTACAGACAAGAACAACCTTGAAAGTGCACATTTCTAGGCTGAAAACCTCTGCAAGGTTTTTTGTGGAACTCTTAGGGTAACTGTACTAAAATTGTGAACCTATCCATTTCATTCACATGTATAGTATCAACTCTTAGTGTGCCAAATAAACCTATCTGACATTCTCATCCTAGAAATACTACCCAAATAAATGCAATTTCATGTTTGCTTTTCTCTACAGTAATTCTGTAAAAGCGAACAATGCCAATTAAAGATCAGGCTGCATGTTTTGTGCTGTCTGATCTTGATCTACACAGACCACAAAGGCAACTATTATTGTGAAAGGCACTTTAAGGGTTCAAACAAACTCTTTCTAAGCTACTGATTTCTTTTTGGAGAGCTTTTAGCCATTACAGCCATGTATTAACCCCACAGATCAACATTTTCAGTCTAAACATAACACAAAAATCTCAATGAGATTTTTGCCTTTGTCCAGAATGTCTTAATTAGCAAAGAAGACAGTGTGGATCAAAAGATCAGACTGCACTTTTTGAGCAGCCTGATTTACATCTATACTGGTAGCAAAGGTATCTATAGTTGTGAAAGGCCCTTAAACCCTTTACCACACAATCCTGACTTTTAACTACCCTGAGAAAGAAAGTGTTAGAAAACATTGGTTACCAGCACTTTCTCCTGTTTCTACAACGTTTTCTACCTTTCCCAACACAAATTTCAAGTTTTCAGTCACATTTATGTTGTTGTCTGCACTTGCTTTCAATTTGGACAAGTCTAAGATTTTGTATTTTGGTAAAGAGTTAAAGGTTTAGCATTGAAAGAGGACTGAATTCTGTCCTGATGACTTTCGCTAATCTTTGAAAAACCTCTCAGCTAAGCTGAGGATCAAACACACCCCCTCTTGATAACCAGGCCCTTTGCATTACCACTTGGTTAATTTAGAAATTGACAAGATGTCTGTTTGTAAAACAGTCCTGCCCCCCTACTGCCACACTGATACAGGAAGTGGCCACACCGCCGTGTGTATACATACAAGATTGTAAACGTCGCCGATACACAGACAGGGTTATCGATTTTCTTCTCGGCACGCGCGTTTGACTTCTGCTTTTTCCCAGTCGACTTCGATGCTTACTATGTCCCCGATAATATGCGAATAAAATGTTGGAGCCACAAGTTGAGCCACATATGATGATTTTTGAGACACTTTAATTTTTTTTGAGCAAATGGCTCAAGTGGCGAACGGAAGCACAGGCCTGAATCATCTGGTGGTCACTGTGACCTTGACCTTCACAGATTAACCTTAAAATCGATAGGGATCAATTACACTCCAAGATGAACATCTGTACAGAATTTGAAGGACCTAGGTCAATTCTGTGTGTAGTTATCATCAGGACAAGGTTTGGTCTATATACCATTAAGTTGAAGGCCACTGTGACCTTGACTTTTGATGGATTAATCTCAAAATCCATAGGGATCATTTACACTCCAAGATGAATATCTGTACAGAATTTGAAGAACCTATGTCAATTCTGTGTCTAGTTATCATCTGGACAAGGTTTGGTCTATATATCATTAAGGTGAAGGCCACTGTGACCTTGACCTTTGATGGATTAATCTCAAAATTGATAGGGATCATCTACACTCCGAGACAAATGTCTGTGCCAAATTTGACGAACCTAGGTCAATTCTGTGTCTAGTTATCATCAGGACAAGGTTTGGTCTATATATCAACATGTTGACAGTCACTGTGACCTTGACGGACCGATTGACCTCAAAATCAATAGGGATCATCTACACTCCAAGACGCATGTCTGTGCTAACCTAGGTCAGGTCTGTGTCTAGTTATTATCCAGACAAGGTAAGGTCTACCGACCGACCGACATGTGCAAAGCAATATACCCCCACTTTGTTGAAGGGGGGCATAAATATTGGGCATAAATCTTTTGAATAAACACAAGCATATTGCATGCTGATGCCAACGCCAGCTCCAGGTGCTTTCACAGTAAAAATTGCAAGTCAAAAAAGGGTCATAACTATCTGGTATGGGATTGCCCTTTGACAACTGACAAAATGAAGTTTGAAGTAAGTATCATCATGAATAATGAGTTTTTGAATGAGGAGGGTGACAAAAAGATACCTGAGCCATGCTCTGTGAAAAGGGGGCTTAAATGTATCTGCGAAAAGTATCGACCCAGGTCAGCCTGCAGTCCGCGCAGGCTGACCTGGGCCAAAACTTTCCGCTATTGGTCAATTTTCTGTATGTCTAAGGACCAGTGTACCTTATGATAGAATCAGTTGTTAGACAAACTGGATTTTATGGATCTCTAATACTGTGATGTTTTGCTTAGTATGATGCGTCACGGAGATGCATTAAGCCCCCTTTTGCCAGAGCATGGTTCACCTATACATATTTCCTCAAAAGAAGCCAAGCTTAAAATGTAAATAAAAAAGCTTACCTTGATCCGACATTGTCATGATTAAGCATTCTACATCCCTCCATATCCAAGCATTTACTGATGCAATAATGTAGAGTTAACCCCCCTGTCAGTGTAGATATTAGTGAACTGCAGTTACCAATTGTCATTGTATGGATAAATATTTCAAATGTTGGACAATCTGAAAAATATCAAACAGTTTTCTGAAATCTATACTCTGTGCCAAAAGACCTGTGTTAAAAAGGACTTTAAGTCTTTAACAAAGTGAAAATTTTTAGACTGGTCGAAATTAGAAGAACTTGCAGATGACAAATCTGGCTCACATAATCACTTGTCTTTGAAAGGGTTGAAAATATTGTGGGAAAAGGAGAACTGGTACCCAGCATTTTCTCCTGTTCAAACAAAGTTTTCAAAAGTCTTCTTTCTCAGTGTCGTTAACCCTTTACCACACAATCTCAACTTTTAACGACCCTGAGAGAGAAGCCTTTTGAAAACATTGTGGAAAAAGGAGAAAATGCTGGTAACCAGAATTTTTTCTCCTTTTCCAACAATGTTTTCTACGCTTCCAAATACAAATTTCAATTTTTCAGTCATGTTTATCTTGTCGCCTGAAAATGCTTTCAATTTGGACCAGTCTAAAATTGTTTGGTAAATAGTTAAGGGATTTAGGGGTAAAGGGTTAACCCGTACAACATCAAAGAAACCCAATATATAATTTCAGAAATAAGACTAAGAAACCTGCAATTTCAAAGTCGCCATTGCCCAAATGTTCAAAGCAGACAGTGTAGATCGTAGATTGGCTACACAGTTTTGTAAAGTCTCACCATGATCTACAATGCTTCAAAGATAATTAACCCTTTACCAAACAATCCTGTCTTTTAAGGACACTGAGGAAGAAGCCTTTTGAAAACGTTGTGGGAAAAGGAGAAAATGCTGGTAACCAGCATTTTCTGCTTTTCCCACAATGTTTGTACCATTTCACTAATCCTTTGAGCTATGTCAAATTTGTCGTCTGCAGATGCTTTCAATTTAGATGGGTCTAAAATTTTGTCATGTGGGAAAGAGTTAAATTGTGAAAGGTGCTCTAAAGCTTTATTTATGAGTCCAGAAAGTAGCATTAACCTTACTATAATACAGTAGCCGTATTCGACTGGTAATTACGGTTTTTCGTGTTGCACTTTTTGTATTCGACTGGTAAATTTCATGGTTTTGTAAACTTTTGTAAAGTACAAACCTTACACTTTCAAATCGTAATGTTTGTGCAGCACAGAACGGGAAACCTTGCAGGTAGGCGGAGCTTAATATTCATATTTGTGCTTCACGAAAGTTGACCAGTCGAATACGGCTAATGAAACCAACTGTGCAGTTAACTCCCTTTAAGCATAGCCAATATTATGCAAATGAGTTCAACATAACGAAATTGTTCTTTGATGTAGGCATAAGCTGAGTTTTAACTCTTTACTAAAAGACCAGCCCACATAGCTCAGGTGGTAGAGCATAGGACTTGTAAACATCAAGTCTTGGGTCACGTGAAGGTATGGGTTAGAGCCCCAGGGCTTGCCATCTAAAATTAAAATTACTAATAGTCTTTCGGATGAGATGTTAAACCGAGGTCCTTTGTGACGGTGCTATACACCAATCAGTAGAAATGTCAGCTACCTTGTTCTGTTGCTAGCACTAGTGCTCTGGCAATGAAGTTACCCTGTTTGGCAGGGTGGCTTTTCTTGTCCAGTGTATCTGTTTTGACCATGGGTTACCACTTTCCAAGGTAATCCAGAGTTTTAACAACCCTAAGACAAAAAGCCTCTCATTTTGAAAACATTTTAGAAAAGGAGAAAAATTCTGGTAACCTGTTTTCCACAATGTTCTCTCCTTGATTAATCCCTAACTAATCAATCCCGGAATTTCACAACCATGGGAAAGAAGGCTTTTGAAAACATTGTGGGAAAAGGAGAAAATTCAGGAAACCAGCATTTTCTCCTTTTCCAAAAATGTTTTCTACCCTACCAGAGAGCTTAAGCTCATTTGATCCAATTCTGAATTTGTCATGTGCAGATGTTTTGAATTTAAGAGAGTCTAAAATTTGTTGTTTGGGAAAGGGTTAATTTTGATTTTCCATAGTTTAGAATGTTTTCAAATTCATCTGATGTAAATCAGGAAGTCTGTCAAAGTACAACCATCCTAGCCTAAACCTACCGTCTGTACATGTCGCTCTATGAACAGTATCTCCAACTGCCATATCCACTTCAGAGCAGTATACATCATAGGCCTTGCTTTTACTTGCCGAAAACCTTCAAAAGTAATCTTCTGGGCCGTTATACATTTAACTTAAAATTAGACTTGTCCAAATTGAAAGCTTTGTAGAAGACAAATTTAACCCTTTTCCAAACAAGCCCTGGTTTTCACGTGTCTGCAGTATAAGTCTTTTGAAAACACTATGGGAAAAGGAGAAATTGCTCGTAACGAGCAATTTCTCCTTTTCCCACAGTGTTTTCTACCCTTTTTGAGACCTTTCTGCCATTTTCATCAAATTTAAAATTGTCGTCTGCAAACTCTTTAAATTTGGACCAGTCCAAAATTTGTTGTTTGGGAAAGGGTTAAGTTTCTTAATATGGCGTAATATGTCTTTGGGAGGGTAGAAAACATTGTGGGAAAAGGGGAAAATGCTGGTTACTGGCATTTTTTCCGTTTCTCACAATGTTTTCAAAAGCTTCCTTTCTAGGGCTTGTTAAACTTCAGGATTGTGTGGTAACAGTTAAACCATAAAGACCTTTGACAATTGAAGTTGCCACTGCAGTATTGATCAAGATCAGACTGTATAGAATGTGCTGATGTGTGTCTGATCTTTGATCTATGCTTTACTGAGACATTCTAGACATAAACAACACTGAACTTACAATTTTTTGGGTCTTATTTCTGGACTGAAAAATAGTTGTTGGGATTTTTTGACGCTCGAAAGATTAACAAGAGCACTGTTATCATGCAGGTGCCAATGCTTGGCTAAAATTGCTTATTAAACAAAAGTTCTTTGTCAAAAAGAAGTCATAATTGTGTCAAAAATATTTCAGGGTGACCTGCCCTTTTGGTAATTATCGACTTGCCCAAGTATGGAGACAATTGTTTAGCAACGAGAGAAATATGAGAAAATGTCACATGCACAATGATGCAGATGCAGGGCTATGAAATTTCCTTCTTTTTCTTGAAAACAGCTAAGCTGATTACCAGCTGTTTCTCTTTTACTCAAAGTTATCTGCACCCTCAAAGAAAAATCCCATAATCTAAGTTATGTTTGTTTTCAAATTTGCGGCCTGTGAAGGTTTAAAATTTGGACATGTCAGATCACATATTGTTGTTTAGTAAAGAGTTAAGAAAGAGCTTCTGTCATGGCTTGGTATTGTGAATTACAATGTGCCGAAACATACCCTATTGGCTCTTTTTAATGCCCCTGGGTGCATCACATTTTCCGATAGGGGGGCAATTAATCGAAGTAAAATGATGTAGAATTTCCAAGGACAATGATAACATTACCATCCAGGTTTTAGTCAGTACGTCCGACGGCAAAGCGTTTGCCATTTGAGAAACCTAAAATTTAAATGTTATCCAAAGGGTATGTACATGTATATTCGGATAATCAGGTCAAAATGACATTGATTTTTTACGTAATTAGGATCATGTTGATGTTGTTAGTACATTCCAGCTGATTTACTTTATCAATGGCTTGACCATCTATCAGCCCAAAAGGCTGGGGGAGCATTAATAAGAGGAGGGGCGTCAGTATGGGACATAACACTGTTCATGTCAAACTTGTCAACCATTGCAAGTTGGGTTTTAAAATGACTTTACAAATATGGGAAGAGGGACTGACAGATAACCAGTAGTGCTTGATTAGTTGTATGGTGTTTAATTCTTTACCAGATGACAAAATATTAGACTTGTCCAAACTGAAAGCACATACAGATGTAAATTAAAATGTGGCTCAAACAGTGGGATTTGGCTTTGAAAGGTTAAATAGCATTGTCAGAAAAGGACAAAATGCTGGTTACCTGTATTTTCTTCTTTCCCTAAAATGTTTTCTAGAACGCTCTTCTCTAGGGTTGTTAATACTCGGGATTGTGTGGTAAAGGGTTAATACCTTTTTCAAAATCATTTCATTTGTATTGCCAAAGCAACTGCACCTATCCATGCTTTCCTGCAGTTTCTTTTACCAATACAGCATTTTCTCCAAGCCACTGGCTGCTTTGTAACATAATTATTGTCAAAACATTGCTCAGCTATGAGATAGGAATTAATTCTGATGCAATGACAATCATTAATCCTTGGAAAGAAAAGCTGAGCTGGGAAGATCAATGACCCCTGTGTTTCAAGCCAACAGATTGAAGCACGGGGATAGCTGGTAGCCAAACCCATAGTTCCCTCTGAAGAAACTGGTAGGGTTAACAAACTAATAGTTCTTTTATTATTTACCAAACTTGTTTGTAATCCATGTCAATTCCCACCATTGAATAGCTAACATTTCTCGGCAAATATTCTGTAACCCTGTCAAATGACCTTGGACAAGTGGGCCCTTCTGAGCAATCAAGACAAGTTTGTACCTTTGTTCTGTTACAAATATCAAAGTCTGAAACAGTGCAAGAATTATACAATGTTGATTAATCAAGCTACTAATAACTAATTAACCCTTTACCTCATTAAATCTTAAGTTTTAACAACCCTGCGGAAGAAGGCTTTGAAAACATTATGGGAAAAGGAGAAATGCAGGTAACCAGCATTTTCTCCTTTGTCCACAATGTTTTCTAACCTATTAAAGACAAGTTCCATCATTTGATCCATGTTCAATTTGTTGTTTTCAAATGCTTTGAATGTGTACAAATCCAAAATTTTTTGGTTTGGTAAAGACTTAAAATGAAAATTAACCCTTAACCTGCTAAATAACTCTACAGAAACTTTCAAGCTGACATTAAAAACCTAAATTTGGCTCTTTCAAAGTTATTTTTGAGGAAAAATATCTCCATTTTGGACAGTGTAGATCCAAAATCAGACTGCATGTTCTGTACAGTCTGATCTTGATCTACACAGTCTGCAAAAGGGTACCGAGTCGCGCTCAGCAACCTAAAGGTTAGCACTTTACCTGGTGAAGCAAACTTGCAGCAGACTACAAGATAATCAAAGTACTGACAGACTAGCAAATTTGATTGATTGACTGATTGTATGGTGTTTAACCCTATTTTCAGCATTATTTTAGTTATATAGCGGCGGCCAGTGCACATATCCATGCTTTCCAGGAGTATCTTTTACCAGTATTCTGCACAATATTCTTTCCAAGCCACTAGCTGCTTTCCCACATAACCACCGTCGAAACTTGAGAGAGGAATGAATCCTGTCGCAATGACTATCATCAATCCTCGGAAAGAAATTGGCCAAGCCGGGGATCCAACCAGCGACCTCCTGTTCTCATGTCCTGTATGCTACAGACTGAGCTACCGGGGCTATGCATGCTATTGGTTGACTATAATCCAGTTTAAGTTTAACCCTTAACCTGTTAGAAAAATTAAATGAAACCTTCAAGCCAATGGTAAACACCTGAATATTGCTATCTCAAAGTTACATTTTGGAGAAAATATATCCTCTTATAGGACAGTGAAGATCCAAGAAAAGACTGCACGTTCTGTGCACTCTGATCTTAATCCACACTGTCCACAAAAGGTCACTGAGTCACGGTGGTGCTGGTAAAAGAAACTCCAGGAAAGCATGGATAGGTGCATTGGCCTTCATGACATCACCAAAATAATGTTGGAAACGGCTTTAAACACCATACAACCAGTAAGTCAATATCCAATAGCACAAGATGTAGTGAACTATTTAACCCTTTCCCAAACGACAAATTTTGAACTGGTCCAAATTGAAAGAGTTTGCAGACGACAATTTTAAATTTGATGAAAATGGCAGAAAGTTCTCATAAAGGGTAGAAAACATTGTGGGAAAAGGAGAAATTGCTTGTTACGACACGTGAAAACCAGGGCTTGTTTGGGAAAGGGTCAACTCTTTACACAACAAAATTCAAAGCTGATATAGACCACAAATCAAATGTGGTTGAACTGATGAAACCTGATTCCAAAAGGGTAGAAAACAATGTGGGAAAAGGAGAAAATGCTGGTTACTAGGGATTCTTCCCCAGTGTCACTAAAACTCCCGATGTGTGGTAAAGGGTTAATACTGACATAAAATAACATAACAGTTTAACTGTACACAATGATCTAAATAATAAATGACTGAAGGAATGATAAGGGTTCCCTGTCCAGAGAGAGTTAATACAGCTGGGATTTGCTACAAGTTATTTAGGTGTATCTATTTTTAGATTCATTCATAATGTTACAGTGGCATAGGAATAACTGATAATAGCCTGCTTTGTATAGGTCACTTAATTTACATATAAGCAAAGATGTTGTACCTTATAAATGACATTTTGTTCAGTCTATTACTTTGTAAGAAGACATGTTCAAACGGGAGTGGTAGAGATTTAGTGGTTTTTGTCAAAATTGTCATATATAACAGAATTAGGATTTCTAACAGAAAGAAGTATTTTACTGTGAGGCAGTATTTGGCAACTGTGGGTTTTTTTGTTTACTTAGACTCTGGGTCAATCATGATGCCTATAGACTAGCTTGGCTAGTCTAAAAATAGGTGCAAAAAATGGACAGTCAGTGAAAACTTACATGTTATTGTTATAAAGCAGTGTTTCTGCTAACTCATGAATTTTGGGGGTCATCTGTGACTCGCTGTTGGGAATTTGGGAATTTTACGTGTCATGGTCTTTAACCTTTTAATTTTTTTCACATTTTGTTCACCTTTGCCCTTTTGTAGGTGTTGCATAATGCTAAAAGTTTTACATGACAGTGTGATATTAAAGGCAAAAGTTGAAAAACAAACCATTTAGTTTAGCCAATCAGAAGTTGTGTTACTTTCAAATTTAGAAAATCCTGGGGAACAAGACAAAGAATGTTCCTAAGAATGGTTGGTGAATATGGACCCAGACTGAACATTCTGTGCAAGATTTCTGACTCTTCTGTGTTGAAATCACAATTTTTGCAGAAAATAATTAACTTCAATATGGCTTAACCCTTTACTCCAAAATAGGCTTTGGAAGACATTGTGGGAAAAGGAGTAAATGTTGAAAACAAGCATTTTCTCCTTTTCCAACTATGTTTTCTACCTCATGATAGACAGATGTCATCATTTCAGCTACATTAAATTTGTTGTCTGCAAATGTTTTCAATTTGGTGGAGTCCAAAGATTTTGTTGTGTAGTAAAAAGTTAAATGATGAAAGCGTAGAGAACACTGTAAGAAAAGAAAATGATGGTATCCAGCATTTTCTCCTTTTCCCATAATGTTTTCAAATACATGTTTACCTAGGGATCTTTAAAGCACAGAATCTTTTGGCAAAGGCTTAAATCCTTTACCAAATGACAAAATTTTAGACATGTCCAAATTGAAAGCATTTCCAGACGACAAATCAAATGTGTCTCTGTTGGCAAGATCTGTCTTTTGTAGAGTAATAAACATTGTGGGAAAAGGAGAAAGTGCTGGTTACTAGCATTTCACCTTTTCCCACAATGTTTTCAAAAGCGTTCATACCCAGGATTGTGTGGTAAAGTGTTAAATCCTTTACCAGACAAGATTATAGACTGGTTCAAATTGAAAGCATTTGCAGACAACCAATCAAAATATGGGATTGGTGATACCCAGGATTGTGTGGTAAAGTGTTAAATTGCAACTTATTCTGTCTTTCATTGAAAATATTTAATCCACTGCTTGATACTTGAAAGGCTGATCCCGGTAGCTTAGTAGTTAACCAACCTACTGGGCTTGAAACCCAGGAGTCACCAGTTTGCTTCCCAGCTCAGCCAAATTCTTGCCAAGGATTGACTTTACCACATAGGCCTGTGGGACCTCATAACGCTTATAGGTGAATCTAGCCTTTGGTCACTGAGAATAAAAACTGACCTTCACTGCAAACTCTCTCTATAAATATAGATTTGCTGTCCTCAACCATATCAGTGCAGCTGTGCAGTGAACATCTCTCAAGAGTGGTATGGTAGCTTGTACCTGCAGCAAAAAGAAAATTTTCTGCAATAAATACATCAATTTATTAACCCTTTACCAGACGACAAAATTTTAGCCTTGTCCAAAATGAAAGCATTTGCAGACAACAATTTCAATGTGGCTCATATGGTGCAATTTTTCAGCCACATTTAAACTGTTGTCTGCAAATGCTTTCAATTTGGACAAGTCTATGATTACGTCATGTGGTAAAGATTTAAGGGTTAAAAGCTCAGCCCAGTTCAGTTCAGTTGGTAAGTTGCAGGGCTTGAAACAGACTGGTATCAGTCCGTTAAACAGAGCATTTTCATTTAAAAAAATCATAAAATAAAACAGCAGAACAAATACACTCATATAATGTTCTCAAGGCCTAAATTTTAGATAAAGAGCAAGTAACAATATATATTCTTGAGGGTTTACAATAGTTGTGTACCCTGTTTATTAGAATGACTCCAATGCAGGGCCTGAATGCCAGGCTAGGCTTGAAACTCAGGCCCTGGTTTGTGTTCCATTCCTAGTTTGAATAAATTGGGTTAGCCCTTTACCACAGAATCATGACTTTTAATGACCCTGAAAGAGACGGCTTTTGAAAACATTGTGGGAAAGGGAGAAAATGCTGGTGACCAGCATTTTCTCCTTTTTCCACAATTTTTTCTACCCCATAAAAGACATAAATCAATAATTAAGCATTATTTGATATGTTGTCTGTAAAAGCTTTCAATTTGGTCCAGTCCAAAATGTTGTCATTTAGTAAAGTGTTCAAGGATAGCTGGAACTAAGATCATCAAGATTCATGCCTCTCTGACCAATAAGAATTCTGTGGCAATATTTATGTGGAATTTGAGCCAGCAGCTTGGAATGGAATGCTCTGTAAAGTACTAGTGAATTGTACTGAATTTGATTTGTATTGAAGTTTAACGCCATTTTAACAGCTCAGGTCATATCATAGCGGTCAGTGATGCAACTATGTGTTTCCTGGCTTTCTCACACCAGTACCGACACAATGTTCTTTCCAAAACCACTAACTACTTTTCTCACATGCATCAGTGGTGAGAGGCAAAAAATCGCCGGAAAGAAAGTTTGTCTCAAACCAGTATTGAACTCACAACCAACAGGTCACAAGTCAGATACACTAACCACTGAGCTACCCAGGCAGGCTAAAGTACTAGTGAAAGAAACTCCAGGAAGGCATGGATACATGTCCATCCTCCCATCTATCAAACAATACATGTTGATTGATCAATCAATCTGTCCATACATTCCATCAGATCTGGTGATTCATCAAGATGTACATGAATCTATTCATGCATCAGTCCATCCCTTTTATCTATCAAAAAACCCACCAATCAACCCTATCAAAATATCCATCCAATCCCATCCATCCATCCATCTGTCTGTTTGTCCATCCCCATCCATCCATTTATTCATCCACCCTGCCACCCACATACCCACCCAACTATCCATCCATCCATCAACCCACCCACCTATCTACCATTCATCCATCCACCACCCACCTGCCCACCCTTATACCCATCCTTCCATCCATCAATCCATGCAACCATCCATCCACTATACCTCTGCAATATTCTGTATCAAGGCAGAGCTCCATACAATACTCAGATCTTGTTGCTGCACTGTAACTACTAAGGACAGAGCAGTTGCCAGTATAACCATGGTGTGTAAAAAGCTCAAATTCCAGGCAATCTGTAAACAGAAAGTTTATCAATGTTTAGCCTGTAGTATTCACCAATGGTTCCTAGTCTTGTTCTCAATTTTTTTTTTTCTAAACTTTGAAGCTACAGAGCTTTTGAATGGCTAAACCATTTGGTTTAACCAATCCGAAGTTGTTCAGATTTGGAAAATCTGGGAGAATAAGACAAAGAATGTTCTTAAAATGGTTGATGAATATGGATCCAGATCTTAACCTAGCCTTTATGAAAAAGCAACCTCACTGGAGATTAGTGCTCTGTTGACTGATAGACCTGATGTAAGGCTACCCCTGTTTGTTTTTCAGCATAGCTGAATGTGCTGGCTTTTGACCTTATTCCTGGTACTAATAAAGAATGAATAGACAGTAATTTGCAACTAGTCAAAAATGTGCAAATGTTATTCGGCTGGCCCCTGCTTGCATATTTGCTCACACATTTGTGAAACCACTATTAACAAACGTTGCTACTGCTAATCAATACCCCAGGGCCTTGATTCATACCATAGCAAAATAATGTAGTACAGAATGATTCTTTTCTTGTGCTATTTGGAAATTTAATACTTTCATAAGCATTATACCTAATAACCCAATACTACTTTTCAACAAAATGAAAAACAGTGAGGAAAAAGAGGTTTGGGGTTACTTTTCATTATTTTACTTAATATTGAGCCACAAAAGTGTTTCAATATTCATACACCAGTTACTGTATCTCTTACGTCATCTATCTTTTTTTTAAAGATATTGTTTCTACCTAAGTTTAATATAAATGTCTTTTCATCATGATTCTTGCCCCAACCTTTTAACTTGTACTAACATTAACCCTTTACCACACAATACCGACTTCTAACGACCCTGAGAAAGAAGCCTTTTAAAAGCATTGTGGGAAGAGGAGAAAATGCTGGTAACCAGCATTTTCTCCTTTTCCCACAATGTTTTCTACCCTTCCCAAAACAATTTTCAATTTTTTAGTTGCATTTATTTTGTTGTCTGCAATTTCTTTCAACTTGGACTAGTCTAAAATTTTGTTGTTTGGTAAAGAGTTAAGTCACTTTTTACCAATGGCACAATTTTAGAATTTTCAAAATTGGAAGCATTTGCATATGACAACTTAAATGTGACTCAAATGATAGCTAGAACTTGTCTTTGATATGTTAGAAAACATTGTAGAAAAAGGACTAAAGGCTGGTTACCAGCATTTTCTCTTTTTCCCCACAATGTTTTCAAGTTAAAACATGGAATTTTATGGTAAAGGGTTAACACTCTACTAGATGAAAAAAATTTAGATTGGTCCAAAGTCAGAGCATTTGCAGACAAAATTTAACCCTTATCCTACTAAATAAGTGAAATGAAACTTTCAAGGCAATAGTAAAATCCCAAATTTTGCTATTCCAAAAGTATTTTTGATGGAAAAGATATCTTCTTATCAGACAGTGTAGATCCCTTCTATGCAGTCTGATCTTAATCTACACTGTCAGCATGTCACACTTAGCAGCCTAAGGCTTAAATGTGGCTGAAAAAAAAGAATTTGTTTTCCAGAGAGTAGAAAAAATTTTGTCCTTTCCCCACCATGCTTTCAAAACCCTTCACACTTAGAGTTGCTAAAACATAACATTGTTTCGTAAAAGCTTAAAGCACTACAAGCTACAAAGACTTTAGCATCATGATGCAAATTAAATAGGCCATGCTCTGTGAAAAGGGGGCTTAATGCATCTCAATAATCCATTGTACCAAGCAAACTATCACGTTATTAGGGATCCATAAAATCCACTTTGTCTAACAACTGACTAAATCATGAGGTACACTGGTTCCTGCACATACAGAAAATTGACCAATAGCGAAAAGTTTTGGCCCAGGTCAGCCTGTGCGGACTGTGCAGGCTGACCTGGGTCAATACGTTTCGCAAATGCATTAGGCCCCCTTTTCACAGAGCATGGCTCAAATCTAGTTTCTAACAGTGTGGCCCTTTTGAAGCCATTTAAACACCATTGATGATGGTGTAGGTAAAAATTAAACAGAAACAAAAGCATGTAGTCTAATCTTGAACCTTCAATGAGCAACTTGTTTGTGAAATATTTTGGCAAAACAGTCCTTATCCCTTTCCCAAATGACAAAATTCTTGGCTGGCCCTGTTTAACTTTTTCCCACATGACAAACTTTCAGACTCCTCCAATTTAAAAGCATTTGCACCCAAGAAATTTAATGTAGCTAAAAGAAGATAGCATTTTTTGTCTTTGAAATGGAAAAAAATATTGTGGGAAAAGGAAAAATGCTGGTTAACAGCGTTTTCTCCTTTTCCTACAATGTTTTCCAAAGGCTTCCTCTTCAACCCAGGATTGTGTGACAAAGGGTTAAACTATTTGTAGACAAAAATCAAATGTGTACCAAATGATAGGATTTGTCCTTGAAAAGGTAGAAAACATTGTGGAAAAAGGAGAACATGCTGGTTACCAGTACTTTTCCCTATCACACAAGGTTTTTTAAAGCCTCAATCTTTCTTCATTGTTGTAAAAACTCAAGATTTTGTGGTAAATGCTTAAACTGCCATAGACACTGTCTTTCATTTTCATTGAAAATACCGATATGGTAGCTCAGTGGCTAACCAACCTTGGGCTGGAAACCAAAGGGTCAATGGTTTGCTTCCCAGCTCAGCCAAATTCTAGCCAGAGGATTGATGATAAATCATTGTGGCAGGATTCATTTCTCTCTTACAGTGGATCATTGATTCAACAATGTTTATGCGGGGAGAGGCAGCCAGTGGCTTAGAAAAAATGATGTGCAAAATACTGGTATCAGGAAACTCCAGGAAACCATGGATAGGTGTACTGGCTGCCATGATAGAAAAATTGTTGAAAATGACAAAAAAGTCTATCAACCATTTACCACCCTATCCCGACTTTTAACAACTTCTGAGGAAGAAGCTTTTTGAAAACATTGTTGGAAAAGGAGAAAATGCTGGTTACCAGCATTTTCTCTTTTTCCCACCATTTTTTTCTACCCTTAGAATGACAAATTTCATATTTTAAGTAATATTTAATTTTTGTCTGGAAATGCCTTTGAACAAGGCTAAAATTTTGTCGTCTGGTATTAATTAACAAACAAAAAGACAACTGAGAGGTCAGCCGTAACAATGTCAGAAAGAATGTTAGTTTCTAGTGCAGTGTAAATCAAAATCAGACTGCAGAGAATGTGCAATCTAATCTTGGATTAGCTACCGGTACCCTGGTAAACAGTTAACCCTTAGGCGGGACCCAGATGCTTTTGCAGTCAGTGTAGTTCAAGATCAGACTGCACAAAACATGAAGTCTCATCTTTGATCTACCCTGTCGGATACACTATTCGCTTTCTGGCGAAAACAACTTTGCAATTTGCAACTTTTGGCTCTTTACTATTGGGTGGAAATTTTTGTTTCATTTTTTTAGCAGTTTAACCCTTTACCACTAAATCACGATTTTTGTTGACTCTGAGGAAGATGGCTTTTAGAAACAGTGGTTACCAGCATTTTCTCCTTTCCACACAATGTTTTCTACCCTATCAAAGACAAGAATCACCATTTGAACTTCATTTTTTCTGGTCGCCTACAAATGTTTTCAATTTGGTTGAGTCCAAAATTTTGTCGTTTGGTAAACAGTTAAGGGTTATTCTGAAACCCCACAAACCTGTATTTTCTGTTCTTCTATAGACGGTTTGTCCAATACTCTGTTTCACTTGAGAACACTGATACAGCAAACATGAGGCATAATGTGTGCTAAACTGAAGTGCATAGCAATCAGAACTGTTCAGACAAACATCCTCACAGATGTAGTCAAAGTAGATGTTCTTCAGACCATCCTCTGTGAAATGATACTGACAATCTGATCCAATTCCACAGTTATGGCATGTCTGTATCAAGCTTCCAGGAGGCAGGTCTATGAAATATAAAGGATTTCCAAAATAGTACATGAACATTGCAAACATCTTAACTTATCCAAAAATAAACATGAAGATTTTCTAAATGTGAACATTTTCAAAATAAAACATGGACATTTCAAACAAGAGGGCCATGATGGCCCTGGGTCGCTCACCTTAGTAGAGTGCCTTAAAGGTTTTTCTTTGATTTGACCATGTGACCTAGTTTTTGACTGCAGGTGACCCAATTTCAAACTCATATTTCATGAAGACAAACATTCTGACAAATTTTCAAGTCAATTGAGCAAAAAATGTGGCCTCGAGTGCCCTAAAGATATTTCTTTAATTTGACCTAGTGACCTAGATTATGACCCCAGGTGACCCAAATTTGAACTGGTCTTTGACTATATCAAAAGAAACATTTTAACCAATTTTCAAATCAAATGAATAATAAATGTGGCCTCTAGAGTGCCCACTAGCTATTTCTTTAATTTGACCAAGTGAACTAGTTTATGACCCCAGTTGACCCAAATTTAGACTCATGTGAGATTTTACAAACACAAACATCTAGTGACCTAGTTTATGGTTCCAGGTGACCCAAATCCAAACTCATCTGGTATTTCATCAAGACAAACATCCTGGCCAAATTTCAGGTCATTTGAGCAATAAATGTGGCCTCCATAGTGCAAACAAGGTATTTCTTTAATTTCACCCAGTGAACTAGTTTATGACCCAAGTCGACCCAAATTAATCTTATGTGAGACTTTATAAAGACAAACTTTCTAACTAATTTTCAAGGCAATTGAGCAAATAATGTGGCCTCTAGAGTGCCCACAAGGTATTTCTTTATTTTGACCTAGTGACCTAGTTTAAGGTTCCAGGTGACCCAAATCCAAACTCATCTGGTATTTCATCAAGACAAACATCCTGGCCAAATTTCAGGTCATTTGAGCAATAAATGTGGCCTCCAGAGTGCAAACAAGGTATTTCTTTAATTTCACCCAGTGAACTAGTTTATGACCCAAGTTGACCCAAATTAATCTTATGTGAGACTTTATAAAGACAAACTTTCTAACTAATTTTCAAGGCAATTGAGCAAATAATGTGGCCTCGAGAGTGCCAACAAGGTATTTCTTTAATTTGACCTAGTGACCTAATTTATGACCCAAGATGACCCAATTTCGAACTCAATGAACTTGTTGCGCTTAGATGGGCAAACAAACTTAGAAGAGAATCACTACATACCAAATATCAAAGCTCTATGCCTTCCAGTTTTAAAGAAGAATTTTAAAGTTTTCCTTCTTTGTTCCTACGTTCGAACTTGTGACCCCCGGGGCGGGGCCAGTTTTGACCCAGGGGCATCATATGAACAAACTTGGTAGAGGTCCACTAGGAAATGCTACATACCAAATATCAAAGCTCTAAACCTTCCCATTTAAGAGAAAAAGAAATTTAAAGTTTTCCTTCTTTGTTCCTATCTTCGAACTTGTGGCCCCCGGGGCTGGGCCAGTTTTGACCCAGGGGCATCATATGAACAAACTTGGTAGAGGTCCACTAGGAAATGCTACATACCAAATATCAAAGCTCTACAGCTTCCCGTTTAAGAGAAAAAGAAATTTAAAGTTTTCCTTCTTTGTTCCTATCTTCGAACTTGTGACCCCGGGGCGGGGCCAGTTTTGACCCAGGGGCATCATATGAACAAATTTGGTAGAGGTCCACTCTGAGATGCAACATACCAAATATAAAAGCTCCACACCTTTCGGTTTTAGAAAAGAAGAATTTTAAAGTTTTCCTTCTTTGTTCCTATGTTCAAACTTGTGACCCCAGCGGCTGGGCCAGTTTTGACCCAAGCAGCATCCTTGGAACAAACTTGGTAGAAGTCCACTAGGAGATGCTACATACCAAATATCAAAGCTCTATACATTCCCATTTAAGAGAAAAAAAAATTAAAGTTTTCCTTCTTTGTTCCTATGTTTGAACTTGTGACCCCCGGGGCAAGGCCAATTTTGACCCCAAGGGCATCATATGCACAAACTTGGTAGAGATCCACTAGAAGATGCTACATACCAAATTTCAAAGCTCCATGCCTTCCTGTTTCAGAGAAGATGATTTTTAAAGTTTTCCTTCTCTGTTCCTATGTTGGAAATTGTGACCCCCAGGCCGGGGCCAGTTTTGACCCCAGGGGCATCATATGAACAAACTTGGTAGAGGTCTACTAGGCAATGCAACATGCCAAATATCAAAGCTCTACGCCTTCAAGTTTCAGAGAAGAAGATTTTTAAAGTTTTCCTTCTTTGTTACTATGCTCAAACTTGTAACCCCTGGGGCGGGGCCAGGTTTGACCCCAGGAGCATCATATGAAAAAACTTGGTAGAGGTCCACTAGGCAATGCTACATACCAAATATCAAAGCTCTATGCCTTCCAGTTTCAAAGAAGATGATTTTTAAAGTTTCCCCTCTTTGTTCCTATGTTTGAACTTGTGACCCCCGGGGCAGGGCCAGTTTTGACCCCAAGGGCATCATATGAACAAACTTGGTAGAGGTCCACTAGGAGATGCTTCATGCTATATATCAAAGCTCTATGCCTTCTAGTTTTAGAGAAGATGATTTTTAAAGTTTTCCTTCTTTATTCCTATGTTGGAAATTGTGACCCCCGGGGCGGGGCCAGTTTTGATCCCAGGGGCATCATATGAACTAACTTGGTAGCGGTCCACTAGGCAATGCTACATGCCAAATATCAAAGCTCTACGCCTTCAAGTTTCAGAGAAGAAGATTTTTAAAGTTTTCCTTCTTTGTTACTATGCTCAAACTTGTGACCCCTGGGGCGGGGCCAGTTTTGACCCCAGGGGCATCATATGAACAAACTTGGTAGAGGTCCACTAGGCAATGCTACATACCAAATATCAAAGCTCTATGCCTTCCAGTTTCAGAGAAGATGATTTTTAAAGTTTCCCCTCTTTGTTCCTATGTTTGAACTTGTGACCCCCGGGGCAGGGCCAGTTTTGACCCCAAGGGCATCATATGAACAAACTTGGTAGAGATCCACTAGGAGATGCTTCATGCCAAATATCAAAGCTCTATGCTTTCTAGTTTTAGAGAAGAAGATTTTTAAAGTTTTCCTCCTTTGTTCCTATGTTGGAAATTGTGACCCCCGGCGTGGGGCCAGTTTTGACCCCAGGGGCATCATATGAACAAACTTGGTAGAGGTCCACTAGGAGATGCTACATGCCAAATATCAAAGCTCTACGCCTTCAAGTTTTAGAGAAGAAGATTTTTAAAGTTTTCCTTCTTTATGACTATGCTCAAACTTGTGACCCCCGGGGCAGGGCCAGTTTTGACCCCAGGGGCATCAAATGAACAAACTTGGTAGAGGTCCACTAGGAGATGCTACATACCAAATATCAAAGCTCTGCGCCTTCTAGTTTCAGAGAAGAAGATTTTCAAAGATTTTGCTTTTTTTTCCTTTTTGTTGCCATGGCAACCAGAGTTGTGGGTGGAATTCAATTCTTTGAACAATTTTTGTAGAGCTTCACCCAAGGAACATCCCTGCCAAGTTTCATCAAGATTGGCCCAGTAGTTTAGGAGAAGAAGATGTTTAAAGAAATTGTTGACGGACGACGGACGACAGACAACAGACGACGGACATAGGGCGATCACAATAGCTCACCTTTAGCACGTTGTGCTAAGGTGAGCTAAACATAAAACATAACCTTTTACATAATAAAATGTGACTATTTAAAAAATACAAATATTTTCAAAATAAAATATGAACATTTCAAAAACAAAACATGAACATTTCAAGTATAAAACATGAACATTTACACAACAAAACATGAACATTTCCAAAACATTGACATTTCCAAAATAAAATTAAAAAAAAGAAAAAATCACAAATTCAAATGAGGTAGCACATGTATCAGACAAAATGTAATGCACAATGTGGAATTTTCTAAATTAACCCAGAATCACACAATGCCCACTGCTAACGACCTTGAGAAAGAAGACCTTTGAAAGCATTATGGGACAAGGGAAAAATGCTGGTAACCAGCATTTTCTCCTTTTCCCACAAAGTTTTCTATCCTATCAAACACAGACAACTTCCACAATTTTAGTTACATTTGACATCTGAATATGCTTTGGGCTTGGCCAGGTCTAAAATTTTGTCAAGTGGTAAAGGGTTAATGCATATGATATGTCCCAAACAAAAAGAATCTTTCCAAAGTAAAACATTATCATATCAATAGTCAACATATTTTTTCAAAAAACATGAACATTTCTAGAATAAAACATGAAATTTTCGGAAATAAAACAGATCTCTGGACAATCGACTGAGACATCTGACAAAATCTCACCCGATCAGATAGAAAAGAATAAAGATCAGACTGCATAGAATGCATAGATCACCCCGCTCATGGATGTGTATTACCCACTCATTGTGTGCTCTCTGACCAAGTGGTTGTTAAGTTCAATCCCCAGAAAAGAGATGGATTATTGGGATAAATTTAGCCCCCTAACTGGGGCTGTGTGGGGTTACCTTGGGCCCCATTAGAACATCAAAACTGTTGTAAAACAATCCCCCAACTCCTGGATGTGCATTACCAACTCACGTGTGCTCTCTGACCAAAGGCTGCTATGTTCAATCGTCAGAAAAGAGATGGATTATTCAGATAATTTTAGCCCCCTACTTTGGGCTGTGTGGGGTCACCTGGGGCCCAATTAGAACATCAAGCCTGTTTTAAAACAATTCCCAAACTTGTGATTGTGCATTACCCACGCATGATATGTGCTCTCTGACCAAGTGGGTGTTAAGTTTAATCCTCAGAGAAGAGATGGATTAACTCTTTACCAAACGACAAAATTTTAGACTGGTCCAAATTGAAAGCATTTGCAGACCACACATTAAAGGTGGCTCAAATGATGAAATTTGTCATTGATAGGTAAGAAAACATTGTGGGAAAAGGAGAAAATGCTGGCTACCAGCATCTTCTCCTTTTCCCAGAATGTTTTTGAAAGGTCTCTTTCTCAGGGTCGTTTAAAGTCGGGATTGTGTGGTAATGAGTTAATCTGATAAATTTAGCCCCCTAACTGGGGTTGTGTGGGGCCCTATTAGAACATCAAGACACTGAATGTGCATTACCAAGATCATTGTAATGGACTTAGGCTAAAATCTATATTAATTCTCAACATACCTCTCACACACTATGTGCAGGCAATATGGATCAAGATCAGACTGCACAATATGTGCAGTCTGATCATGAATCTACACTGTTGACTATCTAAAGATGTTTTGGTCTAACGCAGCCTTCATAATGCATTATTAGCAACCTTTCTTCCTGATGAAAGATGTCCACTTTGTTTATGCACATATGATAGAAATCTGATTAGCAATAACTAGAACTGTCGCAAAGTAGACAAATACCCTTCACCAGCACCTTATCACTTAAGCAGCACAATCAGAGAAAATGAAGTTCACCTGTGACCTTGACCTTTGACCCATGATACCACAAAACAATAGGGCACCTCCTTAAGTCAGAAGAAACACTTACATAAAGTTTGAGGTTCCTAGGGCAAACGGCTTCTGAGTTACAGCATGGCAAAGAAAAGATGGACAGATTGATGGACTGACAGATGGAAGGACGGGCAGACAGGGTGAAACCGGTATACACCCCTCTACTATGTAGGTGGGAGGTATAATAACAACATTGTGGGAGAAGGATGCTGATTACCAGCATTTTCTCCTTTTCCTACAATGTTTTCAAAAGCCTCTTTCTTCAGGGTCCCTTAAACATGGGATTGCTTGGTAAAGGGTTTATCTGGGAAGTTAATGCAGTAATTAACCAATAACTCTTTCACAACAAAATTTTAGACTTTTCAATTTAAAGGGGTTTGCAGACAAAGATGTGATTCAAATCATGGTATGTGTCTGAGAAAGGGTAGAAAACACTGCTGGAAAAGGAGAAAATGCTGGTACCAAGCATTTTCTCCTTTTCTCACAATGTTTTCAAAAGTCTTCTTTCTCAGAGTCTTTAAACTTGGAATTGTTTGATGAAAGGTCAATGCTCACCATCAGATATACAAACTCGTCTTGAGTAGTAATGCTTATCTATGTAGTTGGTACTTGTACAACCAGAATGAAAGGTGCACTTGCTCTTGGACTCGCTGTATGTCACAGACCTACAGTTCAAAATATCGAGGCACATCTCCACGCAGTAATCAATGCTTGGTATGCTATCAAATCCAGTGTCCCCAATATCAGAACAGTTAAACCCAGATCTGTTAGATGATGTGTAAATCTCAAATATGGGACAGTCTGAAAATTAGATGTTGAAAAAAAAAAAAAACCCTTTAACCCTTTCCCAAACGACAAATTTTGGACTAGTCCAAATTGAAAGAGTTTGCAGACGACAATTTTAAATTTGATGAAAATGGCAGAAAGGTCTCAAAACAGGTAGAAGACACTGTGGGAAAAGGAGAAATTGCTCGTTAAGAGCAATTTCTTCTTTTCCCACAGTGTTTTCAAAAGACTTGTACTGCAGACACGTGAAAACCAGGGCTTGTTTGGGAAAGGGTTAAGTGTTACTTTAACTCCAAGAGTGCCATATAAACCAAATGGGCATTTTCATTCCAAAAACAAAAACAAAATTATTGCTATTTCCTTGTTGTTTTTCTCTGTAGTGTTTTAGCAAAGCTGACAGTGTAGATCAAAGATCGGACTGCATGTTTTATGTAATCTGATCTTGGTCTACACTGGCTGCAAAGGCAACTATAGTTCTGAAAGGAGCTTTACAGGTTAATACATATTTTTGTCTACACTTGAATTACATCTGAACAGGAGGCACAGTGAGAAATTGCTCAATTTCTCCTTTTGCTACAATATTTTGACATGTATTCATGTTTGAAACTTTAATTTGTTTTGATTATACAGTACCTGCTTTACAAGAATGTTTTAATTTTTTTCTGCTACTACTCTTACCACATGGGAAAATTTCAGACTTGTCCAAACTGAAATAAGAAATATCTTTAAAAAAGATAGCCCAAATTTGCCAGCAAATAGGCAGGGGCTCTTAGAATAAACATGTCTACATTTTTTACCACAGGGGCCCTTAGAATAAACATGTCTACATATTTGACCAATCACAAATATCTATTTATTCATTTGTTATCAGTACCAAAAAGTAGGTCAAAAGCCATCACATTCAGCTATGCCGAAAAATTTGCAAAGGACAAACAGAATATGACTAAAATAATGGACTTTGTCTTGAGCCTAGTGGGAAAAGGAGAAAATGATGGTAAATAGCATTTTCTCCACTTCCCACAGAGTTTTCTAAAGCCTTCTTGCTCAAGGGATTTCCAAACTCAAATTAATTGGCAAATGCTTAAATTTGTGTCAAAAGGTCGTATTAGCATTATACCAAACAGCAAAATTTTAGACTTGTACAAATTCAAAGCATTTGCAGATGACAATATAAATGTAGATCAACAGATGATTCCAGTCTCTGATAAAGTAGAAAACATTGTAGAAAAGGGAGAAAATGCTGGTTAACAACATTTTCTTCTTTTTCCACAATGTTTTCAAAAGCCATCTATTTGAGGGTTGATAAAACTTGTGATTGTGAGGTAAAGAGTCAATGGTTAAAATTTTTCTGATGACACCAAGCAGGTTGATCAAAAGGGATTATCTAAATTAAACCTAAGTTTGTATGGGATGTAATTTATTGTGCAGTCTTTGAAACTTTAACCTGAACCAGCATTTTCTCCCTTTTCCACAATGTTTTCAAAAATCTTCTTCTTCAGGACTGTTTAAACTTGTGATTGTGTGGTAAAGAGTCAACTGTTATATTAAAAAATCTTTCTGGTGACACCAAGCAGGCTGATCTGGAGGATTATCTAAATTTAGGCTGAGTTTATGTTCGATGTACATTATTTTGCAGTCTTTGAAACTTTAACCTGAACCAGTATTTCTCTTTTGCCTGCAATATTTTCAAAGGCCTTTGTACTTGGAGTTGTTAAAACTCGGGTAACTAAGTTTTGGTAAAGAGTGCAAACCAACAGGCGATTGAATAGTAACTTCATGATTCTATATAACTAGCAACTGTTACCATTTGTGCATGATTTTCTGTAGACTCTATTATATCTTTTATGGCCACTCACTTGGCCACAGTTGAATATTTGACAGCTGAAAAAAAGAAATAGAACTAGAGCTGTCACTGAATGTGACTTAATACCCCTGCCAGTGCTTTGACAGAAAAAAAGTGTCAAGTTCAAGGGGAGATAATTCCTCAACCAGGGGGAGTTGATACTTGAAAATTACGTCTTGCCAATCTTCAATATATGATCAATATATGTGCAAAGTTTCAATGCAATTGAAGGAAAACTGTAGGAGGAGTTTGCGACACAAAAAAAAAGTGTCAAGTTCAAGGGGAGATAATTCTTCAACCAGTGGGAGTTGACACTTGAAAATTACGTCTTGCAAATCTTTAATCTATGATCAATATATGTGCAAAGTTTCAATGCAATTGAAGGAAAACTGTAGGAGGAGTTCACGACACAAAATTGCTAGTATTCTGTACACAGACGGACACACGGACGGACAGACAGGCTGATTCCAGTATACCCCCGAAAACATTTGTTTTGCGGGGGTATAATGACTGACATCCTAGCACAAGGGTGTTTAATACATCTCCGTAATGCACTGTACCGTGCAAGTAATCACATAATTATGGATCAATAAAATCCATTTTGTCTAACAACTGACTGAATCATGAGGTACACTGGTCCTTTGACATGCAGAAAATTTACAAAGATAGCAAAAAGTTTTGACTCATATCAGCTTGCATGGATAGCGCAGGCTGACACAGTTCAAAACTTTTGCAGATGCATTAACCCTTTACCACACAATCACAGGTTTTAACAACCCTATAGAAAAAGCCTTTTGAAAACATTGTGGGAAAAGGAGAAAATGTTGGTAACCAGCATTTTTTCCTTTTTCCACAATGTTTTCTACCCTTTTGATGACAAATTTCAATTTCTGAGATACATTTATTTTGTCGTCTGCAAATGCTTTCAATTTTGACTAGTCTACAGTTCTGTTGTTTGGTAAAGAGTTCAACCTTTTTTCACAGAGCATGACTTAAATAAAATGATCAACAATTTCTCTCTGGCACAAATTGCCATTTGATACCAGTGTTGTATAACTCTATTACAAACATTGTTACACATGAAGATATTCTACAAGTACAATTATTGACAGTAGCAGTGTTCTGCAATACAAATTATGTCTATATTTACAATCAATAAATTTCTTTAACTATTTACCAAACAAACCTGTGTATTTAGGGACGCTGAGTAAGAAAGCTTTTCAAAATATTGTAAGAAAAGGACAAAATGCTGGTTACCAGCACTGTTTCCTTTTTCCCACAATGTTTGCTTCTATTTTTAAAACAAATCCCATTTATCTATTTTAAAGAGAAAGAAAATTAAACAAAGCATTGTAAATTGTCTTTTGCCAAATAAAGAGTCCAGCTTGACTTGAATAAAAGAAGTAAAGCTTTCATTTCTACAAGCCTTTTCCCTGAATGTTTTCAAAGGCTTCTTCATCAGGGTCTTTAAAATGTGGGATTTTGGGGTGAAGAGCATAATGTAGAAATTGTTTCCTACCTAACCTTTTACCACACAGTCCTGACTTTTAACGGCCCTGTAAAAGAAGCCATTTGAAAACATTGTGGGAAAAGGTGAAAATGCTGGTAACCAGCATTTTCTCCTTTTCCCACAATGTTTTCTATCCTTTACAAAACAAATTTCAATTTTTCAGTCGCTTTTATTTTATCGTCTGCAAATGCTTTCAATTTGAACCAGTCTAATATTTTGTCGTTTGGCAAAGAGTTATATTTAAACTACATTGGCTGTACTTTAACCCTTTACCACACAACAGTTGTCTAAATCAAAGGCATTTGGTGGAGATGACAAAACCCTTTACCACTTAATAGTTGTCTAACTCAAAGGCATTTGGTGGAGATGACAAAATAATCAGGGCTTAAATGATGAAATTTCCCCCGGGATTGTGTAGTAAAAGGTAAACAAATAACTCTTTGACAACAAAATGTTCGACTTTCCAATTTGAAAGGGTCTGCAGACAAAAATAAAATGTGATTCAAATGATAGAATGTGTCGGAAGAAGAGTAGAAAACATTATGGGAAAAGGAGAAAATGCTGGTTACCAGCATTTTCTCCTTTTCTCACAATGTTTTCAAATGCTCAGAGACATTAAAACTCGGAATTGTGTGGTAAAGGGCTTAGCATAATATGTAAAATGGTGATAATTCTTATACAAGATGGAAAACGGTTCTTTTTTTCAAACAATGTTTTCGATAGTATTAACACTTTACTACACAATCCCGAGTTTAAATGACCCTGTAGAAGAAGCCTTTTGAAAACACTTTGGGAAAAGGAGAAAATGCTGGTAACCAGCATTTTCTCCTTTTCCCAGAGTGTTTTCTACCCTTTTAAAAACAAATGTCATGTTTTGAGTAGCATTTGTCGTCTGCAAATGCTTTTAATTTGGACCAGTCTAAAATATTGTCGTTTGGTAAAGAGTTAAACTCCTGGCCGTTTTAAATCCAATACAAATTTTAGTCCTAAGATTGTTACATTTGGGCTAGTTTTGGACTGATCTGAAATTAGCCTGTAAAATCATGGGTGATGTAAATTCTTTACCAGACAACAAAAGTTTGGTAACCAGCATTTTCTCCTTTTCCCACAATGTTTTCTACCCTTCCCAAAACAAATTTCAATTTCCGAGTCACATTTATTTTGTCGTCTGCAAATACTTTCAATTTGGACCAGTCTAAAATTTTGTCATTTGGTAAAGAGTTAAGTGGTAACGGGTTCATGTGTGGGATAGTGAAGTACAGAATTAAGAAATGGAGTAGTAACTTACTCTGCTTCTGACATGTCGAAATACGAAGCAAGACAGTCGGTATAGTTACAGGCCCCTTCACAAGAGTAATCATAGCTGACGTATTTCTCTTCATATATATAAGTTTCACAGTCTGGCCCAGGGATGCAGTTCATACATACTTGTGTGAAATCCTTGCTACACTCTGAAAATATAAAGTTAAGTCTTTACCAGACGACAATTATACAGACTTGTCCAAATTGAAAGCAGTCGCAGACGACAATTTTGACCGAGCTCAAATAATTTGTGTTTAATACGGTAGAAAAAAATCGTGGGAAAAAAAGAAAATTCCGGTTACCAGCATTTTCTCCTTTTCCCACAATGTTTTCGATAGGCTGCTTCCTCAGGATCATTAAAACTCTGAATTGTGTTGTAAAGGGTTAATACCAAAAAACCAATCAATCACTTTTTACCACATAGCAATTAAAATTTTAGACTTCTTCAAATTTAAAGTATTTGCTGATGACATCATCAGTGTTGCTCAAAATATGATTTCCCTCTTCAAAATACAGGAAAACATTGTGGAAAGAGGAGAAAATGCCTTCTTTTTGATAAGGTGTTAATTGCTTTCTAACTAAATTCAGGTAATGACAGAGTTTGAATTTGTAGTTTGTAATTAGCTTTCAATTTGGAAGACTCTAAACTTTGTTGTTTTGGAAAGGGATAGCACGACGGCACATGAAACAATTTCTTTAGTTGTCAAAATGTTTTCAGATGTAGTTTGCTTCTAGTATCTTAAGAATTTGAACCCTTTACCAGTCAACTAAATTTACACTTGTTAAATCTAAAAGCCTTTGCAGGCGACAGACAAATTATCGGTGGCTAAAATGATGCAGGTTGTCTTTACCCTTTACCACACAATCCTGAGTTCCAACAACCCTGAAGAAGAAGGTTTATGAAAACATTGTTGGAAAAGGAGAAAATGCTGGTAACCAGCATTTTCTCCTTTTCCCATAATGTTTTCTACTCTTTCAGACACAAATACCATAATTTTTGTCACATTTAATTTGTCACCTGCAAATGCTTTCAATTTGGACCAGTCTACAAATTTGTCTTGTGGTAAAGAGTTAATAGGGTAGAAAACATTGTTGGTAGAGGAGAAAATACTGGCTACCCGTATTTTCTCCTCGAGCTCACAGTATTTTCAAAACTCTTCTTTGTCAGGGAGCTGGAAGCCCAGGTAACTCAGTCCATAGTGCACAGGACTTGAGAACAAGGGGGTCACTGGTTTGATCACTGGCTTAATGGCCAACTTCTCTCTGAGGATTGATGATAGTCATTGTAACAGGATTCATTCCTCTCTCACCACTGATCATTGTTTTCTCGATGGTTATGTGGGAAAGCAGCCAGTGGCTTGGAAAGAATACTGTGCGGAGCACTGATAAAAGAAAGTCTAGGAAAGCACAGATAGGTGCACTGGCCGTATGGTATCACTGAAATAATGTTGAAAACAGCGTTATACACCATACAATCAATCAATCAATTAAACTTTGACAGGGTGACTAAAACTCTGGGGTATGTTTTAAAAGGTTAAGAAATAGATCTTTTACTGTTACTGAAATGAAACTTAACCTTCAACTTCACAGGTGAGAAATACAAATGAGCCATGCTCTGTGAACAGGGGGCTTAATGAATCTGCAAAAATTATCGACCCAGGTCAGCCTTTGCAGTCCGCATAGGCTGACCTGGGCAGAAACTTTTTGCTATTGGTCAATTTTCTGCACGTCAAAGGACCAGAGTTCCCTGACATGACTAAGTCCATTGTTAGACAAAAGGGATTTTATGGATCCATTATTATGTGATGACTTGTATGGTATAATGCATCACAGAGATGCATTAACCTTTTACCACACAATCCCGACTTTTAACGACCCTGAGGAAAAAGCCTTTTGAAAACATTGTGCGAAAAGGAGAAAATGCTGCATTTTCTCCTTTTCCCACAATGTTTTCTATTCTTCCCAAAACAAATTTCAATTTTTGAGTAACATTTAATTTGTCGTCATCAAAAGCTTTCAATTTGGACTGGTCTAAAATTTTGTCGTTTGGTAAAGAGTTAAGCCTCCTTTTGCCAGAGTATGGCTCAAATAACGTTGAAATGGGTGTGGTTGTATCTGCCCTGTTGTCACAATCATGTAACAGACATGTCAAGGTCATTTCAAAGTTGTAGCAAATCATCCCTTCGTGTTTTAAGAATCTTAAATATAGATGTGAACGGGGGGCTTACTGCATTTGCAAAATGTCTTGACCCATGTCAGCCCGAGCAAGCTGACCTTGGTCAAAACTTTTTGCTTTTAATAAATGTTCTGCGAGTCAAAGAAACAGTTTACCTTATGATTCAGAAGGTTGATATACAAGACATTTTATGGATCTATAAAACTATGATGACTTGCTTTGTATCATGCATCAGAGAGATGCATTAAGCCCCCTTTTTGCCAGAGCAAGGCTCATACAATTCTAGAAAAATTACCTTCGATACCACAAGTCAGAAATACAAGCATTGTTGACTCAGATGCAGTAGCGTCAGTCCAGTTTTGACCATCATGTAACATACAAGTCAGGTTTGTTTCGTAGAAGGTCACAGCCAAACATCCTGTTGTATCAAGGCACAAGTGTACACAGTCATCCAACCTCGGTATATCGGATTCCATTGATATAACGTCGCATATGCTTGTCTTGTTTTGAAGTTCAGTGAGCTTGAATTTCGGACAGTCTGTGCCAACATAGTAAAAATATTTAAATATGCTAACCACTGAGCTATCCAGCCCGACATAGGGCATGAAACCAGGAGTCAACTTGTTTAATTCACCGGCTCAGCTAATTTCTTTTAGAGAACTGAGGATACCCATTGCTGTTCATTCCTCTCTCATCTCTGATTTTTTTCAATGATGGTTAGGTAGGAAGGCAGCTGGTGGCTTAGGAAGAATATTGTGCAAAGCAATGGTAAAAGAAACTCCAGGAAAGCATGGATAGGTGCACAGGCCGCTGCAATATAACTGAAATAATGTTGATGACACATCATAAAAACACACAAACATATCTACTTGACCAGGTATTCAATGGTTACCAGTCAAAAAGGAGAATAGAAACATACAAAGACTGTTACAAGTCAATTAAACCTTTACCACACAATCCCAAGCTTTCACGACCAGGTGAAAGAAAGCTTTTGAAAACACTGTGGGAATAGGAGAAAACGCTGGTAACCAGCATTTTCTCCTTTAGCCACAATTTCTTCCACCCTTCTTGTAGAAAATCCCATTATCTGCATAAAATTTAATTTTTCGACTGCAAATGTATTCAGTTTGGTCCAGTCTAAAATATAGTCGTTTAATAAAGAGTCACTATCCCAGGCAAGTACTTTGAAAGAGAAACAAGATTTTCAGGGGGACTAATTATTCGATACAGAAATCCAACATTTGATTAAAACTGATAGCAATAAACCCCATGTGGACCAAAAACTCACAGACAAATAATGAAAAATGTGATATGAAAAATGTAGTAGTAAAATACAAAATTTGTGCCATGCTTTGTGAAAAGGCAGCTTAATGCAGCTGCAAAAAGTATCTTCCCAGTTCAGCTGCGCAGGCTGACCTGGCCCGAAACTTTTCGCCATTGATCAATTTTCCGAATGTCAAAGGACAAGTCATTCGGTTGTCAGAAAAACTATTTTATAGATCCATAATACTGTGATGACTTGCTAGGTATCGTGCATTACGGAGATGCATTAAGCTCCCTTTTCACAGAGCATGACTCATTTTTAAATTTACCTTGTCTGCAAGATTTACGCAGTGCTGTCCTTCCCCATTGCATTTGAAGTCCTGTATGGTTGTATAACCTACATTTTGACTTGCTGGGATCAAAAACTGATGCACTACAGGGAATTGTTGATGAACATGTTTCACTGCAGTTAGATGTCAAAGATATCATAGAACGAATGCTGAAGGCTCGGTTCACGCTGTCATGAATACCGCAGTTGACACATTCTTGTTCAAATGTGGGTGCACAGGCTGTGAGGAAAAAAAAAACTTTTCTAAGCAACCATGTTTTAACAACCCTGTGGGAGAAATCTTTAGAAACATGTAGGGAAAAGGGAGGAAATGCTGGTGAACAGCTTTTTCTCCTTTCCCAAAAACCTTTTTACAACTTCTGTATGTAACTTCATCATCTGAGCCACATTTCATCTGTTGCCTGGTAAAGTGTTAGCATATTGCTTTCAACTCTTTACCAAAATGATAAATTCTAGACTCTTCAAAACTGAAGCATCTGCAGAGGAAAATTTTGAAAGTGGTACAAATGAACCAAACTTCTTTGACAGGGTAGAAAACAAGATGGAAAAAGGAGAAATGTTTTCTCCTTTTTCCACTGTGCTTTCAAAAGCCTTCTCCTTCAGGATCCTTAAAATCTCGGGTTGTGTGGTAACCCAAAATTTCAGACTTGTCCAAATTACAAAAAAATTGTAGGCTGCAACACAAATATGGCTCAAATGATGGAATTTGTTTCTAAAAGAACAGAAAATATTGTTGGAAAATGAGAAAATGCTGGCTACCAGCATTTTCTTCTTTTCTCACAATTTTTCAAAAGGCCTTTTCCCTCAAAGGCATTAAAAGGTGGGATTTTGTTGTAAAGGGTCCTGAACATTTCTTTGAAAATCATGTTCATTGAAAACGATTCCTAGCCCTGACTCTTACCCTGACTCAGACAAATTCTGGTTTTCAATCTTCTTCGCAGACAGAGCTATTCATGAAATAAATCTAGGATTTAAGGAATCAGTCTTTTAAAACATACATGGATTTCAATGAAACACCCTATCCACGAGATATCAAGCACTGCCATTTCATACTTCCTGAACAAATTTTTACCATTCTTTTGTAAAATATGTATAATCAACAAGTAATATTGCTTGATACAAGAAAAAGACAAATAAATGTTATGGTAAAAGGGAAAACTGCTAATGATGATCAGTTTCCCCTTAACCCTTAAAGTGCTGAATTAATGATTTTGACTCTCTAAATTCGGAAAAACATGCGAGTCCAAAATATTGCTATTTCAAGATTGTTTCCACTGCACATTCTGTGCAGTCTGATCTTGATCTATACTTGCTGCAAAAACAACTCAACTTGGTTTCAGGGCAGTAAGGGTTCAGCCTAAATGTTCTGACAAGCTGTCTGCTGAAATAGACAACAAGGTGTGTGCTTGTGATAAAGAAATACGTGATCTTTTTTTCAAAGACCCCTTTAAGTAATTTTATGCAACACAAGAGCTGACATACTTCCCTGAAGACTGATTGATTGTTTGTTGTTTAACGCCGTTTTCAACATTATTTCAGTTATGTAAAGACACAGGTTTCACAGCATTTACTTATATTTTCAGTTTATCCTTTTACAGAATGACAAAATTTTAGACTTCTACAAACTGAAAGCATTTTCAGGCGATACATCAAATTAGGCTCATATTTGATGGGGATCTGTATTTGACAGGATATAAAACATTGTGGGAAAGGAGAAAATGCTGGTCATCAACATTTTCTCCTTTTGCCAAAATGTTTTCGAAAGCCTTCCTCATCAGAGTCATTAAAACTTGAGATTGTATGGTAAGGTGTAATAAAGAAAAAAGTTAACTTACACTGCAAATTGCATAAGCGCTGAACAAATGTCATTCCTACAGCTTCGTTTGTAGAATTTGACTCATCACAAGAGTGAAACAAGCAAGTCTGAATACTTGGCATATATGTGGCACTCATACACCCGTCGTAGTCCAAGCATCCTGCTAGGCAATACTCATAGCCTTGACTGTCCATAGTGACTTGCAGGACAGGACATGTTCCAATGTGATCAGTTTTTGTGACAATCTTGAACTGCAGACACTCTGTATAAAGAGAATAGAAGAAACAAAAGCATGCAGCTGCCAATGCTCAGCTGAAATTGCTTTTAGAGATGGTGAAAATGGAATGTAGAAAAAGGGGCATAATTGGGACAAAAATATTTTTAGGATTATCTGCCTCACTGGTATTGGTTCCCCTTTTGATAGTAAACAACTTATCTAAATTTGAAGTAAATATCTTCAGTAATAAGAGTGATATGAGAAAAAGGTAGATTTTCAGTGAAATCAAAAAAGGGGCATAACTGTGTCAAAAACATTTTGATGTTAAGGTTCTCCTTTTGATAGTTAACACAATTGACTAGGACAGACAATGACAGAGTTACGACAATACCTTGGTGTTTTCTTGGAAAAACAGCTGAGCAAAAGATTGATGAAAAGTATCAAAGTTGCTGCAAATTGTAAGACCAAAAACCTAAGAAAACTGTTACCATGTTTTAAGTGAATATGGCAAATCTGGTCTCATTACTTATATTTACTACTCGTTTGTTCTTTCATTGATGAATTTTAACCATGTGTTTGCTACCTCAGGATTCAGTTAGTTATTACAAAAAAAAAAAAGGATTTTATGAATCCATAATTATGTGATGACTTGCTTGGTATCATGCATCATGGAGATGCATTAAATCACCTTTTGTAAGAGCATGACTAAAATAAGTGTTGAGTTAGAGCACAGAAACATTTTTTACCTGGGTTATATGTCCGCCGATAAGCAGTGACCCCATACTCCTGTGTGACATATGTACAGTCATAGTGATAGCATAACCCATAATCAAAAAAAGCCGTTGTGCATCCCTCACTAATGTTACAGGCTGCATTACAGTTCTTGTCTATGAAGAATGAAGGTTTGTCAATGTATCTAGGGCAGATATTACTTGCAATCCCACAGTTTAGGCATTCCTGGGTGTAATCACGTGGTGGATCTGTATTAAGTATAATAGACTTACAAACTTGAAAATCAATTTCATCTTTTAACGATACATCTATACTCCATTTCAGACAGTTTTCAAACCATTTAATATTCATTTTATGACACTATAACCATTCTTGTCGCTTCATGCCAAATATTGCCCCTTACAGTTGCAAGGTTGTACAGATTAAGACCAACAGAAAATGCATTTCATTTTCTGGTGGCTACCAAAGAAATCATGGTTATCGTTTCCGGTGGTAAATCGAAGACAAATCCTTTGAGTTTTTTTATTCCTTACATCATATCTATTGGTAATTTATCTATCTGACTAAATTCTGAACCATTCTAACAGGCTTTTTCTTTATGGCTGTATCCTTAAATCTTCAGAAAACAACCTTGAGATCTTAGAACTTAATAATTTCTTGATACAGTTGAAGGCCTAATCTTTACCAAAGAAGCTGGTTGTTTTACTACCTTCAGGGAGAATGCTACATAGAAAACATAGTGGGAGATAAAGCAATATGCTGGTAAAACAAATTTTTCTCTTTCTCACAATGTTTTCCACCTATTCAAGGAAACTCCCAGCAAAATAACATAATGAGTCACACAAACAATGCTTTGTGAATAGGGGGCTAAATGCATCTTCAAAAAGTATCGACCCAGGTCAAACTGACCTGGGCCAAAACTTTTTGTTAATGGTCAATTTTCTGCATGTCAGAGGACCAGTCTACATCATGGTTCAGTCGGTTGTTAGACAAAATGGATTTTATGGATCCACAGTCATATGACGACTTACTTGGTACCATGGATCATGGAGATGCATTAAGCCCCCTTTTGCTAGAGCATGGCTCATTTATCTTCAACATAGGCAATCAGTATGGACCATTTCAAAATATGCAGTCTAACCCTTTATCAAACTATCTTGTGTTTTAATGACCTTCAGGAAAAAGCCCTTGGAAAATACAGGAAAAGAAGAAAAACATGCTGATAAAACAGCATTTTCTTCTTTTCCCACAATGTTTTCTACCCTTTTAGAAACAATCTCACCATATTAGCATACTTTAATTTATAGTCTGCAAATGCTTTCAAAGTGGACCAGTCTAGAATTTCATCACTCCAGGTAAAGAGTTTAAACAGTACAACCACAAGGTTTCAGGATACCTTCAGAAATACACAGTCTTCTGACTAGGGTAATTCCAGATGCTGGGACAGTTGAATCCACGTCTGTGCAGTTGTGATACTGACATGATTGGGTCAGGTGATTGTATGTGACACCCCGACAACCAGTCATGTCAAAGCATTTTGTCATGCAGTAGGGCAGGTCTACCCCACCCACATCTGTATCAAAGGCCCCACAAAGTATGGCTCCACTAGTGACAATCTCTATATTGTAGTTCAAACAATCTGAAAATGAGGAAAATGACAGTGATGTAAATGAGTATGTAAACAAGTACCAGTTGCCAGGGTAATTTTGTCCATATACCGGTACATCCCAGGTGAAAACAGAGCATGCATCAAGGGCTTGAAGAAAAACTTTCGAAAATGAAGACCCACAACAGGTATGGAAATGTCAGATCGCTGCATGACATTGCATCATTGCACAAGGCGTCTATAGTGCAAGACTTTCTGAAGCAGGAAAAAGTCGTTGTGCTCCCCCATCCTCTGTATTCACCTGATCTTGCCCTTTGTGACTTCTTTTTGTTTCCAAAGCTAAAAAAATACCTTTCAGGTTGAAAATTTGTTCAGAGCAAACACCTCGGTTCTGCAATATTCCAGTGTCTTATAGTATACCTAAAAAAAGACTATGAAAATGGCTTCAAAGATTGGATCCGGAGACTGAAACTTCGTATATCTGTTGGAGGTGAACACTTAGAGGGAACAAAATAAAAAAATTTCAGTGAAACCTATGAAGAATCAAATTTTAGGTGCTTAGATGTATCCATATTTGAACACTCTTTGTAGCCTTTGTCTAGAATGTCTCAGCTAAGTGGATAGGGTAAATCAAAGATTAAGCTGTAGATTTTGTGCCACCTGATCTTGATCTGCACCAACCACTACAGTAACTTAAGTTAAAAAAGGGCTTCAAATTTGCTTGACAATGTGCACTGGTAATGAAGTAATGACAATGCCTGACTCACCATCACTACATGTGCGTCTAAATGCAGTATTTCCAAAGCTATACTGTAGTGCTGTACACTCGTACAGATAGCATACATCATCCAATGGTTTGAACACGGCCATAAGACATGAGTCTGTTGAATTACAAAGGTTGTCGCAGTCTACTCTTGAGTATGCAGAGTGTTGCACCATAGGATTGCATTCAGAATTTGCCTCACAGTCTGTGCATTTCTGTGTGTAGTGACGCTCACATTCTGATGGAATAGAACGTAAAATATTATAAATGCAGAATGCACACATTTTGTAAAGTATGTATAAACTCTTTACCAAATGATACGATTTTAGAAAAGACTAATTTGAAAGCATCAGCAGACAACAAATGTGGTTTAACTCTTAAACAAACCACAAAATTTTAGACCAGTCCAAATTGAAAGCGTTTGCAGACGACAAAATAAATTCGAATGAAAAACTTGTTTTGGGAAGGGTAGAAAACATTTTGGGAAAAGGAGAAAATGCTGGTTACCAGCATTTTCTCCTTTTCCCACAATGTTTTCAAAAGGCTTCTTTCTCAGGGTCGTTAAAACTCAGGATTGTGTGGTAAAGAGTTAAATATACAGGCAACTTCCACATACATTATAATGTTCTGATAATTTTGCTCCACTGATTATGACTGTGACAAAGGTCTGTACAAAATATGATGTGCTTGTTCCGATCCCCAGCTCAGCCTATTTTTTTCCAAGGATTGAAGATAGTCATTGCAATAGGATTCATTCCTCTTTCACCACTAATAATTGTTTCGTTGATGGTTGTGTGGAAAAGTAGCCTGTGACTTCGAAAGAATATTGTGAAAAGCAGTGGTAAAAGAATGTCCAGGAAAGCATGGATAGGTGCAATGGCCACCGTGATAAAACTGAAATGATGTTGCAAACAGCATTAATTAAAGACCATAAAAACACACAAACAAAATATGATGCAAGATTTTTCAATAAAAGTCTTAAACCTTTACCAAACAATCCTGTGTTTTGAGGACCAGAAGAGGAGAAAATGCTGGTTACCAGCATTTTTTCCTTTTCCTACATTTCTTTTTGCTTTTTCAGAAACATCTCTCATCACTTGAGCCACATGCAATTTCTCATCTGCAAATGCTTTGAATTTTGACAGGTTTAAATTTTGTCAAGTGATAAAGAGCTAAGCACTATCATCTCATAGAGAGCAGTTTGGTTAACAGCAAGATATTGAAACAAAGGGAGAAGCTCAGGAGAATCTATTACAGTTTGCAATTCTGAGTTACATTTGAGCCATGCTCTGGCAAAAGGGGGATTAATGTATCTCTGTGATGCATTATACCAGCAACTTATCACTTAATCATGGATCCATAATTCTATTTTGTCTAACAACCAACTGTGGTGCCCGTGGTTGTGAGGTAAGAGTGTCAGCCTTGCAACCATACAGGCCCGAGTTTGATTCCCTGCAGCAGGTGTCAAGTGTGGGACTGTTTATTGACCCAAACATTCAGCCAGAGTACTGGTGTTGTTTCCAGGAATCAGAATTGATAGAGATTAGTATAAGCTGCAAGACTTTGTTTCTCAATCGACGTAAAATAAATATGTTTAAACTAAACTAACAACCAACTGAATTATGAGGTACACTGGATCATAGAGAAAATCGACCAATAGTGAAAAGTTTTGGCCCAGGTCAGCCTGCTCTATCCACATTGATTGCGTAGGTTGACCTGGGTCAATACTTTTCGCAGATGCATTAAGCTGCCTTTTGGCAGAACCTGGCTCATTTATTCATTTAGACAACATACATCATTGGTAATATTGTATTTTAATATAATATAGTCAGTAAGCATCTGACATTAATTGGCCCTTGAGGAATTTGAAAGTACAGCTAGACTCATTGGTACTTGTCAAATTGGATAAAATTCCTGGAAAGAGCCTATATAGGATCCATATTACTGAAGCTAGTAGTTTGTTGCATAAGCAACTTGTAGTAAGTCATTACTGTAGAAGATTTTAATACATACGATCTAAACAATTCCTCCAGTAAAATATATAGTTTGGTTTCTGGGCATAGTCTGTGCAGTTGAAATATGAACATGTAGGATCCACTTCATCAAATGACACTGACATACAATCAGCCATGTCAAGGCACCGATGTAGGCAAATTTCGGCACTTGTACCGTATGTTTCAGAATAAAAGGCAGAACAGTTGCCTGTTGCATGATCTAGCTTCCGTATCTCATAGTTGCTGCATTCTGTAATAGAAAATGACTTTAAAAAACAAGAATCTCTAGCAACACCAGTAAGTGGACTTTTACATGACAAAAACAGTGATTTGCCAAGGTAGCAATTACTGTAACTATGTAATCTTTATAAAAATGTATACAAGCAGGTCCTGCTTGTGTACATCTTTCTAATTAAAGGAAACAAAAAGAGTGAGAAAAGTGCACTCAAGACTTAGTTATTTTCAAATGAATTTGAAAATAACAAAGTCTTGAATGCACTTGTCTCACTCATTTTGAAAATATCCCCTATTTCTGTCAGTTTATGGGATGTTATGTTCCCTTCAATCATACATTTTCAGTTTTGATTAATAGTGACCTTGACCTTCACCTTAGCTGCAAAATGAAGGTATTTTGTATAATCTGCAGATGAAGATCCATTCCAATGACAATTTTTTAAAACAATGAAGCTGACTGGTTGTTGAAGTTATTGCATATTTTCAGTTTAGTGTAGCAATGACCTTGGGTACCTTTCACTAAACTGCGTAAATTTATGCAAATTTTTTTTGAGTGAATATATCAATATATACACACATACAATCCCCGCTTTACTCAAAATTATGAGCCAACATAAAGTTATGCAGTTCAGTGAAACTTGTTTTCAGACTTGATGCTTCCTTATTTTTACTGTGTACCCTAGTGAAAGGTACCCCTTGAGCTTGGCCATAAAACTAACAGGCTAATCAGGGCTGTGGTACAGCCATGGAATAAACTGTCATTCCCAGGGTACCGAAAGCAGGAGTAGGATGGGAGTACAATATGGATTTTGGAGGACCTACCACAAGAAAATTTTTGAATTTAAGATGTCCCTAGAAGCAATCCTAATGCATTATGAGGCTTATCAATTGACCTTTAACCTTTGCATGAAAAGGGAAAAGCAAAGAGGGAAAAAAATTAAAAAGTGGTAGAGCCAGTACTATATTGATCAATACAGTGAGATTTTCCATTGAAAAGAAATAGGATGAATCCAAATACATGTATTTTTCTTTTTACTGGTGGTTGGAAATCTCACTTTTTTTTTTAATAGTTTTAGGCTTAATAGTGAGAATGAATTTGTTATATAAAGTGGTGAAAGATATAAATTATATGTTTAACCTGTTTCCATTTTTTTCTACATTACACACTTGCACACTGTGCGTTAAGGATGCTACGCCATTGCCAAAGCTTGGTGCAGTTGCTTTTTCAGTGAAAATTTTAGGTCCAAAGAGGGCATAGCAGCGTCAAAAATGTTTTGAGGGTTACCTTTCCTCGTCGTATGAGTTCCCTTTTTTGATGTTCAGAACTAAGCTGAGGTTGAAGAAAATATCTAAAAAAAGGTACTGACAGATGAGATGAGAAAATGTCAAAGCTACTGCATGCCAACAACCATGCAGACAATGACATGACATGGATATGACGTAATACTTAACCCTTAGAGTGCAAAATAAACCCAACAGGCAGTTTCATTCTTGACACAAGATCTTTAACCTTAAAGCACCTGGTAGTTACATTTGCGGCCACTGTAGATCAAGATCAGGCTGCACAAAATGTGCAGCCTGATCTTTGATTTACACTGTCCGCTTTGATGAATCACTGTAGACAAAGGCAGCCATGAAATTGCAATTATTTGGGTTGTATTTCTAGGATGAAAATGTCCAACAGGTTTATTCGGTGCTCTAGGGTTAATAAGAGCAATGTTAAGGTTTCCCTTGTCTGGAATGTCTAAGCAAAGCTGACAGTGTAGGTCAAAGATCAGACTGCACATTTTGTGCAGTCTGATCTTGATCCACATTGTCCGCAAAAAGGTCCTTCAGTTTTGCTTACTAGCCTAAACGCTAGTAAGATCTGCACTGGCCAAAAAGGAAACTACAGTGATGAAAGGCATTTTAAGGATTAAACTACAGCCATGCTGTTGACTTATAGTTATAAACAAACCTGAATAACATGTTTTTCTGAATGAAACCGAAGATGATCTCATTTCAATCTGCTGACAATCATAAAATGAACAACTTTGATTAGCCATATTATAATAGCTGGTTCCACAGTCTTGTCTGCTGTCACATGCTTCTCCACACTCTGCACTGGGATACAGCAACATCATGTTGCTGTAAGGAGCTGGGCAGGCTGAGCTGGGTCCACAATTAGTACATCTTTGTAATGTTTCACTCTCGCATGCTATGAAGATGTTAAAACAGGTAAATTGAGATCTAATCAGATCTATTGTCAAATGATAAAAAATTATCAATAAAATTTATATATAGATCTAAAAATTATCTATAAAATCTGCAGCAAACAATATTGAAAATATCCCTGTAAAATAGAAATTATTGTGGATATCATCTGAAGTTCTGTTATATGGAATTTAGCAGTCATTTTCTTTCTAAAAATTTTTTTTTTTTTTATAAGTCACATGATACTTTATGCAAATCAAGGCTGAAGATGTTAAACCATTTTTTTACATTATTATCATCTGCAAACATCTCTATAAAAAATGTGGTGTAACTTTTTACCAAACGACAAAATTTTGGACTGGACCAAATTGAAAGCACCTGCTGACGACAAAATGAATGTGACTGAAAAATAAAAAATTGTTGTGGGAAGGGTAGAAAACACTGTGGGAAAAGGAGAAAATGCTGGTTATCAGCATTTTCTCCTTTTTCTACAATGTTTTCAGAAGGCTTCTTTCTCAGGGTCGTTACAAGTAGGGATTGTGTGGTAAAGGGTTAAGTAGGTGAATTGGCAAATTTTAAAAGCACATAGATTTATTCAAATCAGGTCATTTCACAAGCATCAAAAACCCTTCCCACAGAAACATTAAATTTAACATTTGAAGTCAAACCCACTTTGAAAAAAAAAGATACTTCCAAGATACAATCACCTGACAGTGTCAGTGAGGGAAATTTAGGGTCAGTCTACTTTAAAAAAAGCTAAAATATTCTTATCCCCTTAGAATATACCTGCATCTCGACATGGCTTCTTGGTGTTGTGTGTGCCATGCTCACTGAAATAATTTAGTGAAAATTTGGAAGAACTGGATATGTGGTGTATACTTTAAGGGCATTTAAAAACTAACACATACAGGTAATTGGAGTTCCAATTTTCCCCCATAATTTAACAAACACTGGGCTTAGTACCACGATTACTAATAACGCCAGGTTAAAAATCCCTGTGTATGGATCCATAAACAACACGAAACTAGGCTACAATACTTGTAACGAACATATTTTTCTCTGGTCCCATTGTTTTCAAATGTATTTATCTACCCATAATTTCAATCATGCTGATAGACCAAGATATAGATACTTTTTTTTTTCCCAAGGTAGTCTGTTGCAAATTTGTTGCTGATCTACAGATGCTCAATCTGGAATTAATCAAGATCATATTGATCAACTTATCAGAATATTTTTCTTATTCCAAAATATACCGCTTCCCGATTTTGAGTGATACAGAAACTAAGCTGTTATTAGTTAAACCATCTAAGTCGTTAAGGACCCGAATCTGACGTGGGAATCGTGAGAAGTTGCAAGGCTGCAGACGACATTTTGTAGTTATTTGAAGGTACAGTCCATAATGGAAAGTAATGTCAAGTAGATCTTTCCTACACTTATTCTAACGCTTAATTTTCAATCGTAAATCTAAAAATGATATATATTTTTTTAATATCTTATTTATCACTTTTTATACTGAAACTGTTGCCCGTTTTCACAATATTAATTTATTTTTACGCATTAGAATTGCCGTACGGCTGTACTCACTTTCAAGGCACGTCCGCTTGTAGAAAATGGAGTCGACTGAATTGGTACTCTGCGTACAGTTGTGTAGGGTACAGTTATCCCCATTAAATGTTACAGAGCGGCAATTTAATGTATCTAAACATTCTTCGAGACATTCGTATTCATCCGATGAACTAAACACCCGTATGGAGGAATTTTCATATTGGCAATCGGCTTGCATGTTTTCGTACCTATATATTTCGTACGAAAGGCATTCGGAATCTGCAAAGGAAAATAAATGAGTCATGCTGTGTGAAAAGGGGGCTGAATGCATCTGCAATTAGTGTCAACCCAGGTCAGCCTGCGCAGTCCGTGCAGGCTGACCTGGGCCGACACTTTTGTTTTGGTACATTTTCTGCATGCCAAAGAACCAATGTACCTCAGGATTCAGTTCCTTTTTTTTATACAAAATGGATTTTATGGATCCATGATAATGTGATGATTTGCTTGGTATCATGCATTACGGAGATGCATTGAGCCCCCCCCCCCCCTTTTGTCAGTGCGTGGCTAATTTTATTATCACTGTAATTGGCACAATATATCTCCTGGCTAAACGCAAAACGGCCTCAACCAAAAACGGACTTCGAACGAAACTCGCGAGCAATTTCTCACTTCGATTAAATGTTTTCTAGTGTTGTCTGCAGACTGCAAGACTAAGTAATTAATTAAACCTTTCCCAGACAATCCTAAAGTTTTAACGACCTTGAGGAAACAGGCTTTTCAAAGCATTGCGGGAAAGAAAAGATACAACTGGTTATCAGTTATTTTTCCATTTCCCACATGTTCGGTAGCGTTTCCAAACATGACAAATCGCATCTTTTTACCCACGGTTAATTTGTCGTTTGCACAAGCGTTCAATTTGGAAAAAGTCTCAAAGATTTTAAAGCTGTAGGGTACATGCAAATGATATTTGTAAGTGCGTTTTCTCCAAATAAATTATATTTGTGGGGAAAGGTACCCAGCATTTTCTCCTTTTCCCCATAAAGTTTCCCAAAGTCTTCTTACGCGGTATGTTAAGCGAAAAGGGGTGTTGACCGTTGAAGAGAAAATAAAGACAAGATCTTACTTACCATTTACACAGGTTTTCCTATGGAAAGTAAATCCAATATATTGCTGAATTTGCGAACATTCATACAGGTCACATTGGCCTAATTGACCAGGAGCGAAGTGAAACCAGGAGCCTGTACACATGGTATCATTTTCACACACTGTTTTACATGAACTTGGTCGGAGAACTGGAATTCCGTCCTCATAGCTCGCATTGCATCCAGGACCTGGGCCACAGTTAGTACACGTTTGGGTTATAGGATCGGTGCAAGCTGGGAACGAGTAATCTATGATTATTACTTGACTGATTGAATAGTGTTTTGCGCCGCTTATCAACATTGTTTCAGTCAGCTCACATATTCATGTATTTCCTGGATTTCGCCGTGACTATATTTGCTAGGGCTCTGAAGTGTCTTGCCCAAGGACACTCTCACGAAAAACCCAATGGATCCAGTGAAGCTCGAAACCAGGGCCTCCCGGTCATGAGGCCCACACTTAATTAACCACTGAGCCACGCGAGACACTTAATGATCATTTAACGTATATGATACATGTACGATAAAGAATTGGTAGAGTCTAGAAGAAGAATATCTTAAATTTGATATTTTCAACATCAGTCAATGTCTTGTATCTAAGATAGTGGACAACGGTGAACACCATAGACATGAAATTACCTGAAGTTGGCCTTTGACCTCCTCCACCATCCTTCCTCCTTCCCAAAGAAAAAAAAAAAAACGAATTTCAGTGGTGTTAACCGATGGCATCATAAAATTCTACATTCTGTCACAAACATAATTTTATAAGCATTACAAAGATTATAATGATACCCCAACTTCAATAAAAGATTGACCATGTACAATAAAACATCTTTAAATCAAAGAGACAGACAACACTAAAGAGTAAGCGGACGGGAGAAACAATAATCGTAACAAGAAATATATTTTGAAAAAATATGCACGGCGTTACTTTAACCGCATATAGGCCTGTAGGGCCCTCAGGATTAACATGCACACATTTTTGACCAATTACAAGTTTTTATTTATTCATTCGATACTAAAAAGTAGGTCAAAAGCTAGCACATTCAGCTACGCCGAAAAACGAAATTGAACCCAGAATTCTCATGTGAAAAGTTACCTGATGCCTCTCCGACTAAAACTGCCCATAAAATTGCAACCAGCGCCAGCTGCCCATTTAACTCACGCCAACCTGAAATTAAATTTACAATAGAAGACCTTGAAAACGTCCTTGTAAGCTATAGATAGTTAACATATGAGCTATGCTCTGTAAAAAGGGTGTTTAATGCATCTGCAAAAAGTATCGACCCATGTCAGCCTGTGCAGTCCGCACATGCTCTTATGGGTCGAAACCTTTTGTTATGGGTAAATTTTCTGTGTGTCCAAGGACCATTCTACCTCATGAGTCAGTCGGTTATTAAAAAGAATTAGTGTTATTGACCCATAATAATGTGATGACCTGCTTGTTATAATGCATTAACTCTTTACCACACGAGAAAAATGTAGACCAGTCCAAATTGAAAGCATTTGCAGACGACATTTTAAATGTTACTCAAATGAGGAATTTTGCCTTTGATATGGTAGAAAACATTGTGGGAAACGGAGAAAATGCTGGTTACCAGCATTTTCTCCTTTTCCCACAATGTTTCCAAAAGGTTTCTTCCTCAGGATCGTTAAAAGTCGGGATTGTGTGGTAAAGAGTTAAACATGTTTTTTTTTTTGCGAGAGCTCCGCTCATATTATGTGAACTCTTTACCAAACGACAAAATTTTAGACCAGTCCAAATTGAAAGCTTTTGCAGACGAAAAAATAAATGTGACTCGAAAATCGAAATTTGTTCTTGGGAAGAGTAGAAAACATTGTGGGAAAAGGAGAAAATGCTGGTTACCAGCATTTTCTCCTTTTCCCACAATGTTTTCAAAAGGCTTCAGGGTCGTTAAAAGTCGGGATTGTGTGGTAAAGGGTTAACTCATTATGACAAAAGCATAAATTACCTGTAACGGTCTTTGCAAGTTTTGTCCTGCTCACATACTTTTGATGCAGGTAACTTTTATCAATCTATCTCGTGTTTTCATGTAACTTGAGCAAGAAGTCTTTTTGAAAAAAAAAAAAAAAAATACTCTCCCTTTTCCCCAAATATTTTCTACCCTATTTCAGACAAATCCCTTCATTTGAGTCATGTTTAATTTGTCGCTCCAAAATGCATAACCTACTTAAAAAGAAATTGACAAATCTGAAATTGGTCTGGTCGGGTTCTTCTCACGTCTGAGAACTTAAAAAATCAAAGCGTTGAAAACGCTGGTGTGGCATTTGTCAAGGCAGCCATTGTGTGGAATTATTAATTTGAAAAACAAACAACAGAAATAGTTTCAAAAGATTTGCTTGAAAGTCAACCTACTATATAGTCATGCCAAATCCGATAGAGAAGGGTGCGTTCTTAAGGGACGAACAAGTCCGGGCGAACAAGCCCTGGAACGAATAAATCCAGGAACGAACTGGTTTTGGGACGAACAAGCACGGTATGTGTGTATCATTACGCCGCTATAGAAGGCCATAGCTGATCAAGCTATTTTCGATAAAAAGGAAGTATTCCCACGATCGATTGCCTAATCCAGTTTATTGGAATACGCCATTTTCAATTTCATATCTGAGTGCAATCGAAACACTTATTTGTCTCAGAAAAATTGAGTTTAATTGGGTTTACTTCCTTCGGTTTTGCACAAACTACGATACATGATTTTCAAAATGCCGTATTAAACTCATAGTGGCATTGTCTTCGACAAATGCCACAAAAAAAACATAACCCTTAGGCCGCTAAGCGCGACTCTGTGACCTTTTGCGGACAGCATAGATTAAGATCAGATTGCAAAGAACGTGCAGTCTGATCTTGGATCTACACTGTCCGATTAGGAGATATCTTTTCCCCAAAGAAATCTTTAAAATAGTGAAACTCAAGTTTTTGCTCTCGGCTTGAAAGTTTCATTTCACTTCTCTAGTAGCATAAGTGTTAAAACGTTAACTTAGCAATTTCAAGACTGTTTTGGTAAGAATCAGAATTAGGTTCTATAGAGCAATGTGGGTAATAGATCGGACTTCGGTTTCTCTGCAGTCTGATCTTGATCTAAACTGGTTGCCAAAGCTTTGCACTGTAACCATAATCTCTGTTTCATAACCCGGATTTTTCGACGAACTACAACTGCGGATATCAGTACAGGTATACCATGGGCGGATTTTTTTAGGTACGATTGCGGACAGTGTTTGGCATCAATTGTGGAATCTAATTTTTATAATTTGGATTTTTTTCTCAACGGAAAGTCAAGCACGAGTTAATTTTTACTTACCCATATTCTGGTCACAAAATCCACATCCGTGAACCTTAAATAGACTTGGTTTAGAACAGATGTCAGTAATAGAACAACAGTCCGATTACAAAGAAGAGACTTCTCTTCTTAGTTATACGTGCAACATTTTGCTCCCCTAAGTCATGTCATTTGAACAGCCATGAAACATCCATAATTCTCACACATAGGCCAATATAATTTTAATGGGTTTTTCACTTCTCGTATATATACACTTTCCAACAACTTCTGACACTCTGCCTCGAAATGATTATAATCTTTGTAATCATTAATAGGCTTCTGAGCGAAACTGAAGCACCTTTTGAGAATCTTGGATCTACACTGTCCGAAACGATGAGGTATTTTCCCTTCATAAAAGAATATCGAAATCGCAATATCTGGGGTTTCTCCTGCCCACTGAAACTTTCAATTAACTCTTAACCTGCTAAATATAGTAAATGAAATTTTTCAAGCTAATAGTAAAAACCCAAATATTGCTATTTTTGGCGAAAAATATCTCGCTGTCGGACTGTGTAAATCAAAGATCGGACTACACATTATGTGCAGTCCGATCTTAATCTACACTGTCCGCAAAAGGTCATTGAGTCGCGCTTAGTAGTCGAACAGTTAAAAATATTGGACATAGGATCTGACAAAATTTGGCGTCTGAGATGTAAATTATTGAGCAGTTAATACTGCAGCACTATTTATCCTTAGAAGGCGAAGTTCATGACTCAGTCTGCTCTAGCGGACAGTGTAGATCAAGATCAGACTTCATAGAAGATGCAGTCTAACCTTTGATCTATAACGATACGATTTATTGGAATTTTCATTTAAGTTATTTGGGAGTTTAACCCTTTGCCACACAATCCCGACATTTAACGACCCTGAGAAAGGAGCCTTTTGAAAACATTGTGGGAAATGGAGAAAATGCTGGTGACCAGCATTTTCTCCTTTTCCCACAATGTTTTCCACCCTTCCCAAAACAAATTTCAGTTTTAAAGTCGTATTTACTTTGTCGTCTGCAAGTGCTTTCAATTTCAAGCAGTCTAAAATTTTGTCGATTGGCAAAGAGTTAAAGGCCCAGTAGCGGCTAAAAGTAACCAAAGGGTGTGGTAAAGTGCACAAATTTTTAAAAGTATGGAAATTATTGTGAAGATGACAATCTGTTATTGTATGGTCGGTTCAAATGTCAGTCGCTGTCAGAAAAAAATGAATTTTAAAACTAGGACAAAAGTTGCTAGGTCGCTCTATCTATTGTCTACGTCATTTTTTTTACATATATATATAGAGGATATTTGTTTTTTTCGGTGAAAGATCGAAATTTATTTCATCTCGTGAACATCATCGGTAATATTCTATTTATTTCATGCTTCTAACGCCTTTTTTTTTTGTCGAGACTTCCATAAAAATCAGTACAAACTCTCCGTGGTAGGTATTCTCACCGGTCGTACCCGTGTAATATCGAAAAATATTTTCACCGCTATTTCTCGATATCCTACCGGAAAGCATGAAATAAATATATATATCTTTATTAAAGTCTCATTCATATACAAAGCAAGGTTAAAACACATTTAGGAACAATTCCAGTTAAAAAGTATATGACCATTCTACAAAAGAATTACATGTATAAGAGACTAGTATTTAAATGTTACATAAAAGGAATAGAAAAGAGACAATATTTACCAACAAAGTTACCTATTTAGAAAAAAAAAAAAAGAAAAACTCCAAGTTGCTTATAATGATGATAATAATAATATTAATAATAAAGATAATGATAATAATAAAAAGTGAAGATCACTTGTACAGATAAAAAGTCCGTCGTTTTAAAATATCATGACAGGTTTTGACCTGGTTTTGATATTCATTTTCTCTGCCAGCGACTAACGCTTGGACCGACCGTACAATAATAGATTGTCATCTTCACAATACTTTCCATACTTTTAAATGGTATGAATTAAATTTTCATGCATTGCAACACCCTATTGTTTACCTGTGGTAGCTATTGTGACTTTAACCCTTTCCCAAACGGCAAATTTTGGACTAGTCCAAATTGAAAGAGTTTGCAGACGACAATTTTAAATTTAATGAAAATGGCAGAAAGTTATCAAAAAGGGTAGAAAACACTGTGGGAAAAGGAGAAATTGCTCGTTACGAGCAATTTCTCCTTTTCCCACAGTGTTTTCAAAAGACTTGTACTGCAGACACGTGAAAAACAGGGCTTGTTTGGGAAAGGGTTAAGGAAGCACTAGATTAATCCAAAGAAAGCTGATTAAAAAAAAAAAAAATCAAAATCAAGCTTGTATAAGCCACAATCTCACAAGGTGTCTGTATATCTGTCTTGTATTCCATGAGTGCCCGTTATTTTTCTGTTCACTTTCCGATAAAATAACCCGAAAAGTGGTCAAGTCAATAACAATCGATTCAAATTAGGATCAGCTGCGCAAACGACGTTCTCCTTGCCACCCTCTATCACGATGTGACGGATTTAAAACCCCACAGTTCGTTAAAACGTGTCATGACAGAAGAAACAGAATGCGAAAGAGTAGATGCTCAAAAATGTCACTTTAATCTGTATGAATCTGATGCATTTCTTGCAATGTTTTAGATATTCAATCATTAGTTTTATTCTAAAAACTTGTAAATTACTGGTAACTCTTTAGCAGACGAGAAAATTTTAGACTTGTGCAGTTTGAAAGCATTTGCAGACGACCGGAATTAAATATAGCTCAAATGTAGGAATTTGTCAGGGTAGAAAACAATTGTAGGAAAAGGAGAAAATGCTGGTTACCAGAATTTTCTCCTTTTCCTACAGTGTTTTCATTTGCCTGTATGTTTAGAGTTGTTAAACACTGGATTGTGTAGGAGAGGATTAACTCTTTACTGCACATTTCTGTTCCCAACTTTTCAAGACCCTGAGGAATTAGGCTTTTGAAACATTGTGGGAAAAGGAGAAAATGTTGGTAACCAGCATTTTCTCCTTTCCTACAATGTATTTCTACCATATGAGAGACAAATTTCATGTTTTGATTAACATTTAGTTTGTCGTCTGCAAATGCTTTCAATTTGGACAAGTCCAAAATTTGTCGCTTGGTAAAGAGTTAAGGAAGTGAAGACAAATTTGTTTTATTCTGGCAGAGAAAATCATTATAACTTAGTTAATTGAATCCTTTTTGCTTCAAGCACAAACTAAAAAGTGATTTAAATTACGGACAATGTGGACCATGATCAGACTGTACAGAACATGCAGCCTAATCTTGGATCTACCGTCCTTTGATTTGGGATATATATGCATATTGGCCGTAGCTGTCTTGAAATTCCTATAAACGAATGTTTTCTTTTTTCTCACTAACTTCAGTTGATTATTCCATGAAATGTAAGGTGCGTTAACTCTTTTAGACGGCAATACAATTTTAGACTTGTCCAAATCAAAAGCATTTAAAGATGACAAACCAAATGTGGCTGAAATGATGAAATTTGTATTTGAAAGCTTAGGTTAGAAAAACGTTGTGAGAAAAGGAAAAAATGCTGGTTACCAACATTTTCTCCTTTTCTCACAATGTTTTCAAAAGCCATTTTCCTGCAAGAGTCATTAAAACATTCTTTGGTACAAGGTTATTCAGTTCATTCATTATTCAAAAGACAAATAAACAGGTTTGAATAGATTCTTCTACACTGAAAGGAGGCCCTGGTGCCAATTAAAAAATTGACCAAATGTAAATATCATTAATACTCTCTGCGTATAATTAATTACCAGACAACAAGATTTTAGACTTGTCCAAACTGAAAGCGCATGCAGACGACAAATTCATTGTGGCGCAAATGATGAATTTTGTCAATGAAAGGGTAGGAAAAAGTGTGTGTGTGGGGGGGGGGGGGGGGGGGTTGCTGGTTACCAGCATTTTTTTTTTTCCCTTTTCAAACAATATTTTTAAAAGTATTTTTTCCCAGTTTGGTTAAAGAGTTGTTTGATAATGGGTTATGATATGACCTTGTCCTTAAACCCTTTACCACAAAATCCCGAGCTTCAATGACCCTAAGAAAGAACGCTTTTGAAAATATTGTGGGAAATGCAGAAAGTGCTGGTAACCAGCATTTTCTCCTTTTCCCACAATGTTATCTTCCCTTCCCTTTCACACGCAAGTCCCGTACCTTTAGCCAAATTTGATCTGTCTTCAACAAACGCTTTCCATATGGATGAGTCTGAAAAAAAAAAAAACAACAAAACAATCGTCTGCATGGTAACTGAGAGTTATAAAACAGTTTTGTAGCAGACGACTTTGAAATTATGACTGTAAAAAGGGGATAATTCATATGAACTTATATGGGCCATGCTCTGGCAAAAGGGGGTTTCATGCATCTCCGTGAGGCATTACATACCTACGAAGTCTGTCATCACATAATTATGGATCCATAAAATCCATTTAGTCTATCAGTCGACTGGATCTGCAGGAAGTAGAATGGTATTTTCACATGCAGAAAATTTACAAATACCAAAAAGTTTCTACCCATGTCAGCCTGCGCGGACTGCGCAGGCTGACATGGGTAGACACTTTTTGCAGATGCACTAAGCCCCCTTTTCACAGAGCATGGCTCATATATGAATACATGTGGGAGCCAAATTACATCCCTGATGTTTTTCATATAAATGAACAACTGCGAGCCAAAGCAGGTTGTCTGAATTAATCATTGGTCACTTCCAAGACCCGTGTCCACCAATCATTCTGAATTGCATTCCTAGTCCAAATTAAGAAAGTTGCACGATGTCTGATTGGCTGAATCGAAAGCTTTAAATAGCAAATCAGAGGTTGCGTTACTTAGGAAAAGAGGAACATTTGAAGGAAACAAATGGCAATTGTATAGAAACTATTGTCACAAAAGGGGCAGTTGTCGGCAACAAGCCTTTCGTTTTCTTACTTTCTTGTATTTTTGCCACCCCCCCCTCTCTCTCTTTCTCTCTCTCTCTCTCTCTCTCTCTCTCTCATGATCGATAACTCGTAAAAGAAACCGAGGACGTAGGCAGGAAAGGTTCTAGATACCGGTAAGTGTAACCCCTTTACCAAACAATCCCGTGTTTTAACAACCATGAACAGTAAAGGGCCTTTGACAACGTAGTGCGAAAATGAAAAAAAATTCTGGTAACTAACATTTTCTCCTTTTCCTACAATAATTTCTATCCTCTAAAAGACAAACACCATTGTTGGAGTCAGAAAGTTTATCTGTCGTCTGCAAATTCTTTCAATTTGGACCAGTCTAAAAAATTTGATCGTGTGGTAAAGAGTTAACCATTATTGTAGATACTATTCTACTAGAAACAATGACAAATTACACAAAAAGAAAGCATTTGAAAAAAGATTTCTCTTTTCAAATGCTTTCTTTACTTTTTTTTTTTAACTTGATGAAAAACATTGTAAAAGGAGCTAAAGCTTGTTGCAAGTTATTGCTTCTTTTACCACAACTTTTTCAAAGGCTTTCGACGGCAGCAGGGACGGCAAAAATGGTATTTGCACAGTATTGGGTAACGGTGCTTACTTTCGAGTTAATGAGTTTATTTTCAGAGGTCAAACATTTTTGGACGTTCCTTTATAACAGTATAACTTAACCCGAAATATCCATCTCTCTCTCTCTCGTCAAAATGATCTTTACCGTTTAATTACTGATATTGTGGGGACTAAAAAGTTATGAAATGAAAGTAACCCCCCTTCTCTTCCCACAACCTTAAAATCAAAGCACTGAAAGTGCCGGAACTATGTGACTGCAAACTAAAGTTAACCAGCAAGCTTTAGTGCGAATAATAATAATAAAAATAATACGAGTAGTAGTAGTAGTAGTAGAAGTAGCAGTAATAATAGCAACAACAAGGATAATTAATAACAATTCTGTAAGATTCACAGATTATATCATGAATAGGTAGTGTAAATTTAAAACTTTTTTTTTTAATGATTAAGCAGAGTGCAAACTAAGACCAAAGTTACAACTTTGAGAAGGTCTAAAACATTCTGGGAAAAGAGAAATTGCCGGTTTCCAAAATTTTCTTCTTTTCCCACAATATTTTCAAAAGCTGTCTTCTCCATAATTGTTATAACAGGGGATTATTAAATTTGTCCCTAGGTTAACGATTGCAGCTGATGCCATCATTTAAGGAGGACTTGTATAATACTAGTTAAACGAAAGAAACAAATATATTGCAAGTTTCTAAATTTGAGGAAATATCTAATAATACGATGTTAGACCATGATATTATTGTTAATCATGTTGTATGTATTTTACTATTGTTTTCCCCCTCTTCACGCGTTTTCCCAATATACATGCACCATTGTTGTTTATTTTTTCACACTCTCATCTAAAACTTGTTTTAAATGTAATTTTATGCTGAACAAACGTGAGTTGACTTGAGTATAGTAAACTAAATCCTTGTTCCCACGGTGATTCTAAAGTAAAGTAAGGATGCTCTAAGGAAAGCATAAATGTGATATGAATACAATCCATACCATGTTAAACGTCAAAACAGGTTATAACTAAAACAAAAATATGGTACATTAACACATTTTTAAGAATATGAGCCATGCTCTGTGAAAAAGGGGCTTTATGCATCTGCAGAAAGTATCGACCCAGGTCAGCCTGCGCAGGCTGACATGAACAGAAACTTTTTGCCATCTTTGAATTTTCTGCTCGTCAAAGGACCAGTCTACCTCATGATTCAGCCGGTTGTTAGACAAAATGGATTTTATGGATCCATAATTCTGCGATCACTAGCTTGGTATCATGCATCGCGGATGATTATGCCCACTTTCGTTAGAGTAGGTTTTCTTTTTTTCCCCTCTCTGCAGGACATCGCGTTGTTCCTATTCGCCCCCCCCCCCCCACAACAACAACAACAAAAAAAAAAACATATTAGCTGCATGAGAAATACTTACTTTCCATCGATTGTGAAACAAGCTCTCACAACTTCTGTTAAGGACATATGCCAGAGGTTTTCCTGCTCATCGACTTGCACATGTTGCAATTTTATAAACTCTACTGTATCCCACAGGCAGAAAGATATTATATTTTTGTCTGTAATATGTCGGTTGCCTTTTGAATATCTGGAAATCACAGACCCGGAAGAAAAATGGGAGATTTATTGATGATCGTGATGCCAAATCACGCTAAATTATACGTTTATTATAAAGGGAGGTAATTCATTATGTCAATAACTTTTGAAAATGCCCCGTATCTCCTAAAAATACACCGCTTGATATACTATTTAGAATATTTTTTACAAGCTATTAGAAAGCACTATTTCTGTCAAAAATTTAATAGAAAAATCAGTCCACTGAATTTGTTTTTATTGCAGAAATTTGATAAAAAAAAGTCCTTGTTGACACGTACGAACATTTCTTAATTGCTACTGTGATCTGTCTATTGCCTTAATTCTTTCGATTAACTCTTTTTCTGTTGGCAAATATCACATTTCTTTGAATAATCATTTATTTGAACAGTATTTTTACTTTAAGAACCCCCTTTTTTTTTAGGTTTGAAATTCAAGCCTATTTTCTGTAATTTTGGCATGAGTTATCCCCTTAGAAGAACTGTATCTTTGTATTTTGCTCCGCAACATATGATTTTCTTTTCATTTTTTTACTTCGCATACATTATATTACCATATGAGGGAAAATGAAAAATGAAAAATCTGTCCATAGGAAAAAAGTGTGGCATATGTCCTTAATCACTCTCGACGATTGCTTCACACAGTTCTTGCGCCGTAATGCTGGTTGTTCTAAAGGTTGACTCCACTCATCACGGGTTACGAACCCGAAACCTTAGGAGTGAGAGGACGACACCCTACCGCTACTCCTCTAAGACGACGAATTCATGCTTGTAGGTTATGGATAATAAACATAAGCGAAGGTTTAATATATAAATAACAGTGATATATATATATATTTTTCAAAATGAAACATTGATCGCTAGGACCAATTTATCTCCTTGCCACAAGTGGTCCTCTGCAGGGCGAAAACGCCTTCCAAATGGTTATGACATTCTCTTTAAAGAGGTTATACCTTCAAAGACATTCTCTGCTTCCTTATTACGTTTTTTTTTTTAATCAGATATTTATCCGTTTCCACGAGTTTCGAAAGGTTTCGTACGGGGTAGCCTGAGGTCAACGTAATATATACCGTTCAATCTTAATCCTTAAAGCAACAAATTGTATGGTGTTTAACGCCGTTTTCAACATTATTTTGGTTATATCGCGGCGGCCAGTGCACTTATCCATGCTTTCCTGGAGTTTCTTTTACCAGTACTACGCACGATTTTCTTTCCAAGCCACTGACAGCTTTTGCACATAACCATCGTCGAAACAATGGTCAGCGGTGAGAGAGGAATGAATACTGTCGCAATGACTATCATCAATCCTCGGAAACTGATTAGTCAAGAATAAAAAAGAATTTAAAAAAAATGCAATAACAAGGTTGTCTCTTTTTTTTCACATTGTCGCATCATAGCGGACAGTGCAGGACTAATATCAGACTGCACGTTTCGAGCAGTCTTACACTGATCTACACTGGTCGCAAAAGCATGTAAAAATAATGAATGGCACTTACAGGGTAGTTTCATAACAAACATATGAGCCACGCTCTGTGAAAAGGGGGCTTAATGCATCTGCGAAAAGTATCGACCCAGGTCAGCCTGCGCGGACTGCGCAGGCTGACCTGGGCCTAAACTTTTCGCTATTGGTCAGTTTTCTGTATGTTAAAGGACCAGTCTACCTTTATGATGCAGTTGGTTGTTAGAAATAATGGATTTTACGGACCCCTTACAATGTGATGTCTTGCTTGGTATGATACATCACGGAGATGCGTTAAGCCCCCTTTTGTCAGAGCTTGGCTCGTATCTAAAAGCGTCCATTAGCACGTGGTAATTAAACCCTTTCACTTTCCTACGCGACGGACGTTAACTGTTGCAGACGGAGTATATGAAGATCAGACTGCACTAAACATGTAGTCTGATTTTGGATCTACACTGTCTGCTTCTTCAATCTCATCTACGGCCTACATGTTTCGCTGCTTTTAGTGACAGTGAGTTTTATTTTTAAACAATATTAAGCCGTCGAAAAATGTCATGTCTAGTTTTATTGGCAAGTGTGTGAGTACCAGTTTTTTTTTTTTCTTTTAAAAATTATGTTGGGAAAAATCAAATTGTGCAAATCCAGTGCAACTGAATTCGATATCAATTGCAGTATCTGACAGTGCATGCCTAAAATCGGATTGCAGGATATCTGCAGCCTGATCTTGATCTACACTATCCGCACAAGCACCAATTTGTTCAAGCAGTACTTGCCCTTACTTGTAAAATCGATAGGAATAATAAAGGAGCTTTATCGGACTCTGCTCAAACCCTTTATAACCGTTTAATCCCAAGTTTTAACGACCCCGAGAAAGAGGCCTTTTGAAACGTTTTGGGAAAAGTAGAAAATCCCTTAATGTTTTCTGTCCTTTTACAGACAAATCTCACCATATGAGCCATATCTATTTAGTCGTCTGCAAATGCTTTCAATTAAGACAAGTGTAAAATTTTGTCGTGTGATAAAGGGTTAAAGCACCTTTCACGACCGCAGTCGTCTTTACTGCCAGTGAAGATCAAGACCAGACTGCACTAAACCTGCAGTCTGGTCTTTTATCTACACTCTCTGCTTTGCTGAGACTTCCCATTTTCTCCTGCAGACGAATGTTTTCGTCTTTAAGCAGGCGACGCTTTAACCCTTTACCAGACGACAAAATTTTAGCCTTCTCCAAATTGAAAGCATTTGCAGTCGACAAAGTCAATGTGGCTCAAATGGTACAATTTTTCATTGATAGGGTAGAAAACATTGAAGGAAAAGGAGAAAATGCTGGTTACCAGCATTTTCTCCTTTTCCCACAATGTTTTCAAAAGGCTTCTTTCTCAGGGTCGTTAAAAGGCGGCATTGTGTAGTAAAGGGTTAAAACATCATGGAAAAAGTAGAAATTACAACGATCTTTTCACTCGCATTTATGTATTAAACTTTAAAGTTATGTATTCATTTTCAAGGTCATGTTTTCAAATCATTTTCCAGACAATTTGACCCAGAAGTTAATGGTTCAACTCTTTGCCAGAGAAATAAAATTTTAGAAGTCCTACAAATTAACGGGTGCGATTTGTTTCTGACGGGGTAAAAAACCTGGTGGGAAAGGCTGACATACTAGTTACCAGCATTTTTCTTGCATTTCCCACCATGGTTTCAAAAGCCTTCTTCAAGATTGTTAAAGGATGGGTTTGCTTTGAAAGGGTCGAAAGGGTTTTGGGTCGATTCAAGCGGCCTGTTAAGTAATCAACACATAATTGTTAAGTTTTTGTTCTACTACAGAATACCACGAGTATAGTTTAACGATGATATTGTGTCATTTGTCACGGGTTATGACATTTTCTGTGAACTCTTTACTACACAATCCCGAGTTTTAAGGACCCCTAGGAAAAAGGCTTATAACTCTGCACCAAACACATTGTGGGAAAAGTAGAAAATGGTACAAAAACCTTCATTCTCATTGTCAATAATTCGCATGATATCTTTATTTTATAAAAAAGAAAAAGAATCTGACATTCGATGGCTTTTGTGGAAAAAATTCACTAAACTTGTCAAAAAAAAAAAAATTATTAAGTTCGCCAGAGACTCGCTTAATAACATTTTTTTCTGGCCTCGTTTAATATCTTTTATCTCAAATGCCATCTTTTGTCAGATGCTATATGTCCATCTTTTGTAAGTCACCTCAGAAGGGAAACAGTCAAAAATCAGGAGTAATAGAATAGTTTAAAATATGGTTCCAAACGCTTTATGATTTTGACCCTGTTTGGAAACGCGAAGAATGCAAATAATACGGGTTTTGTTCCATATTTTGTATTATTGTATTACTTCCGATTGTTGAAATCTTCCATTTGTCACAGTACCGATGAAAATGACCCATCATTTGTTTAATGACAACTTCATTAGATTTTTCCCTTTACCTCGCAAGTTATTCCGAGACGCCTCAGAAATATATTTTTTGAAAACAACGTGAAAGCGTCTGCATAACATGCAGACTAATAAGCGAATAGGCAGCTATGAACACTATGATAATATAAAACTGTAAAAAAAATGTTCTAAGAAAAAATATTTCTTGCAATGTTTTAACCTCAAACACGACGAAATCCCGAGCTTTAACGACCCTGGAAACATTGTGGTTAAAGGAGAAGACTGGTAACCAGCATTTTCTTCTTTATCCCACAATATTTTCTAAATTTGCAAAGTCAAGTCTTGTCTTTTAAAACGTCTTCAATGTGTCGTCTGCAAACGCTTTCAATTTGGACACGACTAAAATCTGGTCGATTGTTAAAGAGTTAAATGGTCATTAATTGCATTGGCATTCACCTTTGTCCATCTGAGGCACAAGATAGAAGTGTGGATCTTTAACTCTTTACCAAACGACAAAATTTTGGACTTTACCAAATTGAAAGGATTTGCAGACGACGAATCAAATATAGCTCAAATGATGATTTGTGTTTTTGATAGGGTGGAAAACATTGTGGGAAATGGAGAAAATGCTGGTTACCAGCATTTTCTCCTTTTCCCACAATGTCTTCAAAAGGTTCCTTCCTAAGGGTCGTCAAAACTGGGTTTATGTGGTAAAGGGTTAATTAAACTAGCAGAAATATTGAACTGAATCCAAGTTTTCAGGGCTGTTAGGATAATGTTTCTGTGATTGAATCATGAAATTTCTCGAATATCAGCCTGACTTACAAATGGAAAAATCGCAACCACCAGACCCAGGTAAGAAAAAAATTGTCGTGGGATTGGGAAAAAAATAATAACTTGGATTTGTAAATAGATTAGGAAAAAAGATCGAAAAGATTCAGATTTAGATGTGTTTTCGTAAATTATCCGTGTGTTTGCAAGGAAAATTTTATGTAAATTATTTAGGAGTTTAAAGGAGCCTATTCAGTTTTTATGCCGTAACACAGAATTTCTTGTCTTAACATCGATAAATACATCCACACGTAGATATATTTTACTTTATAATCGTATAATCTGTAAGGTTATATTCAATAAAAGAAAGCGTAAATTTGGTGTGGTTTTGGCGTGTGAATAGCGGGATGGTTTTTTTGCGATCAGTAAAGTACGCCTGTCAGTCTGTCTTCACAACATCAGATATGACGTCATCATTTACTTGACAAGTCAAGATTTTCTGATAATTCATACTTGATTAAATCACAAATTTTGTCGAATAGTATTTCATTTTATTTTACAAATATGCTGAAAATAGGAAATATAAAGAAACCCGTAGCTCCCTCATCACGAGATATTGTTGAGCCATGCTCTAGCAAAAGGGGGCTTAATGCTTCTCCATGATGCATTCTACCAAACAAGTCATTACATAAGTATGGATATATGAAGTCCATTTTGTCTAACAACCGTCTAAATCATGAGGTAGACCGGCTCTTTGACATGCAAAAAAAAAAAAGGACTGCCAGCAAAAAATTTCAACTCAGGTCAGCCAGCGCGGACTATGCAGGCTGACCTGAATCGATACTTTTTGCAGATGCATCAAGCACCTTTTTCACAGAACATGGCTCATTTCGTTTTGCCATAGTTTAGGAAAAGAAAAAGGTGTAAGATGAGACAAAAAAAGAGTTGTCCGCAGGAGTTAAACCATTTGGCCCGCAACATGCGAAATGAGACCGTCGGACATTTGTGTAAAGTGTCGTCTCGGATTAGCCTGCGCAGTCCGCGCAGGCTAATCCGAGACGACACTTTACGACTTCATAAGATTTTTTCATACAGTAGACTTTCGTGAAACAGAAAATCGCACAAAAACGGGTGGTGTCGTCTCGGATTAGTCACAGACTGCACGGGCTGATCTGAGACGACACACTTTTATGCATGTGTCCGAAGGCACCTTTTTGTCTGTTGCTTTCCATTTACAAAACTATCCCGTATCCTACCAACCAAAAAGAAGGAAGGTTTTGAATACACGATCGCAAGATATTTTCTATCGTGAAAAAAAAAAAGATCCCATTATTTTAGCAATATTTAAGATGTCGTCTGCCACAGCTTTCAATATAGACAGTCTTTAATTTTGTCGTTTGGTAATAACTATCTAAATTGAGCCATGACAAAAGGGGGCTTAATTCATCTCCACGATGCATTATACCAAGCAAGTCATTATATGATTATGGATCCATAAAATCCATTTTGTCTTACAACCGGCTGAATCTTGTGGTAGAATGGTCCTTAGACATGCAGAAAATTGACCAAAAGCCAAATATTTCGACTCAGGTCAGTTTCCACGGACTGCGCTGGCTGACCTGGGTTGATACTCTTTGCAGATTCATTAAACCTCCTCTTCACAGAGCATGACTCAATTATTCTTTACAGTTCTGCATCCAACTGCAATAGAGAAACAAGATCTTAGCAGAGTAGACGATTATACCCTGAGACATGAATCAAGGACTAACGAAAAACCCTCGGTTGGGATTCAAACACCTGCACTCGTGTTTCTTCTGTCCTGGAAGCAATGGGCTGATGAGACAACCTTCCATGGCATCAAGGTGTTGTCGGACAGTAAAGAGAAAAAAATCAAACGGTTAGAATATCAGTCATTATCTGTTGCTATAACTCTAACTTGATAAACCTTTCATTATCAGTTTATATTATTGTTTATGTTTGGGATAACAGGAGTAGTATACTGGTTTCTAGGGCGTCACCTATTTTTCCTTTGTTTTAGACTGTTTTTGATAGCGTCACTCATCTTTAAGTGCTTTTCAAATATTAGTGAGTGGTACTAAATCCGCCTAACGATATTTACAGGTACTTGAAGGTTGATTGAAGAGTGATTTGATTGCGTCTAATACTTTAAAGTGAAGACAATGTATAGACATAATTCAGAAACCCCAAGATCAAGATCAGACTGCACAGAAGATGCAAGTTGATCTTTCTTGCGGATAGTGTAGATCCTGATCAGATTGCGCAGAACATGTGGCACGACCCCTTCAATTATTATTAACCTTTTGGCTGGTAAGGGTGGCTCACTATACATAATTCAGAAACCTCAAGATCAAGATCAGACTGCACAGAAGATGTAAGTTGATCTTTGTTGCGGATAGTGTAGATCCTGATCAGATTGCGCAGAACATGTGGCACGACCCCTTCAATTATTATTAACCTTTTGGCTGGTAAGGGTGGCTCACTATACATAATTCAGAAACCTCAAGATCAAGATCAGACTGCACAGAAGATGCAAGTTGATCTTTGTTGCGGATAGTGTAGATCCTGATCAGATTGCGCAGAACATGTGGCACGACCCCTTCAATTATTATTAACCTTTTGGCTGGTAAGGGTGGCTCACTATACATAATTCAGAAACCTCAAGATCAAGATCAGACTGCACAGAAGATGTAAGTTGATCTTTGTTGCGGATAGTGTAGATTCTGATCAGATTGCGCAGAACATGCGGCACGACCCCTTCAATTATTATTAACCTTTTTGGCTGGTAAGGTTGGCTCACTGACCTTTTGGGCTGACAGTATAGATCAAGATCAGACTGCGCAGAACACGCTAAGGCGATATTTGTTAAGGTCAGTGTAGATCAAGATCAGACTGCACAGAACACGCTAAGGAGATATTTTATTTCCCAAATCTTAACTTTGATGGAACAGCAATATTTCGGTTATTGATGTCGAATTGAAAATTAAAGAGTAGATCAAGATCATTTCGCAGGATGTGAACAGCACGTTCAATCTCGTTCAAACGTGTCCGGTCAAGTCTCTGTTTGTTGTTTATTGCGTTATATAAATATTCCTGCGATGTCTTTTCTTTCAAATATTAGTGAGTGGGACTTAATCGTCTTTAAGATACTTAAAGGTACTTGAAGACTGACTGAAGATGGTTCCAGGGTGTCTAGTACTATAAAGTGAATAAACAAATTTGAAATCGTAAAGGAGATGAGATCGGAAAATGTCAAAACCCTCGACCTTTCATCTATTATTAACCCTTTGGGTGGTAAGCGTGACTATCTAACCATTTATGGACAGTGTAGATCAAGATCAAACGGCGTAGAACATGTAGTTTGATCTTTGTTGTGGACAGTGTAGATTAAGATCAGACTGGTCAGAACATACAGGGCGACCCCTGCAATTGTAATCAACCCTTTGGCTGGTAAGCGTAACTCACTGACCTTTGGGCTGACAGTGTAGATCAAGATCATACTGCACAGAACACGATAAGGAGATATTTTATTTCCCAAATCACAGCTTTGATGGAACCACAATATTTCGGTTATTGATGTGAAATTGAAAATTAAAGTGAAGATCAAGATCATACTGCACAGAACAAGAAACGGTAATATTTCGTATGCAGGGTGTGAGCAATACGTTCAATCTCGTTCAAACGTGTCCGGTCAAGTCTCTTGGTTATTGCACTGTATAAATATTGATGCGATGTCTTTTCTTTCAAATATTAGTGAGTGGGACTTAATCGTCTTTAAGATACTTAAAGGTACTTGAAGACTGATTGAAGATGGTTCCAGGGTGTCTAGTACTATAAAGTGAATAAACAAATTTGAAATCGTAAAGGAGATGAGATCGGAAAATGTCAAAACCCTCGACCTTTCATCTATTATTCGCAATTCATGGACTTCTTTTCAAGAAATGTTACTATCAGAAGGTTTCAACATTTATAAAGTTTGTCATTAAGTCCCTTTTTTCTATAACACAACCTAGTATAATAGGAAAGAATGAAATGATGGTCTGGGGGCTTTTGATCAGCTGGAAAATGTTTAATTTTAGAGTCCAGAAAAAAGTAAAGTTCTAAGACATTAAGCACCTTTTTTCCGTAACATAGTTTTGCATGGATAAAAAACAAGTGCATACGGTGAAACTTTTAATAAACAAAATAACTACGAAGTTTCAAGACAGGCAGTCGGACGGACAGACGAAGCAGCGACTGTATGCTCGCCCTTCGACCATGGGGTTATGGAGAAATGGCTTTGGACGGACAGACGGACGAAAGAATGGACAGACAGACGGACGGATGGACGGACGGGCAGACGGACGGACATACGAAGCAGCGACTGTATGCTCACCCTTCGGCCAGGGGTTACGGAGAAATGGCTTCGGACGGACGGATGGACAGACGGACGGACAGACGGGTGGACAGACGGGCGGACAGACGAAGCGGCGACTATTTGCTCGTCTTTAGAGAAATATAAAAATGAACTCTGCAACATTTTGGACAATATTTCGACATCGTTTTAATACAATTAGAAACATTGTAGGAAAAAGAGAAATGCAACGAGTCATGACGTGATAGAGTAAAAGGGGAAAAACCATTTTACGCGGTAGAGCAATATGTTCAAACTCGTTCAAACGTGTCCGGACGAGTCTCTTGGTTATTGCACTGTATAAATTTTACCGCGATGTCTTTAAACAATTACAGTATAACTTTCCGTCATGAAAATTAACTTTAAACTGTCTACCCACGTGGTTGACAAACATTTACATGCAAGTAATTCGCAGAAACATTGTGAGAAAAAGAAACCTTCTTTGGAAAACATTGTGGGAGGGAAATAAAACCCTTCTTTTCCATATAGTTAAAGCGTGAATCAAGTACGCTATGAAACTGGTACAAATCTCTTCTATCAGTCAAAACTAATAAAGACTGTAATAAGTGTATTGTTAGTAAACAAATTTAAAATCTTGAATAAAATGACACCGGAAAGTCATAGTTCGTGTAAGTACCACTTAGAGATATTTGCAAACCCTTGAACGCTGTTACAATAGTGTGGGAGAGTGTCAAATACTTCGGAACGCAGTCAATGTTTACTCCATGTTTACATATTTTAATAACTCAAGTGCTACGAAATTAATCTGTGATATATGGTAAAAACATTGAAGGAAAAAGAGAGTTGAGACATAAAGCCCTATGACTCTCCGAGTATTATTAATCACTGAGACTCCACAAGACGTTGCCAGAGCTAACTGTTAAAAAAGAACTCAGTCAACGTTTTGGGTAATATTGCGACACCGTTTTAATACAGTAAGAAACACTGTAGGAAAAAGAGAAATGCAACTAAACACAGCGTAAAAGAGTAAAAAAGATGTACATGTTGAACTGTTGAATGGTGTTTTACGCCGCTTTAAACAGTATTCCAGTCATATCACGGCGACAGCTTACATTATTCATGTCATTCCTGGGTTTCACCAGTACTAGACTGGGGGGCTCTGAAGAGTCTTGCCCAAGGACACTCACACGAAACAACCAAGAGGATCCAGTGCGGCTCGAACCCAGAACCACATGGATTACGAGTCAAACAATCTACCACTGAGTATTGCGAGACCCTTACAGTACTGAAACAACTTTCTCACGTGGGGCTTTTGATCAGCTGGAAAATGTTTAATTGTGACAAGGGGTATAATGGATGTGTCCAGACAAGAAATGGTGACGTTAATGTTTAATAATAACTACCAATAAACGCTGCAAGGACTATATATGAGAACAGTGTATAGCTTTACTATTATTATCCGATGTACAAAAAAATGGATAGAAACATGACAAGTTTCGACCTTATTGAGTACTCACGTATGATCGGCAGAGAGTGGGAAATACTTGCGGTTTATCTGGGCTACGAGTTATATCAGATCAAAATGTTGAAATCCATTTATGCGAGAAAAATCGAAACACTGTTGTATGTTATGTTAGAGGAATGGTATGGTGTTGTGAAAGACTGTCATGAAGAAGTTCCTAGACAGTTACTAGCTTCTGCTTTTCACGATGTACGAGACAATGTAACAGCCAGCCAAATTTTAGGGGGTTGCAAATTTCTAGAGGAAGTGAAAAAGTTGAGACCCAAACCATCAACATTGGCAAAGATTCGTAAAATAGACTTTAGCTAATGATGACGTGTTTCTAAATATAACAACCGATGACGTGTGTTTCTAAATATAACAACAGATGACTTGTGTTTCTAAGTATAACAACCAATCAGGAATCCAATAATACTCTAAAATAATCAAATTGACAGAATTTAAAGCCGTTTTGGATGTTGCATTCAAACCAACACGATGTACAGAGTAAAATTTAGTCTCGGAAATGATCGTTACGTACAGGTGAATTTATGGAAGGATGAGCTAAGAGTCGATATTAGAGAGTGGAAAGACAATTTCCCAACCAAAAAAGGCATAAGTTTAAGCTTAATGCGATGGAAAAATTTTGTAGATCAATTAGAGTACGCAGACAAATCCCTTCGAGAAAAAACAGCGTTTACATACCATCTTGGGGGTAACGTTTATTGCTGTACTAACCAAAACAGCGTTTGTGTAGACATAAGACAATATTGGAAACCCGAGGAAAATGTGGTACCAGCAAAAAAAGGAATATGTTTAAGACCCTCAGAATATAAACGATTAAAAGAAGTTATAAGTGACATAAGTAAAGCGTTACCAGAATTGGCCAGTGTTATACCTTGTTACCTTCAGAGTGATCATATGAACCAATTAGGATTCCTTGAGTGTACTGAGTGTAACCCAAATACAACTTGGAACTGATCATCATGTTTGGAATATTCCAGATATCAGTGTTATTATTATGCGAATTGCTATCTTATAGAGGTATAAAAACTGAAATCGAGTTGGAAATAGAACGATTTTTACTCATTTTAGATAGTTATCATATGAACTACAATAGACCTTTATATTCTGAGTTATTATGAGTGTTGTATTTAATATTTTGTAAGAATGTACAATAATTTGTATACGCTTTATTAAAACGATGGAAAACTGGAAAAAAATACTTGGCTTCTATTTATTTTAAGGCAGATCATCCCGCAAGTTATAGTGGTTCCGAAAAATTGTATCAATATGTCAAATCCCAAAATAAGGTCAGAATTGGTAGACACCGTATACGAAAATGGTTACAAGATCAAGAATCGTATTCTCTTACCGGGGGGGGGGGGGGGGGGGGCAAGACGTCATTTCGTACGATCCAGAGTGATAGTTCATCAACAATGGGATGTAGACTTAATGGTCAACGATCATATAGAAACACATAATGACGGAGTGAAATACGTCTTATTAGCCGTAGATATATTTTCGCGTTTTGTTTATACTGAACCCCTTAAAAGTAAAAGAGGTACTGATGTTGTTATTGCATTTAAACGCATACTATCAAGAACGCGAAAACCAAAATCTATACGGACCGATCGAGGGATGGAGTTTAAAAGTAAAGAACTGAACAAATATCTACAAAGTGAAAACATCTATCATCTCCAAGCAAGTAAATGAAGCGTCTCTGACGTTTTAAGCTGTTTTTTTCCGTAAGTGTCAATCTGCCTTTAAACCGGATAATGTTGTATGCAATTTGACTAAGTGCTCTTAATTGTTGACTGGTAATTGTTTTTGGGATAAAGCTGTCGTCCTAATACTGTTACCTGAGATATGTCTCGAATATTTTTTATAAGTACCAGATACCAGGTATTCAATGAAATAGTTCTGGCATGTTTACCCCCGGGATATAAGTTTTGCGTGATCATAATCACCGATACTTTTCTGTGATGGCAACCTTGAGTGAAAAGTAACTCCATTTCTTTACTCCGGTAAAACCTTTAAAGGTGGGTATTTAGATTTTGTCTCATCAAATTAAAGAATATATACATCAGTGAACTTTATATGAAACAAAAACATTACAAATCATCAATGATTAAGAATCATAAAATTACACACACACACACCCACACACACACACACACACCCACACACACACACACACACACACACACACACACACACACACACACCCACACATGAAGTTTTTTTAATGTGCTCCCATAAAGGGTTACGTAGCCTCTTAAGGTATTTTTAGATTTCGCGCCAGAAATAAGAAAAAAAAATTACTATTGTGGGGGATGTAAAGTGACTGGCACGAAAAAAAAAAAAAAAAAATGACTAAAACTTTCTAGAAAATGAGTGACACTTTTTGAAAAATGAGTGACACTTTTTGGAAAATAAGTGGTACTTTTTTTTAATTTGAGCCTATGAGAATTTACGTGTAAACGTACAAAAACGTAAAATGAGTGACACTTTTTAATATTTGTTTGACAATTTTTAATATTTGTGTGACATTTTTTGAAAATTGAGTGACACTTTTTTTTTTTTTTCTTTTTGAGAATTGAGTGACAATGAAGAAATATCTAACAGGTTTATATATAAATGTCGTAATATCGTTGAAAGCAAATTTGACAGAGGTCGACTATCAAAACCCGTATGGCTCTGTATCAAAGTGGTCTACTTTTCGTCTTTTTGTATAAACCATTTGATAACTTTTTTGTTCTTCTCTATTATACAATTTTCTTTTCCTTTTGTCCCTACAAATTTTACTAGGATTGGTCACAGTGATATTTGAACTACTTTGAGGGTCTGTGACTATATCTTTCACGCTATGAAAATTAATGAGTTGACTGTTTTTATAATTTAGGGTAAATCCCCTCACTTTGCAAGTTTCGTTGTTTTCATTCGTTTTGTAAGCATAATTTTTTGGCCCCCCAGACACAAACTCCACAATGTACTCTCCATTTTCAAGTTCATCTGTCAGTTCACCCAAATAATCACCTAGAGGTGGATCATACTCATTTGGACGACTCACGTATATGATGCTATCTGTGTCATAATACAGGACTCTTCTACCTAGCTGCTCAAGTACACTGTAAAGTTTAAGTCTGGCCCAGCACGTTGTAAATGTTGCCAAATATATGTTGGTCTTGTTATCTTCGGGTTGACAATCGTTCTTATACTGCCATTCAACTTGTATCGTATCATTAGACAATATATGAAAATCGATGGGTTGCTTCAATGGATCGGAAAAAAGTTGAAAAAACATGTTGGCCTGCCTTTCGTGAAAAAATTCCGTTTGTCGAATATTAAGTCTCTGACCAAACTTTCCCCAAAAGCTATTGAGACACAGTTTTGCCAAAGCTCTAAGTCCTGGGTTCTTTCGAATATTTTTTCGATCCAATGAGACCCCTTCTTTTTCCACATATTGTCCGATGTACTTATTCATATCATCGTAACATTTAATCCAAACGGGAGGACCACTTGCTTCTTGTTTGAATTTCAAAAATGTGTTAATATATTGAGCAAACAGTCCTCCTTTATGGGTTTTGGGGTCATATTGAGTGCTTTCTTCCCAGTGGTATACTTCATAAATTTTTGTGATTTTATACCCTAATCTGACAGCCGTTTCTATTTCGGGGGTGCACCACGTACCAGTCAACTCTCTTTGTTCATTTGTACATTCGCACGGGGTTTGACTTTCGGTATCCGCGCAGGTCCGACATAAAGAAAATTTTAGTTTGCCATTAGACCTGTAAGGAAGGACTGGGTGATAGAGTCCCCTGGGCGGGATAATCTTCACCTTGGCAATACCAAAATAATCCTTGATGTCCCCAAAATCTTTGGTAATGACTGTGGGGTGACCTAAGGGATAACGACAATACTTGTTTACCCAAGGATACAGACTCGTAAAATCCACATATTTCACTCGCTCGTTTTCTTTTACTTTGTAATAAAGCTGGCTTGCATTGGTGCGACCTCCAAAGAAACTTTCTCTCGGGTCTAGTCGATCCATGATATCTAGCTGAGAAATGAATTGCCGAAGTTCAGGGTTTTGGTTTTGTTGTTTTTTGAAGTCGTGATCCCAAATACAAATATATTTCATACCTAAATTTTCGAGGTGTGTTTGTTTTTTCAATGTCAGCGCGTACAATTCGTCCAAAGACTGGTGTGTGAGTGGGTGATACGTTTCTTCACGATTGTCAGAGAAACACACGGGGCATCCGTGAAATATACATCCGTGATATTCATAGACCGTGTTGGTTTCTCTACAATATCCGTCCAATTTGTAGCGAGTGCCGGGGATCGTTTTCTCCCCTTCATTCAAAGCATGTTGGATATGAACGTTATCGAGTTTCGCCCTCCACTCTAACCATTGAATTGACGCTTTACTGTATTGATCATTGTAACCACTGGGAGGAATTTTCGCTATGGGGGAACTCACAAATTCTTTCTTGCACACTTTCTCTCCTTTCAATTCGGATTCTTGGACCCACTCGTTTCCGTTTTGTATGTACAATTTTTCGTCGATGACTTTTGCAGGTACCCATTGATCATTGCCTTTCAGTTTTACGCGCCATGTTTCTTCCAAAAATTTGGTTCTAAAGACGTTCATGCAAACGGAAGCTATAGTGACAGAATCGAATGGATCCACGGCTTCAACCCATTGTTTCTCTTCCTTCCCTTTTTTATTGAGAACCACTTTCTCTTCCCCCGTAGCACTCATTAATAAATGTCTAAATTTCATACAAGCTTGTCTTAAAATATCTACATCACTTCTACAATATTGTAACATTTCTTTTCTAAAATCAAATATTTCATTCTCTCTCTCACTCAACCACGCTACTAACTCACTTCTTTCTTTCTCACTCATAAAATCGTAACCATAATCTTTAGCATCAGGGTAGGGTCCAACATAATTTTGATTCTCTCTAGTATTAAAATAATGCGGGAACCACCCTTTTTTCAATTCTTGCAAACCAAATGCTTTCGGGAGTGCTGATAATTTCATGGGTAAAAAGCTGAGGCTGTCAATCACCTTTATATGTAAATTTTTCTCCACTGTCATATACATGATTTTTGAGCCGTTGTAAATAATTTTGGCAGGTCTTATGGATTGATCGATCAAATATTCCAAAATAAAATAGCCGTCATACCCTTTCATGTTATGGGCAACAACCTTGAAATATTCGTGTTGATCCGTAAAGAGCCACTGTCCAAACTTTTCGGCCGTATCCGCGCCCTCGAATATGACTTCTCTGAATCCGCATTTACCGGGACAAGGACCTGGGTCCTCATTCTCGTGCAGATCAATATTGTCACATTCCTTACAACGCGTACCACAACCCTTACATACGGAATCCGGTTTCAATTCTTTGTCAATGCATTTAGGGCATACTGAATGAGCCACAACAAAGTTTGGACGGTGGGTCGCTTTACCGCACCATGCTGTTTTGCAGTTCTGACATTTGGAGCAAGATTTACATATCTCTGGCAATTGGCAGTCCTTACAATTTAATTTTGAATCGGGTACGTATCCTTCAACGCAGTAACTCATCTCATCCTGACTGCATTCAAAATAAAAAAATATAAATTTTGGAATGTAATATTCTTTGGCCGGTGTGGCTCTTAAATAACATTTATGATCATCCATGACATATTTGTGACAGGAGGAGTACTGGTATTCGCCACATCGATGCTCCTCCTTTTTGCGTTTGTCTGTTCTCAACACCTTGAAACATGTGGGACACTTCCACCATTTTTCGCATGGTGAAGGGCCACTGGGTTGTCCTTTTTTAGGCCCAAATTTGTATGTTGTAACTTTTTTGTGCTCAGCGTAACAAACTGCCGATCTGCAGGACATATTACAGTCGCTACATTTCACAGGTTCTACGTTAAGGCACGAGTCACTTTTACAGACAATACATTTTATTTCACACTGATGTCCTTCTCTGTCATTATAATGTTTGAGACATTTTGTACAGAAATAACTGCAACTGAAAAATCCCGTGATGCTGGTAATGGCGTGAAAGTGATCATCATCAACCAAATAAATATAAATGCATGGACACTTGTCATTGCTAGCCACGGTTATAAATTTGTTTCCTAAGCGAGCACTCACCACCATTACACGAACACCAAGGAATTCTTCAAACATCCTAACATCATTTAAACTGAGGGGTTGCTCGGTGCTCACACCGACGGCATGGCACAGTGCTTGGGCGAATTTCTTTTGTTCATTTCGACTCTTATTGCGTAAATTTTTATAATAACTTTCGGGTACTTTTCTGTGTTCTAAAATCAAGTCTATATTACTTCTTTCCCCTCTGTTTTTCCTTATTTCTTTCCATTCATCTACAGTGCATCTGTTTAATTTTGCCCAACTGACCCCTATAGCCCTAGCCATACACAAATTGTCTTTATTTTCAATAGTCACAAGGGACCTTTTTAGATGTACCAAATTGTTCTTACCCTTTACTTTTGTCATTTGTCGTTTTGATGACCCTTTTGGCAAAATGATCAAACCAATAACAATAATAAAACTCTGATCAATTAACAGTTCTTGATGGCTATTTAGCACTTTCATAATGGCCTCTATAACTTTTACCGCATTAAGTTGATCCCATCTCTGTAGTGGAACTATAATAGGGTTATCAAGTCCTTGGTGTTGAATAATTACCCGTCCCAAGTCATTACCAGCTAAATTACCTCCGGTCTCATTTAATACATTTTCGAATAATTGCTCAAGTCCTCTTTGAATACCACTTATACTTTGACCGTAATGTCTTTCGTCTATTTTTATCTCATAGGTCCTGTCCACAGCCTTGTTTTTGGCATACGTTCTTTCAGACTTCTTTCAAATATTATACCGAATATCGTTCGAAGATCCTGGCTGAGGTTGATTTGGAGGGAGTACAGGATTCCATTCCCCATCTTCAACACAAACTCGAGCAGTTTCCTCCATTTCGTCGTCAAACAGAAGCGCTTTTATTGCCCCCTGTATCTCTTTTTCTATTCTTACCGATTCCAAATCTAAGTCACTACTGTCATTGGTTATATCCACTGGACCTCCTAAATTATGATATAACGAATCAATTTGTTCATTTATATAATGATCACTGTACTCCGGATTTCGCAGTTGAAATAAACGGAACCTTACAATAGGGGAATCCTGAATACCCATGGTCGCAGAAAAATTCATCAACTCTTCAGCATCGGTATAAGATTGGACCATTGTCTCTAAAGCCATCTCGAAGGAATCCATTTTCACAGTAAGAGGTTCACTGATACAAAGTAAATGATTATGATAAAACTAGTACGCTATTCGTAATGGCTATAAATAGTTCCTCACGTTCTTGTGTCTTACAAACAGGATAAAACTTGTATGCCATTCGTAATGGCTATAAATAGTTCCTCACCTTCTTGTATCCTATGAACAGATTAGAACTGGTACTCTATTCGTAATGTCTATAAATAGTTCCTCACGTTCTTGTATCCTTTACTCATATTTATTTACTTGAGGAATAAATAGCACATGTATCGGCTGCTTTATACCTGAAAGAAAAAAAAAACACCATTTATGAATTAAAAATGAAAATAATTCTATATGATAATATAAGGAAAACAGATTGAGAGGGATAAGAAATAGAAAAATCGAAAAAAAGAAAAAAATTACTTTCCCACCATATTTTCTATTATGACTGGGTTTTTTTGGTGAGAGTGTCCTTGGGTAATACAATTCAGAGCCCCAACCTAGTACTGCTGAAACCCAGGAAAGACGTGTATAACGTGTACTGTCAAGGTGATATAACTGAAATACTGTTGAAAAGTAGCGTAAAACACCAATCAATCAATCAATCAATCATGTTTTTTAAAGACTTCTATCGGATATTTTAATTGTTTGTATCATCGTTATTTAGTATATAACCACGTTGATCTTTTGTCTTTTTAAAGAGGAATAACCATTGTAAATTTTATCATTTGATTTGATAGGTTATCTCCCTTCATTTGCTTATCTTTTCCAAAGTAGAAAAAAGAATTACTATAAAAATAAAACTTACCCGTAAAAGATCCTTATCAACCAATTTTCACATAACTTTATATAATTAATGAACAGTAAATTTAAAGCGTATCTTCTTCCTTAACAATTCATGTATGAATGAAAGAGCGCGAAATTAACATTAATGTACGAATGAAAGAGCGCGAAATTTACGCGTCGTTGTAAAATGTAAACACGGTGTCAGTCATTGTAAAAGTACTTATTAATATTTGCTTAACGTAATCGGACTTTATTACTCTGCAAAGTTGGCTGCAACAGGTATATAACGTGACTAAAAATGAAAACTGAACTTTATTCTCGTTCAGAATGCTTTGTAGGAAAAATCGTGGTGGTTTTGGTAGACCTCGTGATGAGGATCTGAGTGAAGATTATTTACGCTATAAAAAGTATTTCAATTACGAGCACTTTTTGCGCAAGCATTTGTTCAATGCAGAACAATTTTTATGTAAATCTCCATGCAGTCTTTTTTCGCAAGACTATACTGTTTCAGAAGTATATGACTTAGTGAAAACTACAATTGAACATCATGATATCATAAAACAATCAGGAAATAAGGTAATTTTTGAAAAAAAAATTCCTTATGTCATTGGTACAGACATGGATAAAAAACCAGTTTATTGCTGCAAAGTTGTGTGCTTTTTTAGCGGGTTTGAGTTACCAGAACAAATAAAACACCAAGACTTTTTTCCGGTTACAACTGCTTATCCTGTGGAAAATCTATCGAATTAACTCGGTTTTCCACCCATCCTCCTCACACTGATAAAACAGGTTTCCCTTACGGGGGAAGCCAACAAAAAAAAATTTTTATATTTCTCTAAAGACGAGCAAATAGTCGCCGCTTCGTCTGTCCGCCCGTCTGTCCACCCGTCTGTCCGTCCGTCTGTCCGTCCGTCCGTCCGAAGCCATTTCTCCGTAACCCCTGGCCGAAGGGTGAGCATACAGTCGCTGCTTCGTATGTCCGTCCGTCTGCCCGTCCGTCTATCCGTCCGTCTGTCTGTCCATTCTTTCGTCCGTCTGTCCGTCCAAAGCCATTTCTCCATAACCCCATGGTCGAAGGGCGAGCATACAGTCGCTGCTTCGTCTGTCCGTCCGACTGCCTGTCTTGAAACTTCGTAGTTATTTTGTTTATTAAAAGTTTCACCGTATGCACTTGTTTTTTATCCATGCAAAACTATGTTACGGAAAAAAGGTGCTTAATGTCTTAGAACTTTACTTTTTTCTGGACTCTAAAATTAAACATTTTCCAGCTGATCAAAAGCCCCCAGACCATCATTTCATTCTTTCCTATTATACTAGGTTGTGTTATAGAAAAAAGGGACTTAATGACAAACTTTATAAATGTTGAATCCTTCTGATAGTAACATTTCTTGAAAAGAAGTCCATGAATTGCGAATAATAGATGAAAGGTCGAGGGTTTTGACATTTTCCGATCTCATCTCCTTTACGATTTCAAATTTGTTTATTCACTTTATAGTACTAGACACCCTGGAACCATCTTCAATCAGTCTTCAAGTACCTTTAAGTATCTTAAAGACGATTAAGTCCCACTCACTAATATTTGAAAGAAAAGACATCGCATCAATATTTATACAGTGCAATAACCAAGAGACTTGACCGGACACGTTTGAACGAGATTGAACGTGCTGTTCACATCCTGCGAAATGATCTTGATCTACTCTTTAATTTTCAATTCGACATCAATAACCGAAATATTGCTGTTCCATCAAAGTTAAGATTTGGGAAATAAAATATCTCCTTAGCGTGTTCTGTGCAGTCTGATCTTGATCTACACTGACCTTAACAAATATCGCCTTAGCGTGTTCTGCGCAGTCTGATCTTGAAAAAGGTCAGTGAGCCACCCTTACCAGCCAAAAGGTCAGTGAGCCACCCTTACCAGCCAAAAAGGTTAATAATAATTGAAGGGGTCATGCCGCATGTTCTGCGCAATCTGATCAGAATCTACACTATCCGCAACAAAGATCAACTTACATCTTCTGTGCAGTCTGATCTTGATCTTGAGGTTTCTGAATTATGTATAGTGAGCCACCCTTACCAGCCAAAAGGTTAATAATAATTGAAGGGGTCGTGCCACATGTTCTGCGCAATCTGATCAGGATCTACACTATCCGCAAGAAAGATCAACTTGCATCTTCTGTGCAGTCTGATCTTGATCTTGGGGTTTCTGAATTATGTATATACATTGTCTTCACTTTAAAGTATTAGACGCAATCAAATCACTCTTCAATCAGCCTTCAAGTACCTGTAAATATCGTTAGGCGGATTTAGTACCACTCACTAATATTTGAAAAGCACTTAAAGATGAGTGACGCTATCAAAAACAGTCTAAAACAAAGGAAAAATAGGTGACGCCCTAGAAACCAGTATACTACTAACAGGTTTACCATCACGTGACGAGATAATTTATAAACCCAACTCGATAATGTTTGTATTATGCCATCATGGTTCGTGGTTTTAAACATGTATTCCCAAAACAAACAATAATATTAACTGTTAATGAAAGGTTTATCGAGTTGGATTTATATAATATATTTTAATTCTGTAAGCGGTAAATGTTACCACATAAAACCTCCTCTGGCAGTGTATTTATTAAACCCTTGACTCATTTTTGATAAAACACCAGAGTATAATTGGTTTTTTGGATCCTGGTTCTGTTTTTTTAGTTATGAGCGCGTAAAGCTGACGAAATCAACCAGTGCACGTAATTTGTACTACTTCGCCATTTCGCTTCGTTGTTGTTAAGTTGTTAAGACGTTTACGTGCCGCAAATGTTACGATTTTCGTGTTTAATAACAACAAGAAATGCAGCACAAGTTATTTAAAAACAAGAAAATTGTTGAACTATTTCTACTTACTCTCTCTATAAATTATTTCACTCTGCTTTCGATGTAAATATCACAGGACCATTTTCTTGTGTATTTAAACATTTCAAACCAAACTACATCTGCAATCATGGACCCGTGAACGACATATAGGCTGAAGATCAAGGCTTGCGACATAAAATTTTAGTCAACTCGTTTAATAAAACTGAAAATACATAAACACTAACTTAAGATCCTCTATTTCTTAATATTGTCAAATGAAAAAAGACCCAAAAAGATCACTTTTCATACATTCTAGGTTTAACCCCTTGGCCGACAATCCATTATTTTCACGACTCTGTGGAAGATGGATTTTTCAGAACATTGTTGGGGGGAAAATACTGGTAACCAGCATTTTCTCCTTTTCCCAAAATGTTTTTACTCTTCGAAAAAGCAAACCCCATTACATGACCAACTTTTATTTGTTGTCTGTAAATGCTTTCAGTTTGGACAAGTCTATAATTTGGCCATGCTCTGTGAAAAGGGGGCTTAATGCATCTGCGAACAGTATCGTTCTAGGTTAGCCGGCGCAGTAAATTTTCTGTATGTCTAAGGACCAGTCTACCTCATGATTTAGTCGGTTGTTAAAAAAATGGCTGTCATGGATCCATAATTATGTGATGGTTTGCATGGTATTATGCATCACGGAGATGCATGAAGCCCCCCTTTTCCAGTGCACGGCTCAATTCCATAGTCTGGTGGAGCGTTATCTGGGTGTAAAACCTGAACGGAATGCTCTGAAATAGCAAAATTTGGGTTTTTACTATCGGCTTGAAAGTTTCATTTCACTTATTTAGCAGGTTAAGGGTTAATACCCCTTTCTCTTTGATAAAGATTTACGAATCGTCACGAGCAATAGCTTCTTTTACAATGTTTTCAACCGAGGTGTGCATTCAGACGAAGATAACTGTCTGCAGGAGGGCTGGGGTTAAAATAGCAACGAAATCTTTCCTATTTAATTTTGAAAATAAAGTTGCGATTTAATTTTGAAAATAAAGTTACCATGGACAGGTGTGAACTTAACCACAGTGATTTCCTTCAAAGTATATTATTATCATTATATATTATTATTATCATTATTATCTGCCAATTAAAAAAATACAGCCTGTCTCACATTATTAGTTGTCCGGTCAGGTGGCAGGGCACTTTGGAACTTGTTCACGGCTGTTGCGAATTATGTCGGCCCGCGCCGAAACTGCAAATTTTTATCATTCTATTTTATTATTCAAGTGAAATTTCCCTTTTTTATGGTCTTACAAATCGAGTACGCTTACGAAATCGAAATCGAATTTCCCTTGTGAGTGGACACACTGGAAAACGACGTCACTGAAAACTGACGTCACTGAAACCTAGGTATCATCTACGTGCATGTTGGTGCATCACACTGGAGAGACTTTACGTTCTTGCTCCAGTTTAACGTTACTGCTCCTGTCAATCGAACGTACCTGCTCCGGGTAAAAACATGGCCGCGACCTAGACTTTTGACAGGTAAGCACCAAAAATTGCTTTTTTTAACAATCATATGAATAGATATGCAACAGACGATTTTCGCACGGAACGTCTGGGATATCAGTACATACTTCTGTATTGTTCTTTTGATGGTTGGTTGTTTGTTGAAGACGTTTAATCCGACAAACTTCCATCAGGGACTATGATTTCTGAATAATCAACACGCGGAAGTCAGCAAAAACCTTTGTTAAACGTACAAACATGATATTCTGAAGTTTGTGCTACACCAGGTGATACATATATGCTTTATTCACCACAGTTCCAAACAAAAAATGTGCGATTTTTTATAACAGAGCAACTATATGTCAAGTTTTTAAAGACAACGTTCCATGCTCCGAAACTCAATAAAACGATCCAGCTCTTGAGTTGAAAGAAAGTACGATATTATAAGCGATTGTCTACGAGTTTAATCAAACAATCTGTGTGTTTTTTTTTTTTTTCAATATGTATAATTGCCCGTCCGTCTTTCGGCCTGTCTGTCAGTCAGGTTTCTTGTCCTGATTTTAATGGCGTGACAGGGATGATTTGGAACAAAAAGACTTCCCGCACACATGACACACTGGATTTGGCATGGTGTCCTGAAAAAAAAAGATGTTTATAAAGCTTGATAAGTGTTCTAGACAGACGTGATATATTCTGATCATGACAAACTGAAAAAAAAGATAAAGGAAAACTATTCACTGTCCCACATAACTGATCACTAAACATCTGACCATGTCAATCAATCTCCGAGCAGAGTTGTCGTTCGTTACCTCACTTACATCTCTGCGATGGGCTAAATGACAAGAATCTTGTCAAACCGAGGAAAACATGTTTTGTTACTGTTTAACTGTTTCATGTGTAACATGATAAAGTAGACAAAGCAAATATGATTCCAGATGCATTATAGGTGCATTTAAATTGATGAATTTACCTGTATACAATGGAACTATTTTTTCGAGTTTCTTCACTGATCAGATTCCTACGCCAATTGTAAACCGAGTGGCTGCGCCCACGAATGAAGACAAGTTAAACAAAATTATACAGTCCTGTGACAGTTTCGACAAACCGATGGATCTAAGTTTGTAACATCAAAGAAGAGATTGTCGTCCTTTAAAACACATTTTAGCTTTTCAGAAAACCCCTCTTTTCCACATTTTCTCCCACTAAGTTTGATTGGCTGTATGCTGTTTGAACAGCAAACAAAACAATCGATACATCTTTCTTTCACCGGCGTTTGTGTCGCCATTTGGGGTTATGGTCATGTGACGGAAAATCTCGCGAGAGGACGGACTACTTTCTGAGCCCACTACAGAGGTGAATGTGAATGAACCGGAGTGCAAGAGAGTGCATGTCAATTAGCCTCACGATATATCAACAAATACCTATACCCGACTACATAGCTATATATTTACATCTGTCTGTGGGATAGACCAGTATACTACAGTTACTTTCTGAAACAAATTTAGAAGACAAAAGGGCCTATCAGACAAATCACCTCTCTCTATCTCTCTCTCTCTCTCTCTACCCCACCCCCCTCTCTCTCTCTCCATTCTTTGACGATGAATGTCTGATTCTGAAAGCTCAATAATATTAGAGAGAGAACCTCAGATCCTCTGAATACATGCTCAATTAGATTAGGCGTATTAAAACGGTTCAACGTGTTTTAGTATTGTACTGTCATTCAAGTATCTATCAAACTACACATTTGAACCGATCTATAGTGATCAAGTTGGAGAAAACATTTCAAAATGTGACCAAACCGAGAAATACTTGTCTCATTTTATAGAATACAATGTGATAATAGGAAAAATGTGTATTGTTTTGCTTAGTATTCTACATCAGTTTTTCAGCTGAGTTGCAATATATATTTGGTCGTTCATAAGGATAGTCATTGCTGTTATTATCCTCGGAACCCAGGTTTAAGCATTACGTTACTCTCCATGCATTACCCCTGGGAAAACTGACTAGCAATTCGTCGTTTCATCGGAATATTCATATGGTCGGGAAGTAGCCTAATAGCCAATCAAAAGATCGCTACTATAATGATTCTAAATATTGATTCTTAAATATTGAAAAATACATTAATGATTCTAAATATTGATTCTTAAATATTGAAAAATACATTAAGCCATGCTCTGTGGAAAGGGGATTTATTACATTTGTAATATGTATCGATCCATGTCCAGCCTGCGTAGTCCGCGGGTCGAAACTTTTGCTATTTGTAAACTTTCTGAAAGTCCAAGGGCCATATACATGTACCTACTACTTCATGATTCAGTCAGTTGTTAGACAATTTGGTTTGTATGGATTAATAATTATGTAGCTATTTGCTTGGTATAATGCGTTGAGGAGATGCATTAAACCGCCCTTTACTAGACCATGGCTCAGTTATATTTCTCATATAACGTGAAGTTCAATGTTGTTTTAGTCTGGATTACCTGCCCCTACCACTACGTTATAGGGTCAGGCGAAGCGCAATAAGGTCTCCATGGCGACCTCAAGCTTAGCCCTACATGCTTTCCTGTTTTTCTAAATGTTATGTGATCCAGTTTGATCAGTTCAAATAAACTGAGATCAGTTTGTACAAAATATACATTACTGAATCTAAAACGTGCTGTTGGGAGATGGTTTAAATATAAATTTTACTATGAATCATTTTAAAAGTAGCCTTATTTTCGAACGTTATATCGGTCCATTGACATTTCGGATACTTAAAGCATTTCTGATATGCAGTTTTTCTCGCTAAATAAGAACGACAATTAAAAAAACCTAACTGCCATTACTTTTTTGCAACCGATCTGTTTCAATCCAGTCTGTAGTCGGATCTGATAAAAACAATAACCGTTTACTTCTGCATATTACCAAAGGGGGGCCGCCATTATTGTGCTTTGCCTGATGTACTTTTGAAGTACGGCGGGGTACCAGACTATGTTGTTTTCGCGGAAGCATCCGCCATTATTTTCCGGTAATTGGTGGCAGTTCCATGCCACCATTAGAATATGGAATAATCTTTCTTCGGTCTTATATTGTTTCAGATTGTGATACATCCTCGTGGTGTGAACCCGGATATGACGCAGGCAGTATCACTGAGTCCCGGCTTTACCCATTATATTGCTATATCAAAGCATGAGGTAAGCTATTTTAGATCTACTTAGCTCAGGCATGTCGTGTGATACAATAATGATAAAAAAGTTATTTAACCCTTTCACCGCCAAAATAGGAACTCTTGATTATGACATACAGTGTACATTATGATCAGACTGCAGAGAACGTGTAGTCTTATCTTGAATCTATGCTTGTTCGCATGTTAAGAAAATCCTAAATCTGTATAGTAATAATAATAGAAAACAAATCCGAGTCCGAGTTAATGCATCTGGCAATAAAAATAATTCAAGACCTAAAACTAATTTGTAGATGTGTGTGGCCGTACCCAGCGTCGAAATATACAAATACTGACACTGGAACTCTGTTGTACTTATTTTCGCTGGTCCTTTAGAGTTATCTACCTTCAGCATTTTTGTACATAAATGGTGTGAAAATGAACACGTCTCACGAGACAGCACAATGTTATGGATACCTATAGTGCCCATAAGGTAGCCAAATCGTTAATTAACCTATTACACAGAAAAGGAAATGAGAAATGAAAACTTAAATATACTTATGACTCATATCGGTTTACTCTTTACCAATGCGTGCACGTTAACCGTGCGTGCGTTAACTTTTTTTTTTCGAATATCTTCTCTAGAACTACCCATCCAATTTTGATGAAACTTCACAGAAATGATCCTGCCATGGCCCTTTTCAGAATTACCTCAAAGAATTTGATTCCAATGAAAACTCTGATTGCCATGGCAACAAAATTGAAAAATATTGAAAATCTTTAAAAATTTTTTTCGTCAGAAACCATAAGGCCTGAGCTACCAAATTTTGCAGGTAGCTTTATCTAACAGACTTCTACCAAATTCCTCGCAATCATAGCCTTTGGGTTAAAATTGGCCCGGCCCCCGGGGGTCACAAGTTTTACCTGGGCTTTGAAAATGTTCTTGTTCAAAACTGTAAGGCAAAGGGCTACCAAATTTGGCATGTAACTTCATCTAATGGACCTCTCTTAATTTCCTTAAATTATAGCCCCAGGGCTAAAATTGGCCCCGCCCTGGGGGTCACAAGTTATGCACGGGCTAATATAGGGAGATTTTTAAAAATCTTTATATTCAGGTGATGTCTTGGCTCGGTATGATAAATTACGGGGATGCGTTAAGCCCCCTTTTCACAGAGCATGGCTCACATATTTTAAACAATGACGCCAGGTGTAATACAAGGTCAAAAAAAAAAAAAAAAAATTGGTTACACGCAGTCCTTAAACTGTATCATTAGTTTCTAGCACTATATATCCAACTATTCATATCCACCATTGCGGGTTACACTTTGCTACTGTTTTAACCGGCACAGTTGCAGCAAAAGGCAAATTAGACAAGCCAGACAATTGATACGACCAAAGCGCCCGGCTGGGGCACTTAATGCAGCGACAGGATATCTGCCTAGGCTTATAGACCTACAGGAGCACTCCTACGTTTTGCCAGTTCTATCCTATTCGCATTGATGAAAGGGAGGTAATAACATTACGTGTGCATATAATAATTAGAGGGTATTTGTTTTTTTCGGTGAAAGATTGAAATTTATTTCATCGAGTGAACATCATCGGCAATATTTTTACGAGTGGCGCAGCCACGAGTGAAAATATTACCTATGATGTTCACGATATGAACAAAATTTTTATCTTTCACCGAAAAAAAAAAAATTCTATTTAGTTTATACTTCTAACCCCTATTTTGTTGGGACTTTCATCAAAATCCAGTACAGTTGTTTTCAGTAATTCCCCGTGGCGTACCCTTCTCGCATAACAAGGCATTACAATATTACGTAAAGCGCGAGAAACATAGCGTAAATTACGTCATATTTCCCTCAATTTTGAATGGCACGCGCTGATTACCTAGGTAACTACTGCGCGGGAACTACTGTTTCCGCCTTCTATTGAAGAATTAGAAAATATAAAATCGGTATTTTCACCGGTCGTAAACATGAAATATCAAACCATAATTCACCATTATTTCTCGATAAACTACCGAAAAGCATGAAATAATATGTCTTACACAATAGGTATAAATGAGCCATGCTATTGGGAAAAGGGGTTTAATGCATCTCCTTGGTGAATTGTACCAAGCAAGTCAACACATAATTATGGATCTATAAAGTCATTTTTGTCAAACAACCGACTGAGTCGTGCGGTACTCTTGTCCTTGGATATGCAAAAAATTGATCAGTAGCAAAAAGTTTCGATCCAGGTCAGCCTGCGGACTTCGCAGGCTGACCTGATTCGATTCTTTTTGCAAATGCATTGAGCCCCTTCTCGCAGAGCATGGCTTTAACCTGTTTTCATATTCTACAGTTCACCTATTTACCTAGCCCAGTCAAAGCGTTCGATACAAGAGAATGCGTGGAGATGGACAACGAGGATTTCAAGTCTCCATTAAATTAATTTGAACCTTACTCCACCGAGGCGTGTTTGCAAGAATGTTTGATGTTATACGTGAACAGAACGTGTGGATGTATCGGTCCTTTCTTTGCTTTGGGACAAAGTAAGCACATGCCAATCCTTCCACATGATTTCCCTCCAATTTCCCTCCACTAAATCTGTTTAACCCTTTCCCAAACAAGCCCTGGTTTTCACGTGTCTGCAGTACAAGTATTTGAAAACACTGTGGGAAAAGGAGAAATTGCTCGTAACGAGCAATTTCTCCTTTTCCCACAGTGTTTTCTACCCTTTTTGAGAACTTTCTGTCATTTTCATCAAATTTAAAATTGTCGTCTGCAAACTCTTTCAATTTGGACCAGTCTAAAATTTGTCGTTTGGGAAAGAGTTAACCCTTCACCTCATAATCCGTAGTTATCAACGACCCTGACAGAGAAACCATTATTAGAAAAGGAGAAAATGCTGGTAACCAGCATTTTCTCCTTTTCCAGCAATGTTTTCTATTATTTAACATATCTCATGAGTCAAGCCACGTTTAAATTGTCGTCTGCAAGTGCTTTCAATGCAGACGAGTCTTGTTGTCGTAAACGTTTGAAAAACTTATTTTTTTAATACAGTTTTATCATTTTAAAATTTAATGATAAATCCTAACAGCCAGAGAGAGAGAGAGAGAGAGAGAGACAGAGACAGAGAGAGAAGAAACTTGAAGGTGTGTAGTAGAATGGTTGAAAATTTGGTTAGCTGTATAAACATAGATAAATTACTAATATATATGGTGTAAGCGAAAGGAAACTCATTTAAAACCGGAAACGACAACAGTGATTTCGTTGAAGGATGCTGAAAAATGATATGCATTTTCTATCCGTCGTAATCTGTACAACTTTACAACTGTCAGGGGCAACATTTGGCATAAAGATAAAAAAAAAAAAATGATAATAGTTTCATGATGAAAAACTGGCTATAAACGAGTACAGATTATCTTTAACTGTTTACTGGACAATGCCATATTTTAATGACCCCTGGGAAAATGGTTTTTGGAAACAATTGGGGGAAAAGGAGAAAATGTTGCTTTCTCTCATTTTCTCCTTTTCTAACATGTATACTTTTCTACCCATTCACAGACGAATTCAATCATTTTAAGTTTCTCATGCAAATGCTATCAATTTGGACCAACCGATACATGTCTCGTCTTGTAAAAAGTTTGTTGGTAATTGCAGATGATGACATCATACATGAAGTGGAGGACTTTCAGATCGAAAACATCTCTAGCAAGAGTGTATATATAATGAAAGGGATTATATTATGAAAAATGATAAAATATATCTGCCAAAAGTCAAATCCTTACATAGGAACATAGGAGGCCCTCTATGAATGCCTTCTGGAAATCATAACCATTATTCGCGCCAAAGGCTGGACCCGCTTCTCATAGGATTCGAGACCAGGGCCCGTATTCATCAACCATTCTTAAGAACGTTCTCGGTCTTATTCTCCAGAATTTTCAAAATTTGAAAGTAACAAACTTCTGATTGGCTAAACCATTTGATTTAGCCAATTAGAGGTCGGGTTACTTTCAAATACAGAACATCGTGGAGAATAAGACAAAGAATGTTTTTGAGAATGGTTGGTGAATACTGGCCCAGAACCCCTTCTGTTGGAGGTCGACACTATAGTCATGTCTCCCAAAACAGACCATTTGGCTTAAATTAATTGATCAATTTAAAGATTTCGACTCTTTTTAAACAAACACACAGACACAAAAAGCACACAGAATTTAGCTTTCAATAACCGGTTTATTAATAGGTTTATTAACTTTAAGATCTTTTTTAAGATAGTGTTTCACCTCAAGATGCCCCATTCTTCTTGAGAATGTAATTATAATGAACTGAATTCATAACACGTACCTCCTTCTTCTCTATTGCAACAGTCGAAAGCTTTCCGGAATGTAACCCAGAAACGTACATTTTATGTCATGAGCCAGCTGTTGGTAAGTTATTCATCCATCCATCCATTCAGCCACGGGCCCTCCATCTATCCATCCATCCTCCCTCCCGTTTGACTGTATGCTTATCTGTCCAGCTGTTCTTCGCGGCTTTGTCTGTTCACCAATGTCTGTGCTGAATACAGTTTTGAAATGTACGGGGTGTTATTATCTGCCTAAATTTCTGTCTGCCTGCCTGTTTATTTGCATGTCTGTCTGTCCTGTTGTGTATCTGCGTGTCTATATGTCTTTCATTCGTTTTAACTCGTGCGTTCATCCGTCTGTCTCGCTGGTCAAGTAAGAACTGAAGCCAACAAAATATCAATGATTTAGGTTTACTAAATGTAATCGGAACTATTTTGGATTCCATCTGGGTGACAGTTTTTGGCCAAGCGAAGGACTAGAACTAACTTAACAGTTACATTCACGGAAAATGTGGGACTTGATTTTGCAGAAGTAGAACACATGATGTGAAAAAGGAGAAAATAGTGGTTTCCAGCGTTTTCTCCTTTTCCAACAATGTTTTTTTTTTATGATTTTTTTCGTGGGTTTCTAAACATAGAATTGCTTTGGAAAGAGTAAACCGATATGAGTCACGCTCTGTGAAAAGGTGGTGTAATGCATCTAAAAAAAAAAAAAAAAAAGTGTATCGGCTTATGTCAGCCTTCGAAGTATGCGCAGGCTGACATAAGTCAAAACTTTACCATTTGTAAATTTTTGTCCTGTCCAAGGACCAGTCTACCTCATGATACAGTCGGGTTTTAATCAAAATGGATTTTATGGATCCATAATTATGTAATGACTTACTTGGTATAATGCATTACAGAGATGCATCAACTTTTTACCAAACAACAAAATTTTGGACTGGACCAAATTGAAAGCATTTACAGACGATAAATGTAATGAAGCTCAAATGATGATTTCTGTGTTTTATAGGGTAAAAAACATTGTCGGAAAAGGAGAAAATGCTGGTTACCTGCATTTTCTCTATTTCCCACAATGTTTTCAAAAGCCTTCTCTCTCAGCGTCATTAAAACTCTGGATTGTGTGGTAAAGAGTTCAACCCCATTATTCCGAGATATTTGAACTCTTTACCACACAATCCCGAATCTAGCTGCTCGAATATATTTGTAATAGCGCATGTAAGAATTATCAAGTTTTTACTGTATCTTGGATTCTTTTTTTTTTTGTATTTAAGCAAACTTTTCAGCCCAGAAACTTGTTTGAGGTTGTAACTGTCCTATCCCATGTCATTCGACCAGGTTCGAGACGAAAATCTCATCGGCTTTATTCCTGAGTCAAAAATACATGTATAAAGATGGCGTCAATGATTCGGAACAGGAGTTTGAGAATATCAGGTATTCTCCTCATTCGTATTATTATTTAATCCCATAACCTCCCCTGTTTTCAGTGGGCCAAGCCCCCGTAGCTCAGTCGGTAGCGTACAAGACTTGAGAACAGGAGGTCGCAGGTTCGATGTCCGGCTTGGCCAATTTCTTTCCGAGGATTGATGTAGTCATCGCGACAGGATTCATTCCTCTCTCACCGCTGACCATTGTTTCTGCGATGGTTATGTGGGAAAGCAGCCAGTGGCTTGTAAAGAATATTGTGTATAGTACTGGTATAAGAAACTCAAAGAAAGCATGGATAGGTGCATTGGCCGCCGTGATATAACTGAAATAATGTTGATAACGGCGTTAAACACCATACAATCAATCAGTCAATCTATCACTCAATCAATCTATCTGTTTTCAGTGTAAGAACCCATCACGAACTTTCTTATCTTACACACGTTTGATATTACAATTGGATATTACCGCGCGTGCATCTAAAGATGGTTTTGCATCTTTTAATCTAAAATTTGTGAAATATATTTATGTGATAAAAAGAATCTGACATTCGTTGGCAATTTGGGATAAAATTTTATTAAACTCGTCAAGAAAAAAAATCTTATTAAGTTCGCCGAAGGCTCGCTTAAAAACATTTTTCCTAGACTCGTTTAATAAAATTTTATCTCAAGCGCATATAAGACTACCAAGAAGGGGGGATCACGTGGGTTTTTGTGGCATTTGTCGAAGACAATGCCACTATGAGTTCAATACGGCATTTTGAAAATAAATCATGTATCGTAGTTTGTGCAAACTGAAGGAAGTAAACCCAATTAAACGCAATTTTTCTCAGGCAAATAAGTGTTTCGATTGCACCAAGATATAAAATTGAAAATGGCGTATTGGAATAAATTAGATTAGGCCATTGATTTTGGAAAAACCTTTTTTTTAATTGAAAATAGCTTTGCCCACTATGGCCTTCTGGTGGCGCAGTGATACACACATAGTTGTCTCCTAACCGGTTCCGTTCTTGTTCGTCCCAAAACCAGTTCGTCACTGGGTGTGTTCGTCACTGGGCTTGTTCGCCTGGGCTTGTTCGTTTCACATGATTGCACGCTACTCTATGGGATTCTGCATGACTGTAAAGTAGGTTGTCTTTTAAGTGAACATTTAGAAACTATTTCTTTTGTTTGTTTTTCAAATTATAAATTCCACACAATGGCTCCCTTGACAAATGCCACGCCAGTGCTTTCAACGCTTTGACTTTTTTTTTTATACACTACACTGAAGGATGACATAATTTTGACGAAATCCTACGGTAAATGACCTTCTCTGTCTTTTGTGCTTAATTCATGGTTTGATTTATATTGGAGTTCAATGCCATTTCAAAAAACAGCAGCAACATTAATTTTTTTATAATTCATAAAAAAATCTAATGCCTTACTTGTTTGTTTACATGTGCCAAAATACATTGAATTTATAAGAAAATAAACTATTTGAAAACGTTGATGCTGACCTCCCCTGGCTTCTTTTTTAAAGAAGCCAACTTGTAGGATCTTAGAGTCTAAACATAGATTTAGATAGTAACACCATTTCTGATTGGTTTTTTAAAGCATTAGGTGAAGGCGACCAGACATTGCCTACTTTCAAATTCATAAAATTCATTAGAATTGGACTAAGAAGGCAATTTAGAATGTTGGGTGAATACGACCTTTGGACTAACCGTCTGGCTGGCTAGTCCTAGACGTTAAATTTCAAACTATATTTAGAACTGTTAGCGAGTATGGACCTTGATTCTTTTGAATTTAGAATTAGAATTATATGAGCCATGCTCCGTGAAAAGGGGGGCTTAATGCATCTGCGAAAAGCATCGATCCATGTCAGCCTCTGCAGTTCTGGGCCGAAACTTTTTTGCTATCGTTCATAATTTCTGCAGATCAAAGGACCAGTGTACCACATGGTTCAGTCATTTGTTTTACACAGTGGATTTTACGTATCCATAGCACTGTAATGAACTTGCTTGGTATCATACGTCATGGAGATGCATTAAGCCCCCTTTTGCCCGAGTATGACTCATATATAGAATTACTCGTAGATATAATATCCGTTTCGTTTTCCAGATAGTAAACACTAACTACAAAAAGTATTGTTTTTTCTATATCAAAATGACAAGAAAGTAGACTAAGAGCCAGAAAAATATTTAAACCATGCTCTGTGAAAAGGGGGCTTAATGCATCTGCAAAAAGTATCGACCCACGTCAGCCTGCGCAATCCGCGCAGGCTGACATGAGTCGATACTTTTTGCTGTTTGTAAACTTTCTTCATGTCCAAGGACCGTTCTGCCTCATGAATCAGTCGGTTGTCAGACAAAATTGATTTTATGGATCCATAATTATGTGATGATTTGTATAATGCACCACGGAGATGCGTTTAGCCCCCTTTTGCTAGAGCATGACTCATTTACCATTGTTGGTGAATTCACTTTAATTATTTTCGCAGACAGAACAAACTGAAAGTCCGGATTTATTACGATGACAAGATCGTGACAGTACACAAGCAAGTCCTCGAGTTTGAATTCGCAGACCTCTTAGGTAATTATAAAGTTTGATATTTATAGATCAGACATTTCTCAACATATTGCTTTCTGTACACGACGTTTTACGTCATGCAGCAGGCATATTTTGAAAATATTTTGGCAAAAGAAGAAATTGCTCGTAGCGTGCATGTCATTATGGTTTCAAATGTATTCATGTACTAAATCTTGATTGATACTAATTGCCCATACAAGTTACAAGATCGTTGTTATGATCGTTTGTCAGAGTGAACAACCGGAAGTGATTGACACATTACCGCCGTTTCGATACACTGCCGCGAAGAAATATCAACCTTTTGACACTACTCGCAATATTGTATTGTTCTACTCCGAATCGTTGCAACAGAAAATTACTGTATTAGACCTGATGATTTCTGTTTGTTTGAATGAGAGTTTAACGCCGTCTTAACAGCTTAGGTCATATCACGACGTACAGTGTACATGTGTTTCCTGAATTTCTCACACCAGCACTAACACAACTTTCTTTTCTCACATGCATCAGTGGTGAGAGGCAAAAATCGCCGGAAAGAAAGTTTATCTCAACCGGGTATCAAACCTGCACCCACAAGGTCACGAGTTAGATACATGTAAGCTAACCACCGAACTAGCCGGACGGGCCGATAATTTCTGTCCGGCATGGAGCTTAAATTCCTCTGTACAAAGGAAATGGCTATATATTTTTTAAATCAAGCAGTGGTGTGCATGTGAGCTTTTTTCCACCTCAGGCAATTTTATACGCTTAGAGCGACACTTATCACCATTCAATGAGCCGTGCTCTGGCAAAGGGGGGGGGGGTTTAATGTATCTCTCTGATACACTTTATTAATGTTGGATCCATAATATTAACCTTGGATCCATAAAATCCATATTGTCTAACAGCGGACTGAATCCGGAGATAGAAATGGTCCTCTGACATACAGAAAATTAAATTTAACAATATCAAAAAAGATTCGACTGAGGTAAACCTGCGCGGATTGCGCAGGCTGACCTGAGTCAATACTTTTTTTTGCAAATGCATCAAAGCCCATTTTCACACAGCATGGCTCCAGTATTTTTGCTCTCACTTTTGTATGAATAAAGTAGCCACAAAATGACATCTTAACAAAAACGATCGTTGTAACTTCAAGTGTTTTTCTCTTTATTTCGTAAGAATTTCTCAGAGAATATTAAAGTGTACTAATTTTTATCCAATCTGTCCGAAAAAGCTATTTTGAATTATTGTTGGCGCTGAAACACTGCCAGTCCGACGTGATACGGTTTAGCGACACATTCGAATGATTAACTCTTTACCAAACAACAAAATTTTAGACCAGTCCAAATTGAAAGCTTTTGCAGACGACAAAGTAAATGTGACTCGAAAATCAAAATTTGTCTTGGGAAGAGTAGAAAACATTGTGGGAAAAGGAGAAAATGCTGGTTACCAGCATTTTCTCCTTTTCCCACAATGTTTTCAAAAGGCTTTTTCCTCAGGGTCGTTAAAAGTAAAAGTCGGGATTGTGTGGTAAAGAGTTAAGTGTCTGAATAACCTAGGCCTATAACTATAGATTTCATCGCTTTATCAGAAGAATCAAACTTTTTACTCATCTTCATTTCATCTCGTGAACATCATACGGTAATATTTTCATTCATGGCTGCGCCACTCGTGAAAACACGTGTACTTCCGATGATGTTCACTCGATGAAATAAACTTCGATCTTTCACCGAAAGAAAAACAAATATCCTCAATATATTGAAAGCGTTTGCAGACGACAAATCAGATACGGCTCAAATGACTAATTTCTAGTTGAAAAGGTAAAAACAGTCATGGAAAATGGAGGAAATGCTGGTTACCAGTAACTTCTTCTTTTTCAACAGTACTTTTTCAAAGGCCTTCAGAGCTCCAGATAAGAGGGAGTGATGGTATTCCAAATCCATTATTTCTCTTCCAAACCCTATGTTGTAGGTACTCATTAGAATCGTCTCGATGAGTACCCATAAGATAGGATTTAATGGAGAGTAACTGATATTTTCAATTTTGAAATCAAAATCACTCCCTCTATCTGGAGCTCTGGGCCCTGTTCTTCAGGGTCGTAATAATACTCGGTTTTCCGGTTAAGGTTTAGTTACATCCGTTATTTTAGGTGGATTCGACAACTCAACATTTATTCATATGATAGGCCTATGGCCAAAAATATATAGGTATACAAATGCACATATTGGTCCCTTGACCCTCTACAAAACAAACAAACAGCCAAACAATTTCAGATGTTAACCAGTCTGGGGAAATAATCTTGTGTAAACAGAATGTGGTTAATTGAGAAAAACAACTGGCCAGCATTTTCTTGTTTTATTACAAAGTTTCTACCTTTAATAATGCAACTACCATCATTAAACCACACAGAACTAAATGTGGTTGAATGCTTTCAGAACGGACAAGTATAGGGCATTATCCTGACTGACGTCAAAACTGATCATTACTGCGCTACAAATTGTAGTAAACGTGTCATCTGTTTGCTTCCGAAACATCGTAACTTCAGCATGTTTCAGGTTGTGGATGCGGTGTTTTGGAAGTAAATC